>OX103955.1:47106854-47558671 GCA_944470425.2 Schistosoma bovis
GGGCGGGGCGGTTGAGGGTGGGAGCAGATATTTATAATAATAAGTGATAAAGATATTGTCCATCTCTATTTCACTTTATTATTGTTGTCATGAGAGGCTAATACATTAAAATTGCATAACTTGATTATATATATATATATTGAAACAATTAATTTGATCAGTAGTAATGGAGTTAGATTCTGTATAGTAGGAGGCTAATGCATCTCTAATGAATGTTATATACATTGTAACATGTTTCAATAATTTAATGAATTCTAATGTTGGGTTGGGTTGGATTCTGTGAGCTGAGAAATTTAATTACAAATCTGGGTTTTTTTTTCATTGTTGTTTTAGGCAACATAATCTACCAGTAGATAGTTTAAATGGAATATCCATTTAGAAACTAAGAGAAAAGTAATACCATTTTTTAGATTAGATTTTGATGAATAACTCTACATTAGAAATATTTTTGATGAAGTGTCATTCTCTAAACGAAATGGTTGAAGTTTAAAGTTTGATTTGATGATTTTGTCTAGAAGGACGATGAAAGTTTTCAAATTAAACCACTTAGAATTAAGGGATAAAACTCCATAGAAATCATCCAGTTGAGCTACAAATCTTTCGTATGTTTAATCGTAAGCGAAAAATAGAGTTTATTCATTAATTATTTATGTATAATATTATCAAGTCATCGGTACTGTTGTGGTGCGTGCTACTTATATTGATATAAGTAGTATATTACGCAAGTCAGGAATATAATGTCTGGCAGCAGAAGATGGGGAAGATCAAGAAGGGAAGAGCGGGAATAGAAAGCAGTTAGTATGGAAATGCAAGAACAATGAAGTCCAAGACAATTAGTGAACATTTTGCAAATTAAGTATTATAGTATGGTTTTTCTATTATACCAAGTAATTCTGTAATTTTGTGCCCACTCGTGTTCTGTTCACTACAGTGTTACCATTTAGGAAGTTTACATAATTTATAGCTGATTGGTAATATCTATGATAGCGGTACTAGGTGACGCATATTTTCATTTAGCTAGCAGCATTAGAATATACATAACATTTACCAATGGAAGTTAATTAGATAACACCGTTAGTCTGGCAATTCAACTCAAATCCAAGAGGAATATTTATGATGGTTCACGACATTATATTTTAAACTTTTTTCAAAAAAAATCTTGGATTAGATAACGTTGCCAAGGAAATAGATTCTTGATATGATTGTTTTATATTCCCATTCAAATTATTTACCATCTATTAACTAATTGATAATGAATTTACCATAGTGGGACCAACTTCGAGAATTCGTTACATCACATTACACTACTTCTACCTGAAGATTGTGCTGATGATGTGGTTCAGAAGAACGATGAAAGCTCTACGATTAAATCATCCAGTTCAGAGAACAAAACTCCATCAAAACTTCACCACCTTCATGGTTTCGAAAGTTCCTATTGTTATTTCATCAGACAAACAGTTACAGAAAACAGATTACAGATCAGAAGTAAATAAATTATATTGATTATGTAACCCAGAAACGGCTATTACATAACATCTACTAATTTCACTGGTTTCTCAAAATACTTACACATTTTATGGTTACTTACCAAAAGTTGGAGTTAATATTTGTATTTTGTTTTTGTAAAAAAACAGTCATATTGAGTGTTTATCTTGGGTTTATAAACTGGAGTTCTAAGAAATAGTAGCATAGTGTTTTATTATATATTCACAATTTATTTATAAACTTTTGCCAACAAGAGACTGATCAATGGCAGTCCTAAATAACAATAGGAAGATACAAGTAAAACAACACCAAGTGAATTTAAACTTCATCCAATTGCACAAGCAGGTCGCTATCAAAACACAGTAGCTAAGTGAATAACGCGATGGCGTTTGAAGCCAACGGCATTAGGTCCGAGTCCCGGAGTGGACATCAACTCTGACGTGTAGGTACATCCAGCTGACGAGACTTGAATAGAACGAAACACGCATCAAACCGGATTCCAGTGTTAGTCACTATCTATCTTTGCTTATATACTTCTGAATAAATGTTTCATTGTACAAAGAATTCATCACTGAAAGTAAATAAACTCAGAAATATTTATTGAGATCATGGACCGATTGACGTTAGACAACCGTTTCGTCCCATTGTGGGGCTCCTCAGCAGTGCGCATCCACGATGCCGCTCGTGGGATTCGAACGTAGGGCCTTCAGTTTCGCGCACGAACGCTTAACCTACTGGACCACTGAGCCGGCATCCAATGGTGTTGATTTCCAACCTCAAACAAAAACTTAACAATCTCCACAACCCCTAAACTGATCAAAAATATTCTGATTGAGATCGTGAACCGATTGACGTTAGACCACCATTGAAAACGTGGAAGCACTGAACCAGTGACCAGCGGAGCTAATCCGTGTCGGGTAGAGACAGGTATCTACCTCAGTACAATGGAAGATGGTCACACAATTTCATGGATTTGTTGAGGTTATCATTGTTATGTTTTCCTAATATTTTTTTATCAGAAAATTCATATTTCTCATTTTAAACTGACTACAAAATAAGCATAAACATAATAATTATTATGTCAATTGAAAAATTAGATCTTATGACTTCTCCATCTTTCTCTAGTTAACTTTCTAATCATTAGTACAATGCAATAAATGAGAGAGAGAGAGCAAACAAAATGTGTCTGAAATTTGAGATGATCATTAGTGAATTATCTCACGGGAACAATTATGAAATAAGAAATATTGTCTAAACGATACAAATAAAATTGGCATCAATCGCTTTCATGAACTAGTTTCTCTTCTGTATTTTCTATATTCAAGAGGATTTACTTATAAACATACATACATATATATACAAAATGTCACACAGACATACATCAACTCCCCTTTCTAATCTATCACTTATCAACAAACAAATATTCATTGCCATTTTCCATCTGTCCCCTATAGTTTGGTTGACTGAACAAAACAAACCCCGATTTTAACTAACTAATAGTAATAATAATTTTTGTTATACTAAACAGTATCCAATACTAAATAAAAAAAAACTATGAAACAATCAGTAAATTAGAATTTCACAATGGATTAATTTGTTGTTGTTGTTGTTGTTTAAAATAAATAAAATGAAGTGAATATTATTGGGAAGAGTGAAAGTGAAAGGTAGACTGATTTTTCCCCTCCACTCCCCTCTCCTCCCCTCCCCTCCCTCACTTTCTCAATGAACAATATATAAAAATGCATGAACAACTAATTTTATCTCACCAATTAACTAATTAAATTAATTTTCCACTCCCACCCCACCCCTCTCTCCCTAAAATTATTACTAACTGAATTGAAGAATAAAATATTCTATTTATTGATTTGTACTGGGAATATTTTCATTCATTCTCTACTTTAATTCCATGGACTAGATACAAATATTGTTAGTTGATATAGAGATAGAAAGGAATTGATTTAGACAGGAAGAAATATATTTTGGTTGTAAAGAACTAACCTATTTCTCTTCAATAATTCAATTATTTTTTTCTTAAAGTTTCCTTTTATGTATCAATAAGATTAATATGTATTTTTGGTTGACATAAGATTGTTTATTATTGAGTTGAAAATTATTTTTTACCTAAGAATTTATGCTGTTTTCTTAATTTGGCTCATAAACATAATTATTTGTTTCACTGATTGAAATCATGAGTCAATTGAAGCTAGACCACCACCATGGAAAACCTGGAAGCACTGGACAGCCGTTTCGTCTTAGTATGGGACTCCTCATCAGTGCACATCCACGATCCTGCATCCCGCGAGATTCGAACCAAGGACCTATCAGTCTCGCACCAGGCGCTTAACCAACTAAACCACTGAGCTGGCATCCAACGGTGTTATTGTCTAACTTCAACCAATTCATGAAGTTGTGCCACCGTACACACCTGAAGCGAAACTGATAGGTCTTGGGTTCGGATCTCGCGGGGGGCGGGATCATGGATGCGCACTGCCGAGGAGTCCCATACTAGGACGAAACGTCTGTCCAGTTCTTCCAGGTTTTCCATGAAGGTCTAGCTTCAATTGACTCATGATTTCAATCAGTGAAAATTTCCAAAATCTCAACAAAACCCCTTCTGACAATTATTTATGCCTATTATCCCTCGTGAAAGAGCATACGTCGCTGACCGTGATTCTCCGACTAAATCTCACCTGGATTCTTCTTTCTAATTGCTATTCATTCGTTTGATGCTTGTCTCTAATTCTTAATTCAACATGTTCTTTAGTCTTCCTTTTTTTTCGTTTGTCTTTATGAATCCAATTTCAGATTCTTCTCGTGATGCAGTTTGATGATTTCTGTAATGTATGTCTTATCCATATTTAGTGTTTTTTTCCTAATTTACCGTTTAGTTGTTAGTTGGTTTGTTTCCTGTCATATTAGGTTGTAGCTGATGATATCCACTGAACTGATTTGACGTATCCTAAGTAGACAATTGTTAATGAATACCAATTTACATGGCATTATGATATTATTGGAATGAAATTTAACTATTTATGATAAGTTATTAAGATGGGCGATAGAACTAAAACAAAGGAGTAAACAATGACAGTACCTAAAATAAAATTGAACAAGAATAAATATCATACGTAAGATTTTAATTAATCTTATGATATCGGTTTAGTTTTTTTACAGCCTTAGAAACTGAGGTCTAATTATCAAAATCGATTCTTACTCCGTTACTACTCAGACTAAACTAATTAAAAAAAAGAACATGCTATAAAGCTAAATGAAGATCCGTTCATTTTTCTTTGATAAGTTTAGAACTATTTATTTGGTGCAAGGAGGCGCCAAATATATATGCGTCACATAAATCACTCGAGTTATGTGAGGACTGGGATACTGTTCAGATGACCGAACTGAAACAGGAGGTTTTTTTAAGGGGCCACACCCGGAGCCTTTTATCTAAAGGTCTAATCCATAAGACAGGGAGCATCGTAAGAAGATGCAATCCCATGATGGCCGGTGACCAACAGTGGGTTCATACGCCATTTGTTCCCTTAGGATACTACAGCCCATGTGCACCATTTGTTTGGAATCAGGGTTTTCCAACTCCCTTAGATGAACTCTCAATGTCCACCAACCTGGTTAAAGCGCCGGACATTCAATTTTCGTCCTCTTAATTTCGTAAACAACACCCCCACCATGAGAAAGCAGTAAGTAGGACTTCCCTGGCAGAGGCTATATACGCGTGGCCACTTGACAGCATTTCGAGAGGCAGAGCTGCCTCTCCCCACCCTCATCCGTACCAAAGCATTTGGGGACTAGAATTGGACAGTCACTCACCTATCCTTGGTTTACTGTAATTTTGAAAATCTTATAGGTTTCATAAATCAATCAATTTAATTGTTTATTTTCTGTTTAACAAAACTCATCTTTTAATAAGGGAAACTTAGTGATCTTGTGATCTTGAATAGATCTTATTTTGTTTGTTTAGTCTTAAGTGTTTTCATAAGATTTGAATGGTTCTGTGAATATGATTAAAGCTTGTTGAATATATAAGTTAGAAGGTTGAATAACACTGAACATAACTATATTATATACATATTATGCAGTAAACATGAGTCAATTTATATTGATACATCTTCATGAACTCAATTATGTAAATGTGTCTTGTTCTCTTTATAGTTTAGACGTGAAAATTTATTTAATAATTGAATTCATGAGTCGATTGAAGCTGAACTACCATGGAAAACCTGGAAGCACTGGAAGAGCGTTTCATCCTGGTATGGGACTCCTTAGCAATGAACATCCACGTCCCGCCCCTCCTGCGACATTTGAACCCAGGACCTACCAATCCAGTGCTTCCACGTTTTCCATGTTGGTCTAACTTTAATTGACTCATGAATTCAATTAGTAAAAATTTATCCGAAAATCTCGATTCATCTACGAGTTTTTTCGTGTTTATATGGATTCATCTGAATCCGGGTAAAACTAACATGATCACTAATTACATCACTGTAGAGATTTTTTTAAGCATTCTAATTATTGTAATACAAGTATCACCTTAAACGTGACTTTAATCAATGTTGATCCTTATCAGACATGGTTCAGAGTTCTCCTCATAGTTTCTCTGGATAACCAAAGATTTTTTTGAAAACGAATGAAGAAGCTAATGATAAGTTTCGTAGAAACTATTTTGTTGATAAAATCTCTATTCATTTGGATCCATTTGATAAATTAAAGTTTTCATAATATGAGAACTTCAATCATCTGCAATATCTATTGTTGTTGTTATTGTTATTGTTGGCTTTATTCAATATTATATCTTCGGTACAATATAGAATTTTCAGCTGAAAGTATTTCAACAAGTTTCCTTCTTTTATTTCTTGATCAGTCCTGACGATAACATATTGATTGATCGTCAGTTAGATGTTAGCAATTCAGTCAATCAACATCTGAATAATGAACATTCTTTTCAATGTATATTGTCAGCAACTACAATGTTTATGATTGGACTCTTTTGTAACTTGTACAACGAGATATCTTAAACTTTTCGCAGACACATCTGAATAGTTTATGCAACCAATAGGCATAATGATGTGTTAAAACAAATAAAAAAAACTTGTTGAAATATCTAGTTGGCAGGAATAGGTAACCCAGATATTCAAGCAGGCCGTTGGTTACTTTACATGGAATCTTTTCATTAACACAAGAAATAAAAGTTCTTTAACATCATTTATACTTTTGTTTATCAGTCAGTAACAACGTAGAACTTCGTACGTACATACATCAGTTCGAGTTGCCACACCACATTAGTACAAAAACGCAGTGGTCGATTCAAATCCCGTAGTGTTAGAGGTAATAAGAGTATAAGCAGTAATCGGGAAGATTAGGGTTTGCAGATGTTATTTAAAGAGTATAATCCAGTGAAATAAATTTGGAAAGAGAAAAAAGAGACAAGGAGGAATCAGGAGATTAAAATCTAGGAGAACACAAAGAGTGTATGCATCTGCGCCATTGCAAACGATTTTGAACCATGTCATTCAGGGTCTCTAACCATCGGTTGCTATCATCTCGCGGTCCCCAACCAGGTAGTCTACACCTACCAACATGACTCAGTCCACTTGTCAGTGACTTCATGGACTTGTCATGTTTTGGTCCGACCGCCCCTAGCTTTCTTCCAACCTACTCCTATACCACTGAACATGGCACGTCGAGGCAGTCGGTGGTTGGGCATACGTAACACGTGTCCCAGCCATCTCAACTGATGAAGTTTCACTACTTCATCAATTGATTTGTCATCCTTACCTAGTACCCGTTTCCTAACAACTGTGTTACTTACTCGATGGTCCCAGGAAATACGAGCGATATTTCGAAGACACCTATGATCAAATACTAGTAACCTACGAATATCCTCTACTCTTACCGGCTATGTTTCACTGCCATAAAGTAGGATGGAATGAACAGCTGCACAGTAGACTCGTCCTTTGGTTGGTAGACGGATATGTTACCTATGCCATAAATGACGCAAGTTGTCACAAAGCTAGTCACACTTTTGTTTATAATAAAGTCTTGTTCATTTCCAGTCTAATATATCCATATACATTTATCTCATTATTATAAGAGAATATTCTATAAAGGGAAATATATGCATACTAAGAAGTCCTTTTTAAAGTGGTCTAGTTTCTCCTTTCTCCTTTTAATTAGCAAAACAAAACAATTAAAGAACAGAAGAATTGAGAATGAATGTAACACATTTATCTTAGATTCTTTCTTATCAAAATAGAATTTATTCCATCTTCTTTCATAAAAAAAATGTATCTTTTTTTCTTGTGTTTTCTTTTTCCAATTTATCATTGTGATTTCTGTTCTCTTCTTCTTCTTCTTCTTCATCCTCTTCAACAACAACAACAACACCAACAGTAACGACACCAAAAACAAAACAAAAAAAAGATAAAGAAAAACACCATCAACAACATGATTGTTAACAATTCATCATTATTCCCTATTTACATGATTATTATTCACCTTTTAGATAATGTTGATTATAAGAGAAAGTAGTATTCAGTTCTATTACCATTTGAATAAAGAAACGTTTTACATTGTATCATAATAATGATAAAGAAAAAAAAAAGATTATTCGGTTTGAAGACAATTGAGGTGTCTATGAGTATAGAAATGTTTCCCTTATTTTGTACATAATGAATGTACCTCTTATTATGACTTACATGGATTTGTTTAAAAGGAAGAACAATTTCGGGAATATAATAGAATTCCATTTGGAAATTATACGACAGATGTTTTACTATAGAAGATCTAAAGTATAATGTAACTAAATCAATGTATGAATGGTAATCATAAAAGGAGGGGGGAAGGGGGGGAGGGGAGACAGAAGTTACCATTGCCTTTATATATAAATGTCCGCCTTTAAGATTTAACAGGTATAACCGAATAATATCTACTATGAGTTAAGATAAGCATAGTTGTCAAACATCGCACATTTACACATAGTAGAATGTTCAATTGAATATACAAGAATGGAAACTTCATTTAAAGATGATAGTTGGTTTAGTGTGAAGCGAAGGGGTGTCAATGAATTTACCAGAATACTATAAACAGATGGTATTATGACATTCATTCATTCTTTTTTTTTTTTTCATCTGCAAATAAATGAAAAGTGATTTACTTTTATTAACTATTCACTTATTGACGAATAGAAAGTTTATGACATAATAAACAAAGAAGAAGCTAGCCATATGAACCGATTATTAAACAAGGTATAGTGTATAATTGATCAATATAGTTGTCAATATTGACAGGTTACTATTTTAAACAAATAAGTAAGAAAAAACAAACAATCATGACTATAAATTCACTTGATAGTGTATGTTTGCATGTTCTCATTGATGTTTACGACTGTAATTGATCAGTGTCTTATTAGCATATATGTATATTGTGCAGACGGCCTCGATATTGCCTTGAGTCACGAATGTGATAAGTAAAGACGAATGATGACTAGCAGTGAAATCCAGTATACGTGTTTCGTCCTATTTCGGACTTGTCAACTGAATGTACCTACATTTCAGAGTTGATATTCAGTCTGGGAGTCACATCAAACTCCATTACGTTATCCACTTAGCTGCTCAGTCCTGTTAGCCAATCATAACTATATTATAGGGTTCATACACTTACTTACTGGATGATTCGAATAAAAAAGCTGTTCATACTGAAATGTATCCTGAAACTTGCATAGAATAGTTGACTGAAAAAATCAACAAAAAAATTTTTTGACAAACATAAATGGTTAGCTGTATGGTTTTATAATACGTTCTCTAGTAGGTTTGAAAGGTTTTGTTATGATTTTTTGATTATTTTAGTGAATAACACTGATTTAAAATGGGAAAATTTCGAGAAACAATACTGTACCTATTCATTAATGATGATGTAAGATCCACCTTGATATCATGTTTCGTCACTCAGGTTTCTAAATTTTATCAGTAATTCCGTTACCTAATTCCTAAAGTGAACTAATCATGTAAAGTGAATGAATACCATTCTTTGAAGATCAATAATAGTTGAGAGACTTCTTAGCACTCACTACGTTGGATTAATAACAGCATCATACATATATATAATGTACATGGTGTAACTAAAGGTACAAACTATTATACTTTAGCTATAGCTTTGAATTATGAATCACACAGTATCAGTTTATCTTGAGAAAGACCTTTAAAATGTTTGGAATAATAAAGTTTTGACATGTATCATATATTCTTAGTCAATGTCTTATTAACCGGTGGATTGAAATGGCGAATATATTTTAATGATCGCCACAAAATAGCGTACTAAAAAAATCCGTCAACCAATGATAGCCAAGGATTTCCAAGTGGGAAATGTAAGTTGTAGGTCAACTAAGCGTCTCTTGGCGCGAAAACGTCAAATTCAAATTTTTTGAATAAAATTACAAACTCAGGACCTTTTCCAAGTGAGTTCTGGGGATCTAACATTCTCAACAACTATAGTATTTCATTTATCAAATTCCTCATTTCCATTGATATAATATTAGTATAGTTTAAACAATAATATCATATAATTCATGTTAAATCTTTCTAGATCATTGTCAATACAAAACCTATTCAGATGAATTCCCATCTTCTTCACCATCTTCAGATAATGGATCAATAATGAATCGTGATCTTTCAAAATCTTCAACATTGTTTGCATTGAATCAATCATCTAATAATAATAATAATAATCATACTCAATCATATTATAATACAACAATAATAAATCCAACTGAATCAAGTCTATATCATGATGATACAGTTTTGAATCATTGTCATGATGATAGTTTCAATAATAAAGTCAACAGCTTACATAATAATGATAATAATGACAATACTACTACTAATACTACTATTAATACTACTAATAATCGTCCAACAATCAATTCTATTATAACAAGTCCAATATTATCAAATTTTTCTAATTCATCATCATCATGTTTAAGTCTGACAAATTTACATGAAAAACGTAAACAACGTAGAATTCGTACAACATTTACTAGTTTACAATTGAAAGAACTTGAAAAAGCATTTCAAGAGACCCATTATCCTGATATTTATACTAGAGAAGATTTAGCATTAAGAATTGATCTTACTGAAGCTAGAGTTCAGGTAAAAATTGTACTTCTCGAATATATATACATTGTTATTCAGTAGTAAAGTGGAATAAACTATCATTTTTAACAGTAGCCACTGGACGGCCGTCTCATCCTAGTATGGGACTCCTCAACAGTGCACATTCATGATCTCCTCGCTGATTATAATCATTATATGTCCACTAGTGACTGGCTTCGAAAGGTATTTTTTGAGTTATGGTGAGAAGCAGTGACCATTGGATTTCAACTGGGTTAGTTATGAGATAGTAACTCACTGAAGAAAATGGTGAATGTGTCACTCAATTTCGTGGATTAGTTGAATTTAGACATTAACACCGTTGGATGACGGCCAGCTCAGTGGTCAAAAGGTTAAGCGCCTGGCGCGAAACTGATAGGTCCTGGGTTGGAAGTTTGCGAGGCGGGATCATAGATGCGCACTGCTGAGGATTCTCACAGTGGGACGAAACGGCCGTCCAGTGCTTCTCGGTTTTCCTTGATGGTCTAACTTAGATTGAATCATGAATTCAAAGTTAAAATTACTACAATCACCACAAAACCCCTCCTTGGAATGCATATAATCATATATTTATTATTGTGGAATTAGTATTTTGTGAACTGTTGAATTTACCTAATGTATGGAGCTATTCTATATCTGGGTTTGATTAGACGAATATTTAGAGATTATTGTTTATTATGAGAGCAAATTGAGGTAATGGGAAAATGCAATGTTGACTGTTTCGGAAGTAAAACTATCACGATGAGTAGCATTGCAGTGTTTTTTTTTACTTTCACATTTAACCACTAATTTTGCAATAACAATGAATATCTTGTCCTTATAAAGTTGGCTATTACAACAAACTAACTATCATTAAATAGTAATATAGTGAACGAGAACACAAGTGGGGAACAGTGAGCCCCTAAATGCCCTGGTACGGCCGAGAGTGGGGAGAGTCCGCTCTTACATGGCCACGCGTATATAGCCTCTGCCAGGGAAGTCCTACTCACTGCCTTCTCGCACCACGGGTGTTGTTTACAAAATTGAGAGCACGTAAAGCGAATATCCGGCGCTTTAACCTGGTTCGTGGAAACGAAGAGTCCATCTAGGGGAGTTGGAGAACCCTAATTCCAAACCACTGGTGCACATGGGCTCCAGTATCCTGAAGCAACAAATCTTGCATGAACCAATCGTTGGTCACCGGCTACCATGGGAATGAATCTCCTTACGATGCTCCACTGCCTTGTGGATCAGACCTGTAAGTCGAACGCTCCGGATATGGCCCCCTAAGAAGACCACCTGCTTCGGTTTGGGTACCCGGGCGGTATCACAGACCTCACACATATCGAATGAGTTTTGTGTGGCGCATATGTATTTGGTGCCTCCTTGTACCAATATCTGTGTGTTAAAATAATAAATAATAATAATACAAGTAGGGACAATCGAATGTATTTGAATACAAAATTACAGAAGATCTTGGTAAAATGTGATAACCATACAGTAAATACTTCATTTGCGAAATGTCAATCAATCGTCTCAGATTTTGCTGTACTCGTTCTCTCTCGTTCTTCGATCTTCTTGACCTTCTGTTGCTAGGTATTTCACTTACGATTGATGATACATCAATAGCACACACCACAATAAGAATAAACAAAAAACCGTACAAATCATTTGTTTAAAATAATTCTTAGTGAAAAGCAACCATTAACATATTGTCTTAATTAAGAATCACTATGTACTACAATTGTTATCGTTGAATCTTTACACTTCTCTTTATTGAAGAAAACATCTAAAAGCTTGAAACATATAGTAAGTTAGAATAACATGAAATTTGTCCATTACTTATATTCCAGTTTATTATTTCGAATGGAAGATATCTGATCTATAGGAGTCAATTTGACTTCAAGTTAACCAGACCAACTTTGTTAATTCTGACTAGTTATTGACCAACCTATTCTTCACATACTGAAATATTCATTTCAATTATATGAATAGTCCACCTTTTCAAACCATGATGAATTTTTCTTGATACAAGGTATACTTTTTAACTATTTAATGCAAATGAATCGATGAAGTTGAAGTTCCGACTTACATGGAAAGTTTGACAATTGAAATATTGTTGTTTACATTCTTAAGTAAAGATGGATAGCGGTTAGCAATGGAATCCAGGATGCATGTTTCGTCTTAGTACCCATCTTTGCATAGAATGCTTGTGAATTAAGGCAATATCAAGGCGATATGCACAGGATGCACATATGCCAATAAGAGATTGATCAGTTGAATTCATAAACATCTATGAGACGATCCAAATAAGCATTACCAAGTGAAATGTTGTTCATAGTTATTTCATTATGGTTTAGTGGAGAAGTTCTTTCTTTATAATTCGATAGATAATTTCTTGATAAAGGTGTAAAAAATCTGAACATGAGAATGAATTTATTAAAGTGAAATACTTGTTTCCATTCTGAAATGACTTTATATTAATAATAAGAGATACTAATGAACATATGCTCACTAGTGATTGTCTCCAAGAGTTATTTCCTGGAGTTCTAGTGAGAAGCAGTGACCGGTGGAGTTCAACTGGGTCAGTTGTGAGGTAGTAACTCACTGATGACAATCGTGGATGCGTCGCTCAATTTCGTTGACTGGTTGAATTTAGACATTAACACCGTTGGATGCCGGCTCGGTGGTTTAGTTGGTTAAGCGCCTGGCGCGAAACTAATAGGTCATGGGTTCAAACCCCCAAGGCAGAGGTGTGGTTGCGCATTGCTGAGGAGTCCCACGGTGGGACGAAACGGCCGTTCAGCGCTTCGAGGTTTCCCATGGTCGTCTAGCTTCAATTGACTCATGCTCTCAACTGTTTAAATAAGGGAACTACTAAAACAATGTCATCGTAATTGTTTCTCGTTCTTCGTTGATTTGGCTACAGTGCTTAAAATCTGACCATGTACTTTACTTGTATTATTATCTTGTAAAGCAGATTATTATACATATGTAATTCTGTAATTTTGAGGGAAATGATGCCAACTGACGGATTCGATCCCTTATCACCCACTGATCAATCAATTGTGAGAATGTCCCAGTCCTACAGGAGGTCAGTCGAGGCCTGGATAATTCAGTGATGATGTCTTTGACTGTGAAGCTGGGTGATACGAGATCGAACCCGTCACAGAGCATCAGGCCTCAATATTACAGGAACACCATGCTGACGAGTGCCAAATAACACGAAACCTAGGTGCAGGGTTTCCTGTTAACTACATCCAACCACCATCTTATCTCAACATAGTGCACGCAATTTCGAGTTACATAGACCAGTGGCCACACTGCAACTTGATCAATAGGATTCGATCTACACTAAGAAGCACCTGACATACATGGGATTGATCACCACACAGTGATCAATCAATTGTGAAGACATATGTAATCCATTTTGAAGTAAATTGTACCACTTTATGTAGTAACTAAATGGAAAGCAGTTTTTTCTTTTGTGGTCTTTGAATTATTTATTTCCATTTTTTTCACCTCGAAGGTTTGGTTTCAAAATCGACGTGCAAAATTTCGTAAAACTGAACGTGTTATTCAACCAGATACTACAACAATCACATCATCATCATCATCATCACCATCAACAACGACAACAATAAATATAAACAATATTGAACATACTAATCCATCCTTATCATCAACTATTCAACACACATCAACTGATCATTCAATGTATAATACAAAATTACATTCAACAACTACATTAGATCATCAAGAAAAACTTCACAAAGTAATTGATCCTTATAATTCGATTGATAAACATGAAACAATCAATACTGATGATGTAATGATGAATAGAAATAAAGAAATGGATTATCTACCCCTATCATCCACATCACCATTATCCTATAATTCACAAGATGAATTAAATTATACTAAAGAAATGTATGGAACATTTAAAAAATCGGAACAAGTTCAATTCACAAATGAATTTTATCCATCATCATTTAAAGATTCCCTATTTTCAGTAATACAAAAATCAAGTTCAATAATACCAAATCAATCATATAGAGATTGGTCAACTACTTATCCATTGAAAGATAATGATTCTATAAATAGTAATATTATTAATACTAATAATACTACTACTACTAATAATAATAGTAATATACATCCTTTATATAAACTTACACAAACATGTAGACAAGTAGATAGATTATTAGTTGGTGGAACATATGATACAACATCAAGTACATTACATAAGAGAATGTCAGATAAACAACAAAAGTTTATGAATAAAAAAAAATAAAGAAAAAATTATTAATGACTTGTTTCTATGAGAAAATGAAAATCTTTTTTTGGTGGTGGTGGTAGTGGTGGTGATGGTGGTGCTGGAGGGGGCGGGGTGAAATTAATACAATTTCTTTCATTTATTAATATCCATTCATGATTAATTATATTTTGTTCATATTCAACATACATAAATTGGTCATTGCTTAATTATTCTAATTAATTTTCTTGTTATTTCAATAAAATGTTAATCACTATGATGGTTAAACAACTAACACATGAATGCTATTTACTAATAAATTCATTATACATTATGAGCTTTTTTATTGACTAATCATTATTATATCATAACTATTAATTTTAATGGTTGAGATCATGAGTCAATTGAAGCTAGATCATCATGGTAAACCTGCAAACACTGGCCGACCGTTTCGTCCCACTGTGAGAATCCTCAGCAGTGCGCATCTATGATCCCGCCTCGCAAACTTCCAACCCATGACCTATCAATCTCGCGCGCGAACGCTTAACCTCTTGAACACTGAGATGGCCGCCATCCAGCGGTATTAATGTCTAAATTCAACTAATCCACGAAACTGTGTGGCACATCCACGATTTTCTTCAGTGAGTTACTATCTCATTACTGATCCAGTTGAACTTCACTGGTCACTTCTTCTCACTATAAGTCCAATAAATAACTTTTGGAGACAGTCACTAGTGAGTATATGTTGAATAGTATCAGAAGTCCCACAACAGGACGAAACGGCCATCCAGTGCTTCCAGCTTTTCCATGGTGGTTCAATGTCATTTGACTCATTATCTCAACTATTAAATTAGTATAATATCCAAAAAACCCATTCTGATCATAAATATTAATTAGAGAATGGTGTCATGAACGGGAACACAAATGGGACAATCAGTTGTTCTTTGGTAAAATGTATAAACCATATGTTCAATACTTCATTTGAATATTCTTCATCAATCGTTTCGAGCTTCGTCAATCCTTCATTATCACAATAATTAGTCACTGTTCCCGTTCTCTTCGATTCTATCTCTCTAATCTTCTGCTGTCAGGTAATCAACTTCTGTTTTGTTTTATATACTACTTATATCGACATAAGTAGTATAAACCACATGGTACTACAATAGAATATCAAAAATTAAAACTGAAAGTTTCATCTGTAAATTTCTTTACAAAACTTGATAATTAAATACTAACAAGCATTCTAGATGAGGAAAATTCCGCCCATTAGACTGAAGCGAATCCATTAAACTACATAAGACTGTGTGTTGTTGAGTGGCTGGAGTCATTTTTGAATAAACCATTTGTTTGAAAATCAAGATAGTTGCAATTTATCCGTAAGACATTTCTAAGATCTTTGGGGAATTGATGTTCTTTGTAGGGTTGAAACCCTTATCACTGTGTTTCAATAAAAGTCCTTACCATTGTATCAGATAAAATGAAATTCTTATGAGTTCGTAGTGACCATAATCTAGAAGTAAAATTCCCATCCAAACTGCGGGAAATAATCTTAAGTCTTTATAACTGCTTTATATTATTCGATCAATCCTACGGAGGCACAACAACAATTAGGAGGAAAGATAATCAAAGAGTAAAACCAAATGGAAAGTGAAAATGAATACATTTTACTACATTTGTATTGGTATTTTCAGCAGTTGAGGATAAAGTGAGTATATCAGGTGTGTTAAGTAATTTATTTAACGCGAACCCAACATTTATTAGCCACAAAGCCTAGTGAATGCCTTTTCCATGAATCGTGTTTGTGTAACCCTGCAGTATGATTTTCATGGATGCATTTTTTTCATTTCCCTAAACGTTAACTAATATGGGTGCAATAAGGAGTGCTGGATTATTTCGTCGATGGTTATTTAAATTAATAATAATTACCTTTGATGGTTTCATTACAATCACGGATCAACCAATTTTAGACCACTATTGAGAACCTAGAAGTGCTGAAACGCCGCTTCTTGCTAGTATTGGATTCCTCAGCAATGTGAATCCACGCAGGATTCGAACCGAGGACCATCGGTTTCCTGTGAACATAGCCTCTGGACTACTAAGGCGACATCCAACAGTGTTAATATCTAACTTCAAACGAAAGATATACCTTTATGAGCATCCAAACAAATATTCATCTTCATATAATACATCGTGTGAATGGATGCTAGTCAGTTCGATTATCTTCAACGAAACATACTTGTTGCAAGTTATGTTAATAAGAAATTAACAGATAATGTCCTACATTATGTCCAGATAATTAGTCAATTTAAAAAGGAAACATGAATGACAACTAACCAGACTAGTATTCGACAAAATAAACTGATATCATCATTATTTCATTTTATCTGACGTTACTATGGAACAAACATTTTTTCTGGAGTCATAGAATTCATACCGCTATCATTTAACTCATCGACATAAACGTAAAGGTATATCAAGGTATCATTAAAATCTTGACATTCAAAAAGTTATCAAAACTGATTTATCATGGTGCTGTGCAGCTAGGAGCAGATGTTTATATTTACTTAGAAAATACTACCATGAAACTCGGTGACGTGATTTCGAATTTCACTGATGGAGTCATTTTCCTTAAGACTATAAAACCAACTTTCTAAAAGGTCCTTTAAACCGCATAATATAAAGTTTCTTTTCTAAACAGATCCTTTAACCAATTTCGTGTTGAAATTGATGATGATGTTCATTTGATTCTTTAATAGATGTTACCGTGCTAAGTGAATTTCTTATTCTACACACAAGGATAAGTCTTGATGTTTTACTGCATAGTAGACTTCAGTACATGTACATTAGTACAGATCTCCTTTCGTAATGTCTTGCATAAACACATAACTTGTAAAAGTAAATTTTTGAACAATGAAATTAACCACTAAGTTGTGATTATAGTCTTTGAACCTTCTTATTAGGAAGGAATCATTTACTTGCATACGACGTCATGAATCACTTAAAGAATCCTTCATGTGACAAATATTAATAGCATCAGTTCTCTTATGATTACAGGTACACCATGCTGACGAGTGTCAAATATCATGAAACTTAGGTGCAGGGTTTCCTGTTAACTACATTCAACCACCATCTTACCTCAACATATTGAACGCAATATCGAGTCACCTAGGCTAGTGGCCACATTTTAACATGGTCAATAGGACTCGATCTACACTAAGAAGGACCTTACATACATGACATTGATCACAACCCAGTGACCAACCAATTGTAAATAGAAATATCCAAATAAACACTCTATGTATGTAACTATTCACACTATCATATTATCATAAACTTCCACTAAATGTTTATATTGAGTTCATTTGAGTAATATTTAGTAAAAGCAGCTATACTGGAATGTTCTATACTACGTTTTTATTAAGAGACAAAAAAGATCTAGATGGTAGGTAAACGTTCTATTGTAATTTTCAATTACAAAAAAATGATTTAAACACCGTATTGATCTTCAAAATCACAAAGTGTCATTCAACATCAAATAAGAACAAAGCTCATCACAAATATTGTATATGCCTACTAACCAGAAACATCAAATTCATCATCACTTAACAAAAGAACCTGTAGTGTCGGTTGCCATGTCAAGGCTTCCGAACAAGCCACTAATTTCAATGACTAATAAACTGAATTTACCTTGAAGTCGTCTTTGATGGATGATTAGAGTAAGTGATTAGTTATATTTCCTATTTCAACAATTCATAGACTTTTCTTAATCATCATGTCTTCAAACCTGTCTGTATGGATTGCTATGAAAGATAAGGTGTTATTACTTTTGCTGGCTGACTATTTTTCATATTACTTCGTTATTTACTTGATGTGTATCAATCTTTTTAGATTTACAAGAACTTGTATCCTCCACTAATTGTTGTTAAGTATCTCAAATGACCAGTTTCTTGAGGCAAATGTGGATCCTGATCAGATTACCTCTACATTAGCTTATAGTCAGAAGTTATAGTAATTCTGGAAAGCAAATTCAAGTAACATGCATTTACATACAATTTATGGGTCAAAAACAGGACGAAAAGGACATCATGTGTCCCACCGACCACCAATCTTCAATGTTACTGAGTCTTGCGTGTTCCCTCCGTTAAATATAAATTTTGTAATATTCTATCCAACCAGTACATTATGTAGCCAAATCGTCTTCGCGTTTGTAAACTATGGTGCTGTTTCTAGGACAACCGAAGTAAAACGTTTAGTGGATGTTGCTACATATTAATCCTCAATTATTTAGTGAACAGGAATTTACATTCTGATTCGTAACATAGTAGTGGTATTAAATTGTTAACTTCTCATCCAAAATTCTGTCCACAATCTCCGTACTCCTGAATTCGTCATAGAGTTTAATCTTTCAGCAGCTTTCTAATTTTTGTTGATACAAGTACATCTAATTACCATATATATATAATTGTCTGGAAAACTGCGTTGAATAAACTCTGATAAACGAAATTTGTGTACGTAGAACAATCACAATCTTTTTTAAATTTCACAGTTAATTTGTAGCTACTTATTTATGTTTTAAGTAGTTACATGAAATTCGTTAATTTTCTAGAAGTTTGGAAAGATATTTTAACAAAAATCCGATAAACATCTCAGTTACATTTATAATTTAAACATGTATTCTTATGAGTATTTATTTCGACAAACTGATTGTAGGTGAGATTAGAACTTTATGTCTTCTGAAACAATGTTAACGAACTAGTATTTTTTTCTCCTGTTTTCGGTACTATGAATAAACTACTTTAATAAAGATGAATTTTAAGATTTTTATCACATTTAATCAAACGGATGAGGAGAAGAAGAAGAAGAGGAAAAAGAAAAAACACTACAGAGTAAGCTGAATATCAAAGATAAAGTTTTGTAATGAAAAAAGACAGTGTTTTTCGTTTTAATGTAAATGTTAAAATTTATGTTCTTCATAACTATCTGATTATATCACTTGTATTATTATTAGTAGTAGGTGTATTAATTGAATTCGTAAACCGTTCTTAAATACTGTGAAGTTATTAATGTCAAATGGATAAAAGTCAGGTTTATAAAAGAGAGAAGACCATCATTATTTGATTGAGACTAAATTATTTGAACTGCTGGTTAACTTGAAATCCTACTTTATATATTGTAAATCTAAGTAGAAGTTAACTGGATTATGTGGAATACGCTTTAATATAAACCCACACTGATTCAATCAAGTCAGTGAACCAAGTAATGAAGTTGCATTTCAAAATATCATGAGAGTCGATAAGAGTGAAGTTTTATGGAAAATCTTTAGAAATGGATTGCTTTCCCTTTTAATTCTTCCACCTTCACAGGTGAATCTTCTTCGAATGACTAAATCTCATACTGGTTCATCCAATAAGTATATTTCATCTATGAAATACGAAATTTTCCCATTCAGCTATTTAATTGATAACTTAAACATTATCTGCCAAGTTAAATTAAGAAAATTTATCCAAGATCTACAACATAACACATCCGAATGCTAGGGTTGGAAGAGTCCGCTTTCCTTCTAGAAATGCATTCACAAGGCTATGCGTATACAATTACTGTCAGGAAAGTCCTGTTTACTGCCCTCTCGTGGTGGGGGTTTCGTCTACGAAATTAAGAGGATGAAAAGCGAATATCCGACGCTTTAACCGCCTTGGTGGATATGGAGGATCCACCTAGATAAGTTGAAAAACCCTGATTCCAAACAAATGGCGCACATGGACTCCAAGATCCTGAAGGGAAAAATGGCATATGAACCTTTTGTTGGTCACCGACTATCATGGGGCTTCATCTCTCAGAGTTGTTTCATTGCCTTGTGGATTAGACCTCTAGGTCAAAGACTCGGGGGGTGTCCCTTAAGAAAGTAGCCTGCCTCGGTATGGACGCCCGAACAGTATTCCAGCCCTCACCCAAATCGAACTTTTGAAGAAAGACCTCAAGACAATTTGAAAGCTAAAAAAATCATGACTGCCTTTTGTATATAGTCTCATTAAATTGAATAAATCCAACATCCTGTTAAGACTCATATCATAAGTTGGTTCGGTGGTTAGCCAAATTATTAGAACCAAAATGAGTTCCGAAAACTATTACCACTTTTCACGAATGAGGTTCATTTTTAAATCAACAATCAACTATGCAAACAAACCGATAGAGTGGCTATGGGACCATCGTTAGGGTCTGTCTTGGCAGATATCTTCATGGCTAACCTAGAACAAACGAAACTAAAACACAAAATCCAGAACGCAACATACTACTGCAGATATTTTGGCAATACGTTCATTATCTGTGATGATATGGACCAAGCTTCTCGGTTGCTTGGTCACTTAAACAACCTTTATTAATCTTAACTTTTAACCTTTTCCAACCCTGCCCTAACCTTCCGTGTTTGTTATTATTTCGTCTTCTAACTCCGACTGCAGCTCTTCTAGGGCCACTGCCGGTCCCAAGTACTCACAAAGGAAGAGGGCTGAGCATAGGGTTCACCAACACTACCCCATGGAAAATAACCTTGCTAGAAAATGTTAACCAGAATAAACAAATTAAAGCATTTAAATTCTGACCGAGATTCTTCGAAAGTAACAGGCATAAGTAAAGTAAGTATTATTTCGTCTTACAATATTCACCTCTTGTGTAATCTGACTGAAATTCACATATTTGTTCATGTTGAACGATTACTCATTATCTTTACATAACCTTTGAATTATTGCTTCCTAACATATAAATGCAAACTGATCTTAACTATATTTATTCATACACTGTGTATCCCTATTCTTTTCATTATGTTAGATCTATCGAAGCGTCCAAGTTACCCGATTGAGATACGCGCAAAACCGAAGTTTCCAAAACAACGATTTGTTTACAATAACAGTCCTCAACTTTGGTCCGAATTGGTGTGGACACTCTCTGTAACGAACTCTGGTAGGAATTCGGTTCGGTTAATTTGACCCAACAATGACAAGGACGAGAAAAATGAAGTACAATGTCAACAGTTCTAAAGATACAGACGAGTCAAGCACTGAAAATACTGTTCTTTCAGTTTCTAAGGTGAACTCACATACTTCTTTAAATCTTACTTTTGATAATGTTAAACCAAACCCCAAAGATAGCTGTCCTTTAGTAGATACCTATGTAGTGACTGGATGTGGAATAGATGAGGCAGTTTTTAGGGAAAAAGATTTAGAGGAGATTGAGTTAGAGATTCGAGAGCTTCAACTTCGTTAGCGATTGCTAGAATTAACACCGAAACCTTTAAAAAAAGTTGGAAAATCGAGGGAGATTAACGAGTTATTTGGGTCTCGACCCGAAGACATAACTCCCGTACCTACGGACAGGCACCAATGTACCAACATATCTATGAGCGATGAGTTGGAACTTAAAGCACACATAGATAGCGTCAAGTCGCCATCCATGACGGCAAGCCTACCGAAGATAGAGATCATGAAATTCGACGGAAGTCCTCCAAAGTTTTGGACGTTCATGAAGAGATTCAAGGCTAACGTCACTGACAGAGTAAACGATGATACTCAGCGATTGATGTACTTGATACACTATTGTGAAGGTATAGCAAAAGATGCTATAGAACACTGTGTTTTACTACCAGAAGAAGAAGGTTACAGCAAAGCGATTAGTATTCTACACAAGCAGTTTGGCTGACCACATGATATCATAGAAGCGTTTTTAACAGAATTATCAAACGGATCACCACATTTTGAACATTTATCTAATGAATCATAACAGAAATTATTTAAAAATCAAGGCTACATGAGTCATTTCTATAACACTGAAATTCATTCGTCAAGTTTATTGCCGAGGAAATAAACGATTATTTTATTTCTATAAAATTTGTAGATCACCAACACATGTGACCTCTGTCAATGATCGCTCTCCTACTCCAATTAGACGAGGATGGTGTAGCCACTTAACTTACATTGAAGTCACACTTCATGGTTAGTGATTAACGTATCCAGGTATTGTGGTTATTTTGATGACCGTATGGAACGAGAGTAATGTTATTACAAAAATGTATTAGTAAGAATTCGGAGGAGAATCAGAGTGCAAGCACTGCCATATGCACAATTAAATGGCGTAGAATTGATTGGTGCGATTTAGTTGTTCTTCACATTGACGAGGATAGGCAAATTGTCTGACATTCAGTGACCTACCTGCCGGATGTTTTGACTAGGATCCATTGACATTTCACTGGACCGACATATTTTACTATTCTTCTTATTCTGCGACTAATGGAATGCTTGAATACGGTCTAACATTGTAGAGCTATAACGAGTAATTTCTATTGATAGTGATTGTCTGATCTTTAAAACTTACTTAACTTACAATATCAATGTTCATTGATAGGCTAAATGATAATGTTTTGGTGGAGTTTTGTTCTCTAAGCTGTATGGTTTGGTCGTGGAGCTTTCATTGGTTTGATTTTTGTTCCAATGGGAGACACAACCAAAACAAAGAAGTAACCAATGATAAATTTAAGGTCAACAAGAACCAATCAACATCGAGGTGCACAGAACAAGCTGTGAAACACATATGGAGAAATTCGAATACTTCGCTTCTATCTGAAGTTTGTGCTGATGATGTCGTTCAGAAGAACGATGAAAGATCCACGACCAAACCATACAGCTCAGAGAACAAAACTCGACCAAAATCATCCACCTGAGCTACAAATCTTCTCCACCATCTCTAAATGATAATGTGTTTACTGTTCGCTTTTCAATCAATCTAATCATTAAAAATCAAAGTAAACAAATTAAGATATCTGATGAAATGTTTATAAATCGTAGCATCACTCAATGTTAAATGATGTAGAGATGAAGTAAGGATCATATAAATCATCTATAGCTTCATGTCTATCGTCTGTGAGTGAAAGCAAAAGTCCAAGTGTTTATGAGCTCTAAAGACCAGAAGATATGTCATTAACTATTACTCAATAATCAATGTTTGAGAGTATTTATCATACATAGAATGTCATTCGTGGCGCGTTTGGTTTTTTGATTAGGTTTCTTATCATGACGCTAGTTGACGTGTAATTGACCCAGATACAGAGGATATTACTTACTCCTGTTGCCCCTGATAAGTGTTGTTAATTGAACGCTATATTCGGTTCCTAAGCTATTCTCGCAACTCCCAAACTAGAACTACACAGAGACCTGAACACGAGAGAAAAGGCGCAAAATATGCAAGAAGTACTTTACTCCAAAGGTTCGTTTTAGTACAGAAAATATAGGGTTTTTATAGTTTTAGATGTCCTTAGGTTTCCCGAAAATTCTGGAATGCTACTAAACATAGCAGCAGTAAAGTAATCAGTGAATAAGAAACTCTACATGTGACTTTTCACTTTCTTGATGTTTCTGGCTAAACTTCAAGTGCACGCTGATTAGATAAAATGCTTCTAAGTGTTTTCCTGATCCTTTCTTGTCTTTTGCGAGAAGTTCTCTGGATCACTATAACAACCCCCAATGGAGTATAAGCTGCCGGTCAGCATTTTACAGTCCACACCGTCCTGGGACTTACTTTCTAGTTATATTCAATTGTTGTTCATTCTTCTTATGTTTGTCTCCATTTCTCAGTATAATATGTCCTTTGGTCTTCCTCTTTTCCTTTGACCATGAGGATTCCATGTGAGGACTTGCCTTGTGACTTAATTGGGTGCTTTCCTTAATATGTGTCCTATCCATTTCCAGAACTTCCTGCTAATTTCTTCGTCCACTGGAATCTGGTTTGTTCTCTTCCACAGTAGGTTGTTGCTGATAGTGTCTGGTGAACGGATCCCAAGTATTTTGCATAGGCAACTGTTAATAAACACTTGTTTCTTCTGGATGATGACTTTCGTCGTTCTCACAGAGGATTTATATATACATATTCATATAAATCCAAGGGATCAATGAATTAAGTAAACAATTTCAGGATAATTATGCATGCTATTTACCTATTCAAAGACCATTTTCAGACTCTTGATATTGATCAGAACATGTGAGTTATAGTTAGGTCTTATTATACAATCAGGTATCATTTAACTTTTGACATTATTCATATGATATATTTTCGAATAGGAACAATGAATTGTGAATCTAATCACCTTATATGAGATGACATATGATCGCATATTTATTGATGATCACCTCATTTAAGGTTGTTGAATAACTATTTGTCCCAATACCATTATAGATATAACCTCATTATTGTATATGAATATTTGAACTGACATATTTATTATCATAATAAAATGAATAGTTTAATGCGTCTAATATAATGTATAACTGATAATAATAGTAATAAATTCACTTGGTGTTGTTTTTACTTGAATCTTCCCATTGATGTTTAGGACTGAAACTAATCAGTCTCTTATTGGTCACTAACAGCAACAACCTACTATGGGAGAGAACGAATCAGATTCCTATGGAGGAAAAATCAGGAAGAAGTGCTGGAAGTGGATAGAACACATATTGAGGAAAGCACCCAATGGTAACCGGTGTTCGGGATGGTTGGAAGAAAGTTAGGGGTGGCCAAACCAGTGCTTGAAGTCACTAACTTCTAGTTTGAGCCATGTAGGTAGATGCAGACTACTTGGTTGAGGTCCACGTGACTATCGTAACCAATGGTTGTAGACTGTTGGTGAAATGGCTGAGAATTGATCACAGTGGTGTAGGTGTATACACTCTTTGTCTTCCCTTAAACTAAGAGATTAAAATCCCTTCATATCTTTCTTTCTACCAACTAATTCCTTCTTCCTGTACTATATCCTTATTGCAATCTTTCTTTTATATATTACCACCTCTGAATTAACTACATTTATGAATCCGTTGTCCATATTGTTGTGTTAATGTGGTATGGCAACTTGGACCGGTGCATATATGTGCCTGGTCCTACGTTGTAGCTGACTGACTAACTGATATGTGCATTCTATGCGGATTGCCTTGATATGGCATTATAAGCAAAGATGGATGGTGACTAGCAGTGGAATTCAGTTTGATGCGCGTTCCCACCTATTTGAGACTGGTCAACTGAATGTACCTGAATTCCAGAGTTGATATTCACTGAGGGACTTGAACGTACTACGCAGTTTAATCTTTGCTCCAATATACAGTTAGATTTAATAATAATAATAATAATAATAATAATAATAATAATAATCAATTCATGAAAACAACTTAACATTATTTTATAATGTCACATATTACGTGATTTAAATGTTTATTCGATGTTGTTTTTACTAAACTCACCAATACATCACATGAACTTATAAGAATATTCTATTCATCATTTATCAGTTATAATTTACAATTATGAAGATGTAGCTAATAAGTTATTTGTATTCATTGTACTATATCAGCTACCCCATTATTATTATTATTATTATTATTATTATTATTAGTAGTAGTAGTAGTAGTAGTAGTAGTAGTATTGGTAGTAGTGGTATTGTTCAAGTACATTGAATAATTAAATATACATTACCATTTATCATTTAAAGGTTTATATGATGTAATTTACATCTAATGATCAACAATGAAATGGTAAATGATTAAAAAAAAAGGTGCCTTATTATTATCATCATTATTATTATTAATATTAATACACTTCAATTATAAATAGTAATAAGATCATGTTTACTTGTATAAAATATGAATAAACAAATTCTATGACAATCAACAACATGTTATACATTGAATTGTTGAATATTGACAATTGAACATCCATAGAATTTTGCGGGAATTTCAAATTTCAAAAATTCAATTATTCATTACTAAATGATTTGGAATATAATATTATTTCATTTATTGATAATTAAAACTATGCATAGTATTGTTCATACAAATCATAATGAATATAAGAGATTATTTGTTTTAAGTAATAATAATATCTATACAAGAAGTCATTTTTCAAATAAATTCATTAAAGAAGAACAAATTGAAGAAGAATCAATTGAACTACCGGAACATATTCAAGAAGATAATGATTCTTTGAATGCTTTCAATGTGTCAAAGATCTTCTCTAATGAAACAAGTACCAATTCATCATTATCATCATTATCATCATTATCATTTGAAACACGAAATAAATCCAAAACAAAACAAGCTACAAATCGTCGTAAAGTATTTCGTAAACATTCAAGCTTTATAGATATGGGATTTAGTGGAAGCTATTTTATTTGTTCTAATGCTAATTCATTGCATCTTCCAAATATATTCTATAATATTTACGCTTTATTATGTATCACAGTTTTCATGATGGTTTCTTAGATCTGAATGTTCTTTTGTTTGTTCACTTTTTACAATATTGTTCATATGACTTGTTTATATCTAATTCTACATTAATCCAAATCTTCTGGGATATATTTCAAACAAAGCTAAATAATGCATTAATCATTCTATACTTTACATAGTTGACAAGTTTCTGTATAACTACTCATAATGATAAAAAGCCTACATTTATGAATTAATTTTATCTATTATTGAACTTCTACAAAACTCGAAGACTTAGTTTTTGGCTAGTTCGAGCGATCCAATAATACGTATCTGAAAATTTGAGAAGACACATGTTCTCCTTGTTATCCAATTCTGTATATCCATATATTATAAAATTAACTTTTCGTCAACTTTAATTACATATCGCGTTTTCACATCGGTGCGATAAATGACTATTTAACTATAAACAGTTTCTTATTGTGATTAGATGATGGTTGGAGGTAGTCGACAGGAAACCCTGGACCCGGGTTTCGTGCTACTTGACACTCATCAGCAAGGTGTACCTGTAATCTTTGAAGGAACTGGCGCTCCCTGGCGGATTCGATCTCGTGTCACCCAGCTTCACAGTAAGAGTCGTTACCACTGAGCTGTCTGAGCCGCGACTGACCTCCTGTAGAACTGAGATGTAGTCACAATTGATTGACCACTGGGTGTTCTAGGGAATCTAACAATATGTATGAGTAAATTGACTAACAATTCAATGATGTAGGTGGTAAGGAGTTCAAAACTGTTATTTCTGAATTTACGCTACATAGTTTCATCTATTGAATTAATATAAATATGTCATTAATGAGATTGAGAGGTATTACTTGTCTAGTAACCTGTTACTTAAGTTTTTTCTTCATATTTATTCTCTGTAACCATCAATCTTTTTTATCTTGTCATTTAACAACTATGCTACTTCTATGTTTGAAGAGACTATGAGTTCACCTAATCTGGGAATGGAACGAAGACTCTATGACACAAATTACCAATAAGCTAACTATTCCGACCCATCCCAACCAACCTAACAAAAGAGAGAAATCCAAGTTCGGTAGAGGGAAATATATTCCACAAGCAGTATGAAGCACGAATAACAACTATAAGCAAAAATCAAGCATATGTATACAGCATAAATAGCATACTAAAAGAGATAATAAACCAATAGCATTTAAGTTCCTGCAAAATGGGATATAGGATATGAAGGTGAAAATCAGGACTCTTGGCGCGAAAACAAGGACTTCAAATGTTTAAAATAGAATTACAAAAATAAGGCATTCACCAAATGAGTTTCGGGGATCTAACATCCACAACAGCTATAATGAAGAATAACAGACTAACTAGGAATTTAATAAATCCAATGGCTTGATAATTAGAGGTACAATTCAATGACTAAAGATTTGTTTTTGTTATCGCTTGTCATTTGAGAGCAGAAACATTCTTGAGTTCTTTGTAGTTATTTCTCTCTGAACTGTTATGGAAGCTATTAGCATTAATACAACTATTTAAGTTATCCATAGAAATTAGTGTGTAAAATAGTCATTTGGTTTTATGTAGTAAACTTCTTATGCATGGTATTGTTCAATTGGTATTGTTTACTTGAATTTTCCTATTGATGTTTACAACTGCAATTAATCAGTCTCTTATTGGCATATGTGTATACTGTGCGTATTGCCTCGATATTGCTTTATTTCATAAGTATTATAAGAAAAGATGGATGATGGCTAGTAGTGAAATCCAGTATAATGCACGTTTCGTTCTATTTGGGAGTAAGTGGATAACGTGATGGCGTTTGAAGCGAACGGTACTGAGTTCGAGTCCTGAAGTGAACATCAACAACTCTGAGATGCAAGTACATCTCGTTGACGAGTCCCAAATAGGAAGAAATGCACGTGCTCGATTCCACTATCCGTCTTTGCTTATAAATTCAGATATTCACTGATCCCTGCAATCGATTTGAAAATACCACCCATTGATATCACCATTAAACATGTGATCACTATATTCAGTCTTATTGACAAAGTTAGAATAAATAATAGTACGTAATATATAATTCTAAACTAATAACATCATTAGTAATTGCTTATATGATTGCTGTAAACAATGATTTTTTTTCAATGTTCAATTTATTTTCATATAACTTTCTGTAATATCTACAACTAATGTAAACAACCATGTCATTGGTATTTGTATTATTCTCAATCATTTCAGTCAATAGAGTATCATATAACATTATGAATTAAATTTCATTAGTCAATTACTGAATCACAATTTTACATCTTACAACTGGACAGCTGTTTCATCCTAGAATGGGACTCCTAAGCAGTGCGCATCCACAATTCCGACTCTCAAGATTTGAATCCAGGATTTATCGGTCTCACGCGTGAACGCCTAACTTTTAGATCACTGAACTGGCCGTTAACCAATAGTATTAATGTTTAACTTCAACTAATCCACGAAATTGTGTGACACATTCACCATTGTCTTCAGTGAGTTACTATTTCACAATAGGACAAAACGGCCGTCCAGTGCTTTCAGATTTTCCATGGTGGTCTAGCTTCAATGGACTCATGATCTCAACCATATATGTATATATATCTGGTTCACACATTTATCCAATCTAATATTTATTGGGCTAAAATGTCCCAAATCTATTAAAAATGAATAACTGTTCATTATTATTATTATTATTATTATTATTATTATTATCATTAAAGGAACCTGTTAAGAATCGGGACATTTCATGCTTTCTAACCAACGAAAAAAATGCTCCACCTTAAATGATCTCTTCTGAAAAAATATGCAAATCCATTGTAATTATAGGTTAGAAAAAATAAAATAAAATAAATAAGGTAAATCTCGTTACCATAGTGATAATAAATGTCTACAATTTTCATTATGGATGACAAATAGATTCATTTAAAAACAATAAATGATAACTAATTGTTATTCATAATATTTACTTTCTGGTTACATTTTAAATGATTCTTATCTTAAGTTCAGTTATCCATGGGTGTTATAAAGAAATTTTTTGGCTAAAGAAATCACTTCTTCTTCTTCTTCTTCTTCTTGTTCTTCTTCTTCTGACCTTTACATGAATAAAGAAGTCATATAAGAGAAATAGTTTAAATGAAAAAGAATTTTATGGGGGAAAAGTTCATCATTAGTTAGTTTTTATAAAGTTAGAATGAGATTAGATGTTTTTAATCTTAAATCTATCCTCATTCAATGATCGATTAGAGAATAATTTACTAAGGATTGAGCCTTCAATTTTGTCTGAATGAATATAAGATTATAACGGAAAGGAACTTGATCCGAACCAAAAGCCTACCTAATAAACTGAAGATAAGGTTTTGCACTCACGAAACCAATTTCTGTAAAATATAAAAGATTTAGATTTAACTTGCTAACGTACTCCTGTTATCCCAGATCATTTGTGAAGTCCGAATCTACTAATGTATTCAGAGTTATCCATTGTGTTTCATGTTCCCTTTAAGATATCAAGGTTCTCATAATCCATTCAACTGTCAGAAGAAAGAGTAAGGGAGAGAGTAGGCAGTCTTGTCTAATTCCGGTCTTTACTTCGAACTTGTCTGTCAGTTGTCTTCTATGCATCACTTTGCAGTGTGGTCCAACGTATGAATTCCGTAATATATTGACGATCTTCTCAAGCACATCATAGTGTCGATAAAGTTTCCATGAAGTTCTCCTATCCACACTGTCGAATTCATTCTGATAGTCAATGAAGTTGATGTATAGTGACGAGTTCCGTTCAATTGATCGTTCACTAATTATCCGTAGTGTGGCAATTCCGTCTGTGCACGATTGATCCTTACGGAATCCATCCTTTTGATCTCGAAGTTGGGCATCTACTTTATATTTCATCCGCTTTAGTAACACTGTTGAAAACTATTCCTCATACTGATAGTAGTGTGATGTCTCTGTAATGAGTTCTCACAATAACTCAAACCTTTCTTTGGTACCCTGATGAGGTGTCCTTCTTTACAGTTTGTCATTGGCACTTGTTCCTCCTCACAAATCTTCCTCAATAGAATGTGGAGCGATTTAGCAGTTACTTCTATATCTGACTCCAGTGATTTGTTTGGTATATTGTCAGGTCCTACTGCCTTCCCACTCTTCATTTATCTGATAGCCATCCTGATTTCTTCGATCGTTCATCGAGTGCGCATCTATAGGAATGTCTGTAGGAGCCCCTTCGATGTCCAGTTAAGTCACTGGAGCTGGTTTATTCCAGAGTTCCCCAAATTGCACTATCCATCTGTTGCACTGTTCTTGAATCTCGGTTATTGGCTTGCTTTCTTTGTCCTTGACTGGTCTCCCTGATTTACCATATTTCCCCACTAATTTCTTCGTTGTGTCATATAGTTGTCCCATATTTCGTTCTCTTCAAGCTTTTTCCACTATCGTTGATAGCTCTCCCATGTATTTCTGCTTGTCGGCTCTAATCCTCTTCTTCACTTGCTTGCTTGCTATGCGTATTGAATCTGTGCATTTAATTTTTCTGTTCTTGTTCGACTGTTGTTAATTACGGTTTTCTCGTCCTTCCTTTCTTGAATCTTATCCAGGATTTTCGCAGAGATCCATTCCTTATGATGATACTTCATGCAGCCCAGAACTTACTGACACGTTGAAGTTGGTGCTTCTTTGATCGCTTTCCAATTGTCCTCCATAGTGGTTTCTTCTACTTTGAGTAGATCTTGTAAGGCTTAGAACCTATTGTTGAGAACTATGCTGAATTCGTTGAGTTTATCATTATCTCGAAGGAAAGATATATTGAACCTTCGTAATGCTGTTTCCCCAGTTGTCCAATGCTTCTCTAGTTTTAGTTTCATCTTGACCAGGCAATGATCCAAAGATATGTCAGCTCCTCTCCTGGTTCTCACATGTTCCAGTGACCTTCTGAATTTTTAATGATATAAATATGTTCGATCTGGTTCTCTGTCATATGATCTGGTGAGACCCATGTAATTTGTATATGTGTTTATATGGAAATATTGAGCCACATACAACCATTTTATTGAATGCACATAAGTTTGAAAATCTGTCACCATTCTCGTCCTTTTCTCTCAGGCAGTCCATGTCATCACATGAGTTTAGATCTCTCATCCGTTTGATCAGGTCCTTTCCTGAGCTACTATTTACACTGTAAGCGAAAAAAACGATATGTACATTGAAAGAATAGAATATACCAAGTTAGATAAAAAGAAACGATCATCAAGTGGTGAGATTAGATCACTTCCATTCTCGTTACTTCACAAATGTATCACATTTCTGGGTAGAATTTTATTTTAAAGTGTTGAATATAAATTAGACTATTCTCAGATATCAATTGAATAGTTACATCTAGTATGATTTGTCTCAAATTATTTAATATTTTATTGTGAGATTTCCAAATGCATAGCAACATTAACATATAATTCGTATGAGTCAAAATTTTTGAATGTATTTCCATCTTTATTTCTTCAGTGGGATAATGATGAAGAATAGACTAGGGCAAGACTATAACTTATGAACGAACCAATCACATATATGATAATAGGTCTCGGATTTTGGCGTGAAATTCATTCATACATTTGGCTAAATAGATTCATGGCATTATATCTGATGTAAGTTCGTGATGAAAACCCTAAATCTAATTCCTAACCCTAACCATCATCTGTAAATCATAGTTCTAATTCCTCACACAAGTTTAAAACTCATTTGGTCCTGGTTATCAGGTAGACACTTTCAAGGTCAGTCTGGTGTCGCTCATAAGTCGTCCAACAATTATAGTTTCACCGAGATTAGGTTTAAGAAATAATATACGATGTTTAAAACTATCGAAGCTTTTATCAGAGTTAATTTAGAAACGTATACGGTTCATATCTTCCTTATTTATAAACACAACTAAACAGAACTATTAATTTATACCGACGTCATAACTCTTCTAAATGAAGAGCTTCTAACTCCCAAGGCAGAGTTAAAATGGTTTGAATTGTTCTTCCTGTTTAGCGCTTTTTTTAGCGAGTTAGTTTTCTACATTTTGTGGTCGCTAACCTCATGCCCAACGTTCCTACTTTATCCGGGCTTGAGACCGCTAGTGGTTCAAGAGGGGTTCCCGCAGGATTTATTCATTTGTATTACCAATAAATAAACGTAGAACAATGAATGACTTATATGACGTTTTCTATGTTCATCATTAAAGCTTAAATTTGTCCTAATTAAAATGTTTGCAATCAAAATTAAATGTACAACTATCATATTTGAATAAATCTATGAAATGTCAAATTTCCAATGTGTCTACATTGTGAAAACATGATATTTTATTGAGATCGTGAAGATTCGTAACTCAAGTGGATGATTTCGATGGAGTTATGTTATCTGAGCTGAAGGATTTGGTCGTGGAGCTTCCATCATTCTTGTGAACGACATCATCAGCACAAACTTTAGGTAACAAACCATCCAGCTCAGAGAACAAAACCTCATCAAATGGTATTTTATTATTAAGTCGATAAGTCATATTAAATATCACATGATAATGAGATGGAATCCTAATATACTAGTATTTTAGATTAATTTTCTGTTGTGAGGCCCTTTATTTTAACGATAATTAGATCGTATAATGTTATCGACGGGTTAACCACTTAAATGGCCTGGGATCTGAGACTCCAGTAAGATCGGAAAAATGATCGTTATTGAATGATTGCTGTCGAAATATACATCCTGACTATTCTCATAGAAAATCATCGACTTAAATAGCGTTAGTGAATAACAGAAGTAAATAAGTCGAATATGTGAATGGATTTTTGAATACATATATCTTGTACACTCATTGGTCTGGAAAGACAATCGGAGGAATCAAGCGAAGATAAGAGAGTGAAGCGAAATGACGCGCTGTGCAGGAGGCATGTGAACCAACTCGATTTAATCATGCAATAATGGACATTTATAGCCAAACGAAAAATAAGCTACAGACATTTGATGAATAAAATAAGAAGTGCACACACACACGTACTCTTATATAAAAACAGCCTAAGTTGATGAGCGACTAATTAACAAGGTCAAAATGTGACTCCAAGATGGATGGATAAATTGACTTGTCCGGAAACTAGAATAAGTTATGTGGGTTTGGCATAGTAACTAACACTTCAATATGTGTGTATCTCTACATTATATTCGTTCAAAGGTGGATTTATTAATTTGTTAAATGTACAATAAATGACAATGGTGAATATAATACATTTACATTAACTATTACTATTGAACTAATCATCATTCGTATATGCCTTATAATATAAACACTAAAATACTGGATAAGTCACAATACCATTTTTTAAACTTGATTTGCCGGACATTATGAATCAAATAAGATGGTTATCTGTATTACATTCCAAGGAATACTTTATACTCATACTAAGTTTCATTACTTTTATTCCTTCATTTGTATCAGTAAATGAAATACATGAGTTAAATAGACAAACGAATGATTATCCATCGATTGAGAAAATATTCTCCAAAGTTAAAGAAGCTGAACAAATTAATTTATTGAATAATGAAATGAATAAAGTAGAACCTGATCAATTAATTGTAGCCCCAATGAGATTTAGTCGTCTACGACGTTATTTTAGACATCAAAAACGTATGATGAGAGCACAACTTAGAATGATGAGACTTCAAAGAAGATTGTACCGTCGACATTATCGTCCTCGATATGGATATGGTTATTTTCCATAATCATAAGGTTGAAACATTTAAACACCCCCCTTATCGATTTTTTATTGATTAAAACGATGAACTTTTTGAGTGTTTATCAATCAAATTGGTGAGTTATATTAATGAACTTCATTCTATTACAAATTTATTTCTTGTATGAAAACCGTCAAAGGAAATTTCACATCTACATTACTCTATGAAATATGATATGACAACCTTTTTAATTATCCCTATTTAATTGTTTCTATGTATTCATGAATTTACTTGAATAAATCTTAATAAGTTGTCATGGCTTTATTTTATTCATTTTTTAATTTTCTTCATACAAACTGTTTCTAGTAGCCTAGGTAAACAAATTTTATGAATAACCTTTGGGAACGTCTAATTATACAATGTTATTAATTGAATTCATGAGCCAATTAAAGCTAGACCATCAAGGAAAACCTAGAAACACTAGATGGCTGTTTCGTCCTAGAATGAGACTCCTCAACAGTACGCATCCGCGATTCCGACTCGCGAGATACGAATTCAGGACTTATTGGTTTCACGCGTGAACGCTTAACATCTGGACCATTGAGCTGACCATTATCTAACGGTTTTCATGTCTAAATTCAAATAATTTACGAAATTGTGTGACATACCCACCATTGTCTTCAGTGAGTTACTATCTCACAACAGACACGGTTGAAATCCACTGGTCCCTGCTACCCACAAGAACTCTAAAAAATAGCTCTTGATGCCAGTCACTAATGAGCATATGTTGATTAGTATCAAAAAGGGTCTGGTGGATATTATAGTAATTTCAATAGTTGAGATCATGTGTCAATTGAAGCTAGACCACCATGAGAAACCTGGAAACACTAGATGGCTGTTTCGTCCTATTATGGAACTCCTCAACAGTGCGCATCCACGATCCCGCACTAGGGATGACAGCAACTGTATTAAGCGATTGTTAAAAGTGTTGAAAAATGGGGAGTTTAAAGTAATTTTATTCTGTTACGAGTTTTGAACAAATGGCTCATTTAGATTGAAAGATTTTGAATATTTAAAAATTTATGGCATAATAATTGACGGAGTTCATTACTTTCGTTCGACCAAATGGTATATTCAAGGAATTTATCAATAAAGTAAGTACATAATCTTTAAACGTTAATGTTGAGAGTATAGTATTATTAATCTCATAGGAAAGAACTTTTGAACATCTCTGTATATTTTACCATTTGTCATTCGTTGATTGGTAAGCTTTAATCATTTACATAAGTAATATCTTATCAACTAAGCTTGGTAGTCTCGATTCAATGTACATCAATGTCAGTTTAACATGTTATATGCGTAAACGTTTTCTATAAGACTGAAGAAAAAACTTTACCATACAAATTATTCACTGAACAGTGATCCATATCTTCCGTGTATTGACATTCTGTCCGCCAAGAACATGTAGTAAAACCACGATAAAGTCATCCACAAAAAATATAAAAGTTTACATAATTAGATCATTTAACTTTCTGATTATTACCACTCTCCAGTTGACTTCGACAGACATTTGACCCTATAATTGGTCGAAAATCGATAATTATGTCTTTTTTTAGCAAGTGAATATGACTTGCTAGTATCAGATCTAAAACTGAAGGATTATAATGTTTTTACTCTTTGATATTAAATAAGTTCTATGTAACTACTGAAAGCAGCATGAATGTATTTTGTAACGAACCAAATAAATGTTTGATGAATAGAACAGAACTCTTAAGAGGATCGACAAAATCAATCTGATCAAATAATAGATAAGTATACGTCTTATAATAGTTTAAGCATATATTCTTAAAACTGTAGTGACTTTACTCCGTTGATCAATCACCTTCGTAACCGTTATTATATAAATCTCAAAGGTGTTTGAAATCAAAAGGCAATGAGAAGCGACAACTACAGTTTATAAAAGGATAGCGCAGGTCATAAAGCTATAAACATATCAAACAAATTTGAAGTGGAGAGGTGAATAAGTATATGAGAGTAACTATATAGGCAAATTGATAGTCAAATTACATAAGGGTGCAGCATGGCAAAGCAAAGACTAACAATAGCATTTGATTACATATATACATATGGAGGAGAATGAATCATTGAATGATAGTTAAACAATCAACATTCTAGTTAGAGTCTGTCATGCGATCTAGTGACCATAACGGTACAAAGAAATATGTGAATTGTTATTGTTCAAATAACATTGTCTGTTAAGTAAGTTAGTAAGAGGACTTAACCGAAATGAACCATAATCGAAATTGTTTTTATAGGATAGTTGGTACAATACAAATTGTCAAACATTGATTCAGTTTTATGGCGAAATGAATGGGTTTTAGGTGAATAGGAGAAGTAGAAACTTGATTGTGTGGAATGACATGCCGAATGTATAAAACTTTCTACAACAGTCTATGAAGTTGATTGACCAAGTTGGTTGTAGGATAGTTGCCATAAAATCTTTTAAAGTTGGTTTCTGTGGACAGCTAACCGTCACTGTAGCGAACAAATGATAGTAGTGATTTTATTTCGTGATCAGATTGTGGTAAACCATCTCAAAGAGTCAAACAGTTAATTGCAAAGTAATTCGCATGGAATAGATATCCAGAATACGACAATTTTGCTTACGGTATAGAGTTACGAATACTATACTTATGTGTTATTGCATACTGGATTGAAGCAATGGATCTAAAAGATAACTCACTAAGCGTTTTGAAGGGAAATTTTAATTTTATTCGAAGTCTGCGCTGCCATAAGGAATTGAATCCAAGTGTAATGCATCTGAATTTTTAATTTAACGCACAATAGTTGATAAGAGTACGCGGTGTGGATTGCTGCTGGTCCGATTCCGACATAATTTTATTCTTTCTGGGAACATTACTCGCAATAAACGTTTAGTATTCTAGGATTGGTTAGACAAAAATGTACACATTAAAATATAACCAAGAAGTCACCGAAACCTAGTAATCTGTATTGAAACGTGTTATGAGAAAGAAAAGTTCACAAGTTCACTACTGCTTTAAACCTAAATAACACCTTATCGTTAATAGAAAAATTGAAATTTGGAAAATGTTCACCAAAAAGAATCTATCCGAATTTCTCATTGTAAAGATCCGACTTCCATTTTGCGCACTACACGGTGACCTAGCTGAGCTCCATACTAACACGGATTTGTATTTGATTCAATTCATACGGAGGAAATGATTACACCACCTTAGGATCATTTCCATACAGAAAAGAGTTGCTTGTGCAAAACAACTTTAAATATTATTTATCTGGACTATGAAGAAAAAAGGATTCAAAACACTACTTTGTAGTACAACATTTGTGATCGAGACAGCATCCAATAAGGAGAAGTTTGTATTAACTAGTTGGTATTAGTGACTGAGAAAAAAATCAAGTCAAAAAAGTGGATCTGTGATCCATATGTTTGCTCATTTCATTCTCTTTCCTAAAAACAAGAAAACTCTTTTTCAATGTCCAGTTTTCACTTTTCGTGCTTGCATGCTACTAGGATAATGAAAGTATTATTGTGTACAAGTCATTTAACCTATCTATTCAACTTAGATACCGATCAATATTAATAGTGTCTCCTCGTTTATCTTAGTGACCTAAACTCATGGAAATCAATAGTTTAGTTCTTTCTTTAGTTTCTATACTTAAATGAAGCTTTTTATGACACATGTTATGTAGCCTCTACATTTTATTCCCTCTCTATTTAGATTTCACTATTTTTATTATTTAGGGGTGATTTTTTTGGATCAGGTTCTTTGTATTTCACTGTTAAACTTTACATAAATTAATGATAATCAGTGATCAATTTTAACAATCATACAAGAGCTTATTAAAAATTGCTTCTAAGAGGATGAGAGAAATATGATTAAGAGTTTGTCTTTTGAACATTTCGACTAATCATTTAAACAATATGATAATGTTAAGGTTTAATAGTTGAATTAATCAGTCAATTGAAGCTAGACCACCATAGAAAATCTGGAAGCATTGGACGGTAGAGTTCAACCGGATCTGTTGTGTTATAGTAATTCACTGATGACAATGATGGACAGTGGTGCAACTTTGTGGATTGGTTTAAGTTAGACACCACCACCGTTGGATGCCGGCCAACTCAGTGGTCTAGAAGTTAAGCGTTCGCGTGCAAGACTGGCAAGTCCTGGCTTAGGATCTCGCGAGTCGGGATTGTGGATGCTCAATTCCACGGAGGAGTCCCACAATAGGACGAAACAGCCATCCAGTGTTTCCAGGTTTTCCATAATGGTCTAGCTTCAATTGACTCATGAGTTTAACTATTAAGTTATAAAATCATACAATTGCATTATAGTCACAGCTAAATTTGGATTTACTATGAGGATCAAAAGCTTTTATGAAATCCTCTCTTACACTATTCAGGTTGTTAGACAAATTTTTATTTTATTCGTTGTCTTGACAATTTGTCGTAATTTTTGGAATTAGCTGTTGTAATTCTCATATTTGTACATGAATTCATGTTATAAAATCAATTGAAAACAGTCATTTTTGTTTAAGCTTCTCAACTATGAATAAACATCAGTGAAGAAAACTTTACAATATCAGCTACCTTAAAAACCATTTTCAGTAAGACTATAACTGATAGACGACCTTCGAGAGACGCCAAAATGACCTTGAGAGTGTCCACTTAATAACCAGGACTAAATGAGGGTTATAAGACAATTAGAATTTTCATTTACAGTTGATGGTTAGGGTTAAAAACTAGATTTAGGGTTTTCATCACGAACTGACTTCAGCTAAAATGTCAAAACTCTATTTAGCCAATTGTATGAATGAATTTCGCGCTAAAATCCGAGACCTGTTATCATATACGTGATTGATTCGTCTATAAATTATAGTTTCTCCATTGTTGTTAGGATATCATTTAATATAAGAGTTCGACATACGTATTTCCTTCTATTTATGAATGATTGTATTCTCTCTATAAAATTTTGATGAAACTAAACTAACCAATATTTAGTCAATACACTATTTCGTCCTAGTATGGGACTCCTCAGCAGTGTGCATCCGCGAACCCGCTCTCCGCGGGATTCGAACCCAGGACCTACTGGCTTCGCGCGCGAGCACTTAACCATTAGACCACTGAGGAGAACTTCTTGGAGTTATAGTGAGAAGCTGTCACCAGTGGAGTTCAACCAGGTCTGTTGTGAGATATCAGCTCACTGAAGACAATGGTGTTCGGTGGCGCAACTTCGTGGATTGGTTGAAGTTAGACATTAATACCGCTGGATGCCGGCTCAGTGGTCTAATATATTATTTGTAACAAACTGTTATCTCCTATAGAATCGTTTAAATCTTTCTTCTTCATAGAGAACTTCGCATAAGTTTCCATATAAGATCCAGCATGAGATAGATTGTTACCAGATATCGTTATGATGGAGATCAATAAACAATTTAGCGATCTATATAATCAATTTCCCTACTTAATTGGTTCTCTGTAACAGTACACAGTATGAGAGCAAAATGTGTCATAGAATTATGACTTGGTATTTACGAAAAGAAACAAAACCCAATGAACTGATGATTTATGTAAACGATATAACTTGTCACTAGTGTAACAAATTCATTCTAAATCATCTCCATGTATGAATTACTTTCGCTGTAGATTTTCTAGACTCTGAAATAATCTACCACAATCTATCTGTACGATAAAATCACTCTCATTCTTTGTTCGCTCCATGGATGCATACTGCTTCTCTGAAAATGCATGAAATATTCTACCACCTGTAAGTATATCTTATTCCACAAGTGAGATTAATGAATTCCCTATGTAAAACCACATACCTGCTCTCACTTTATGTTAACACTGTCCCTAGCAATCTTAACTAATTTGTATAATATCTTACATTAACAGTATATGACTATGTCACATGACACATGCATTGTGTCAGACCTGATGAACATTATTTTGATAGTTAATGCTTTGTTGTTCTTAGTATTGTTTGGCTTGTATCTTCCCATTGAGGTTCAAGACTGCAATTGATCAGTTTGTTATTGGAATATGTGCATACTGTGCATATGCCTCGATATTACCCTAATGCACAAGCTTTTTGTAAGCAATGATGGATAGTGTCTAGCAGTGGAATCCGGGACGTGCGTTTCATCGTATTTGGGACTCGTCAGCTGGATGTACCTGCATCTCAGAGTTGATGTTTACTGTGGGACTCCGACCTAGTAAGCGTTCACGCGCGAGACTGATAGGTCTTTGCTTCAAATCCCGAGAAAGGAATCGTGGATGCGGACTGCTAAGGAGTTCCATACTAGGAGGAAACAGCTGTCCACTGCTTCCAGGAAGAATGTATTTTTAAAAATCTCAGCGAATGGATTTCAAGTAAATCCAACGTTTCGCTTGGCAATTTGGTCCAACCTTTTCCAAGAAAATATCGAATCAGAATTATCGAATGTAAATAAGTGCATGGTTCTCTGGTTCATTGTATCCTGAATAGGTCATCTAATCAGTGTTAACAACGTTTAAATTAAGTGTTCACTTTAGCGTGTGAAATGGAAAATGCTCAGATAACAGACTGTGTATATACATGAGAAGAAATTTCATTGAGAAAAAATACGGTGGTTATACTGTATTGACCTACTTTTATCAAGAGAATGCGATTGATTTAATGGAAACAATCATTATTATAATCAATTGTACCAGTGATTGTTTTACTGTGGTCGTTTGTTTAACTGTGCTAAAGACAGCCATATTACTGCTCCATTACTCTCCATTACTTTTCAGCGGATTGTGACCTCATACTCTTGCCCGCTAGTCCCACTTGTACTCGGTATTCGTTCGATACCACAAGATCGCCAACGAAATAAACTTGGTTCCAATCCATATTCGCCATCTGATTTGTTTGGCATGCGTTTCCCTGTAGTGGTGTTCATAGTCAACCGTGACTCGACACCACGCTACAATACTACTTACTTATACACACAATCTATTATCTTAACACTTCGCTTCATCCTACATATCTCTTACACACCAAAGCAAACACCTAGTTTAAACATTGTTAACACTGATTGGATGATCTATTCAGGATACAATGAACCAGAGTACCATGTACCCTTATTTATATTCAATAATTTTGATATTTGATTCTATATCTCCTTGAAATAGCCTGAACGCATATGTCAAAATGAAACGTTGGATTTACTTGAAATTCATTCTCTGAGATTTTCCTCTTTAATGTCTCACATCCAATTGGAGCCCAGATACTATGAAACGATTTCGATCAAATTTAAACAAAAGTTCTTATTTATTATGATTATTTTGAATGATTCTTTAAAATTTATATGAAATGAACAAGATGAATAGAATGGTCGTCTAGGAACTAGTTTCCAATCAACCCATCTATCGGTAATATTGTCAACTTTATTCATCAAAAAATTGTTCTTAAAAACAAAATAGTAAAAATGTATTTACAATTATGAATATAAACAACACATAGATTGTTATATTGAAACGATTAGACTGATGTATATCTATCTATCTAGATAGATAGATGTGCCTAGTCTTACAGTGTAGTTGACTGATTAACTAACTAACTAACTAACTCATTGAATGATATTAGTTTAGGTGTTTATATGTACTTTTATGTCATTTAATTATTCCCCTTAGATATTGAATAATTTTTGAATCACGTTTAATAATCATAACCCATAACGAATATAAATAGTCCATAGAAACTAAATATTGAATTTGACAATGAACCATCTAAGATTATTATTCTATATAAGTTGTACATTATATTTTAATTGTTTTATACAATCTACAATGACTTATACAATTCAACAATCATCTATGAATCATATTGATTTAAAAGTGGATGAAATTGACGAACAAAACAATCTATGGAAGAATCAAGTTCAACATGATAATGAATCACAATCATTGATGATAAGTCCAGTAAGATTTGGTGTTTGGAAAAAATCCAGACGTAATGGTAAACATAAACGTAACAGACATCGTCGAAAACTTAACCGTCATAAGAAAATTTTACATTATCTATAAAATTATGTGTACTAGATGAAATTTATTTTGAACTTAAATATTATTTACTACTTAAATAAAGTTTCATTTTTATACATTGAATAATCACGATACTACTTGTAAGTTTGAATATATATATGTATATGGTAAATGAGAATATCATATGTATGTTTGATCTGCTATTCCCTATGTTGAACTATTATTGATAAAAAGTTTGGCTATTGTACTTTATTATACTTACTTACTATCCGTACATCTATCCTCCTCCTCCTCCTCCTCCTCCTCCTCCTCCTCCTCCTACTACTACTACTACTACTACTACTACTACTACTACTACTACTACTACTACTACTACTACTACTACTACTATTACTATTATTACTATTATCAATTTATGTTTCAACATATTATGTTCAGTGACGTAATCTATTATATTTGAGATGATGGACTCAAATTGCCTTGATTGATTTAACATTATCATATAAATATTCATGTATATTATTTAAACAATCATTTCATTTGAAATTTCTACTTAGTAACTATCATTTTATGTTTCTTAAATGTTTCACTTTATAGGGGTTATCTTTGTGAGAGTGATTTGTTTAAATAAACAATCATCATTTATTGAATATTTTTGAATTCATAAAAAAATTGAAAATTGATTGTCTTTTAGTGGTCTAGAGGGTAAGCGTTCACGCGTGAGACTGATAGGTCTTTGGTTCGAATCCGGAGAGAGAGATCGTGGATGCGTACTGCTGAGGAGTTCCATACTAGGAAGAAACGGCTGTCCACTGCTTCCAGGTTTTCTATGGTAGTCTAGCCTTCATTGTCTCATGAATTCAACTATAAAACGTTTAAAAGTCAACATTTGGATGCTAATATTGTACCGTAAATTCTTTTTAAATATGACATTAGTCAAATCAAATGATCTCATTTACAATAAAATGAGAAGTGGATGAAAATTTGAAACTATATACTTAATATGTATTAGAGTAGCTGATCACCAAGCAGTAACCACTGTGATTTTCTCTAGTTTTAAGTATCAGTGTGATCGAATTACCCAAGTCTACCGATTACGAAGAATCTTTTAGCACTTAACAAAGCATTCTGTCAGTGGATAGAGAGTCAATCAATAAACTTCGAATAGCCAAAATATAGTAGATTACAAAGTAAATAAATCATTTATGCTTCTCAGTCTTACAGAAGGTAACTTACGACCTCAATAGGTCAACAAGAAGTATCACATTCTTCTTCCTTCAAATAAACAAAAACTGGACTACGTTAAAACAAACTTTAGCGTCAATTTGTTCTTATTATACTAGTTTTTAGTGAATTTCTTAGTTTACAGAAATCCAGATTGATATTTTTATACAAAAAATTCCTTGAATCTGAAGCAAACAAATTTAAGATTATGAAGTGATACTTGGCACTTTCAATCAAACTTTTTAGAGTTTCCCTTACAGTATAACAATATCAGAATTAGAATTTCCACTCAAAAGACTACAAGATTTTGTGTCCAAATCCTGCGAGACAAATTGTAGACATGTACTGGTGAGAAGTTCCATAATGAAATGAAACACCCATCCAGTACTTCCAAGTTGTCGATGGTACTCTAACTTCAATCGATTCATGATCTCAATCAAAATACAAAATCTTTGTAAAATTTCCAGATTTATTTATATCTCCATGAATAAAAGGTTAAAGTGATACTTCTTTTTCATGATAATGATCTTGTAGTACAAAGTAAAAACAAAAACATCTCCTGTTGAACATGCAATTTTTTTGTTTCTTATCTCAGTTAGACGACGATTTATTCCGTTGAAATGAGTCAGACCTACAGTAATCTTGTATATTCTTTACTTTAATCAAGTTTCAAAAAAGGATTTCCGTGATTCTTTTTTTCTTTCTTTCTTAATCTTAAGTTCATTCGTTTTTCATAAACATTTTAAGTAGACAATTTTAATCTAATCAACAAACAAACTAAAAATCTTATTCTGTGACTTCATTAAGTGTTATAAAGAAATATTTATGGGTAATTTAAGTTTTGTTCACCAGGGTGCTTGGTACCTCTGTGGTTGCACCACAGGAATGAGCTGTACTATCCAGATTGTAGCGTTAAAGCCTATATGGTGTCTGGTTCTTCTGCTAAGCGGGGGTGAGCCTTACTGTTTGGTTTATCACGTGAAAGTCCGGATGGTGTCTGGTTCTCCTGAAAACCAATGTAAAATTACCCTGGCCCACAAAGGTATATTATTATGTAACTACTTAGTTACTAGAATATTCCTAAATTTGGACGAATTATGATGGATGATATGGTGGTATAGAGAATGACTAGAAATTAACAAATACGATTTGAATCGAAGCTAATAGTTTGTAAAGTTTCAATTTAAGGTTGTCATTAATAATATTATAAAGGATTTCTGATGCTTCGTTATTCGATCACTTCGATAACCGTTATCATATAAATCTCAAAGGTGTTTGAAATCAAAAGGCAATGAGTAACGGCAACTACAGTTTATAAAAGGATAGCGCAGGTCATAAAGCTATAAGCATATCAAACAAATTTGAAGCGGAGAAGTGAATAAGTATATGAGAGTAACTACACAGGCAAATTGATTGTCAAATTGTATAAGGGTGCAGCATGGCAAAGCAAAGACTAACAATAGGATTTGATTACATATATACATGTGAAGGAGAATGAATCATTGAATGATAGTTAAACAATCAACATTCTAGTTAGAGTCTGTCATGCGGTCTGGTGATCATAACGGTACAAAGAAATATGTGAATTGTTATTGTTCAAATAACATTGTCTGTTAAGTAAGTTAGTAAGAGGACTTAACCGAAATGAACCATAATCGAAATTGTTTTTGTAGGATAGTTGGTACAATACAAATTGTCAAACATTGATTCAGTTTTATGGGGAAATGAATGGGTTTTAGGTGAATAAGAGAAGTAGAAACTTGATTGTGTGGAATGACATGTCGAATGTATGAAACTTCTTATAACAGCCTATGAATTTTATTGACCAAGTTGGTTGTAGGATAGTTGCTATAAAATCCTTAAAGTTAGAAAATTTTTGATGAGAGTGATTTCGTGTGAATGAAACGATCGATTATTTCAAGAACAATTCAAACTCTCAAATTGATGGGAGTGATTCACATGATCTATATCTACGGTTGGTGAATATCTCACAGCCAATAACTCATTCATTCAACTAACTTTCCATCAATAAGTATAATGTAATGTGCCAAGGAGTCACAAAACGTCAGTCTTGTTATTAAGTTTCATTTTAATGTTAGTTATCAGATTTTAAACATTTGAAGTAAATGACTCTTTGATTATTTGGGCTGTCTACTCCGGTCATCTGGATATTTCAACAAATCTGTTTTCTTGATTGTTTTAACACATCATTAGACCTAGACGAAATAAAATGAATTCATGTTATTCTGCTAGAATCTTTCAGTTCTTGCTCTTTTCAAAATGATAAAGGGAACTATGTGTATGAAATATCTTATATGTGATTAGTTCGTCCATAACTTTATCATCTTCCCCAATGTTACTATACAAACATTCTATTCTTAAGCATAAGATGAAGTCATCAAAAGACAGCAACAAAAAGAAAGAACACAAACGATGAACTCATCATGGACAAATTTATATTTAACTCAATAAACTAATAACAAGTAACATTTATTTATTTTTGTTTATTTCTAAAATACATTTATCGTCTGATTTTTTTTTACTTTTTTCTTTCTGATTAACTCTATCATAGTTTTCTTCTATTTTATTAAAATGTTGCCCCCCAAAAAAAGGAATTAGCCACGCAAAAATAAATAATCTCGTTTATTTTGATTGGATAGAACAGCTATATTAAGGGAGAGAAAAGAGAAAAATAAACAACGATACATGCAATATATTACTTATTATAATAAGAAATGAGTAGTTATGCAAATATTGAATTTAAGATTATACTGATATTATTGTTGTTGTTGTACCAAAAGCTATAGACGATTAATATATGATGTAATAATGAAGAGTCTAGAAACAGGAAGAAGAAATACTGTAAATAGTGCAATCACCAAACATCTCTTTGATACAGGACATCAAGTAAATAGATACTTTGCAATCCTTTAAGGTGATTAGTAAGTAACCAAACTCCAGTCTTCTGAAGTTTACTGACACCGTTGCTATCAGTCATCAAAAACTTGATTTATGTGTTCAAAAGGAGATGGTTATTAAATCTTTCCTTGCCTTGGTGACTGATATTCCTTCGCTGTATCTTGATATTTTTTTCTCTAAACTCTTTCTTGCATTTATTACAACATCATCGAGTTTGATTTCAACTATCTTCCAAGTTAATAATCTTATCCTATCAACTGAGCTCTACTCGCTATAGTCCTATCAACGTTTACTTATTATGTAATCACTTGTATTCTGGCCGTTTGAACTGTTGTCACAATCAATGTGGTAGAATGTTGTTCTTTCACATAAGATATATATTTACGACATTCAGTCTTTTAATTATATTTACACCCTTGCTATACTATACGAATATGTCTTCAATATAATTTCCAACCAAACTCTTTCATGTAAGTCATTTAAACTCATTATATAATTATGATTTCTAAATAGCACAGGTTGTAAGCAACTGATAAGAATCAAATGGAATAAAAATGAATTCATACTATTCTACTAGAATCCTTTTGTTCTTCCTCTTTTCAAAATGATAAAGGGAACTATGTGTATGAAATATCGAAGAAGTTAGAATTATACCTGTAATTGACAGTTTTATTATTAACTGTTCAAATAAGTACCATAACCATGTTCATCACAAATGAGCTTAGATGTGCTTTTCTCATTAATTGAGTAAATAGAATAATCAGCAGATGTAGCTGTAACATAGACAACTAATTCAGTTCACATCACTTGACCCGTTTTAAAAAAATGGGTTTATTTTAGAATTCAACACACTTATAGACAGATGAGACATTAGAAATCTAAAATCTTCATCAAATGTTATGAATTTCAAATAAATGAATCTTAAATGTTTCATACCCATAGTTCGCTTTATCATTTTGAAAAGAGGAAGAACAAAAGGAGTCTAGTAGAATAGCACGAATTCATTTTTATTCCATTTGATTCTCATCAGTTGCTTACAATCTGTGATACTTAAGAATCATAATTACATACTGGGTTTCAATTAATTACATGAAAGAGTTTGGTTGTAAATTATATTGAAGACATAATCGTATAGTATAGCAAGTATTTGAACACATAAATATTAGTACAAGAGGGCACCAAATATATATGTGCCACACCATACTTCTGTGTGTGTGGGCTGTGATACTGCCCGGGTGCACACACGGAAGCAGGTGGTTTTCTTAGGGCGCCATACCCCGAGCTTTTGACCCGAAGGTTCAGCCCACAAGGCAGTGGAGCATCGTAAGGAGCTGCAGTCCCATGGTCGTCGGTGACCGAAAATTGGTTCATACGCCATTTGTTCCCTCAGGATACTGGAGCCCATATGCAACATTGGTTTGGGATCCGGTTAAAGCGCCGGACATTCGCTTTTCGTCCTCTCATTTTCGTAAACAACAGCAATGCCACGAGAAGGCAGTGAGTAAGACTTCCCCGGCAGAGGCTGTATACGCGTGACCGTGTAAGAGCATTTCGAGAGGGAGGGCGGGCCCACTTCACTCTCGGCCGTACCAGGGCATTTAGGGGCGTTTATAGCAAGTGTCCGCCTGGAGTCCCTCCGGGGGCTACTGCCGGTCCCAAGCCCGGATAAAGAAGGAGGGTTTGAGATGGGGTTAGCAACCCCATCCCATAGAAAACTAACTCGCTAAAAAAATGCTAACCAGAAAAAATTATTCAAACCTTTTAAACTCTGCCCTGGGAATCAGAAGGTTTTCATTTAGAAGAACTATGACGCCTCATGATAAAAGCCGATGCCCCTTTTGACAACCAGAGCAACCATTTATTTAGGTACATGGAATACTCGTACTATGTGGGAGACTGGGAGAGTCTTCCAAATTGCTGCAGAAATTACTTAAAATATGACTTCTGTTCTGATTTTCACCATTAACCACTCTTCAAAAAAGATATAATTAAGTGACCCATCTAAGAAGACCACATATTATCAAAGACTGATTGATTCAGTTATAACAATCAATAGCAGTGAAACGAAAACCTTCACAACTATTATCCGGATCCACCTACTGATTAACAGGCTTATTACAATCAATGGACGTATATCATTAATATTTATGTTCATATTATGTACAAAACCTTAATAGCTACATTCAAAAAGATATTTGTACAAATAAAATACATTGTGAATTGCAAAGGTTTTAGTAGTCTAGTTTTCTGATCTTGAAATCTACACTTTAGAATTTGTAGCTCTCCCATGTCCTTAGTCCCTTCGTAGAGTTTGTACTCGACAGTCATTGAATAACACTTTTTCTAAAAACTTGTTTATTACTTATAATTAGTTTATTGTTATCAGCTTCAAATGGTTCACATCGTTCTGACCGTTTTCACATTTATCTAATCACTAATGATCATTCATACTGTATACAGTATATATACAATACAATAGGGAAAACATCCATTTTGGGATCAGATTATTAACTGAACAATCAAATTAGATTTCCATTAAGTGTTTAGATAGTGACACAATTCTCTTGTGATATTAGCCATTTACAAACCGTTTATAATCCGATTAGTTTCTATATTATTAAACTATCTGTTAATTGACTATTAAAAAAACAGTTGCATAACTTCATTATGTATCACAATTTACAAAAAGTGTCTACCATTTCATATCCATTTACTCACAGAATTTTCGACGATCAAATGGTTCCTCATTTTCTTCAGGATAAAACTGAAAAGAAAAAAAATGTAATATTATTACAATATATATATATTTTAACTTTGCCTGTAGCTCTTCTAGAGTTACTACCGGTTCTATGCCCGAATAAAGGAAAAGGTTTGGTCATGAGGTTGGTAACCCCATCCCGTAGAACAAAATCTTACTATAAAAAAAACGCCAACCAGATAATCTTTAATAAGGACGTCAAGACAGTTCTACTAGTATATGGAATTGAGACTTGGACAACTACTGCAAGGATCATCAAAAAGGTACAAGTATTTATGAACAGTTGTCTATTCAAGATACTCAATGTCCGTTGACCGGATACCATCAGCAATAGCCTACTGTAGGAGAAAACAAACTAATTTCCAACTGAAGAGAAAACTAGGAAGTGGATAGGGCATACGGAAATAACCAAACTGCATCACGAGATAAGCGCTAACTTGGAATCCTGAAGAGAAATGGATAAAGAGAAGGTCAAAGAACATATTAAGTCGGGAAATAGAAGCAGATATGAAAGGGATGAATAGCAACTGGGAACAACTGGAAAGGACTGCTCAGGACAGGATTGGATGGAAAATGCTTGTGGGTGGCCTATGCTCCTCCACGAGGAGTAACAGGCACTATGAAGAAGACAATACATACTCCTCATTGATGTAAATGAAAGGTAGAATTTGTTAAAGAATGGGGGCGGGAGGAAAAAAATTTTATTCAAACATTATCAAATGGGTTAATTAAGTCATACACTGGAATTATTTGTGTCAAGTATCTATGACTAATTTTAATCAAGAAACCACATTAATTTGTGTATGATTCTCAGTAAATCCCATCTATGGAACATCTTAGTTATAAAGCTTATGTGTATAAAAGTTGTGAGGGAATGAATTTGAATAAATGTTGAAATATTTCATCACTGTCAACTGGTCAACTCGATTGCTCCTCTTATCTTCATATATTGTTATTATTATTAATGGCTTTAGATAGTGGCTGGAGGTAATCGACAGGAAACCCTGGACCCGGGTTTCGTGATACTTGTCACTCATCAGCAAGGTGTACCTTTAATCTTGAGGGAGATGGTGTTCCCTGGCGGATTCGATCTCGTGTCACCCAGCCTCACAGTCAGAGACGTTACATTGCCACAATGCAACATGGTCGATAGCATTCGATTTGCACTAATAAGGACTAGACACGCATGACATTGATCGCCACCCAGTGATCAATCAATTGTGATTAGTGGCTTTATTCAATATTATATCTTTGGTACAATAGAGAATTCTCAGCACAAAGTATTTTAACAATTTTCCTTTTCTTATTTCTTCATCTACGCTAACGATAATATATTGAATGATCACCAGCTAAATGTTAGCAGTCTAGTCAATCAACATCCGAATAATATTCATTCTTTTCGCTGGATATTGCCAGCCACCACAATGTCTTTGATTGGGCCTTTTGTAACTTGTACAACGAAAGGTTGTACACTTTTCAGAAACTCACTTGAATAGGTTATGCGATTAACAAGCATGATGATGTATTTTGAGATGGTGGGGAAGATTTGTAGCTCAGGTGGATGATTTTGATGGAGCACAAACTTCAGATAGACTTCCATCTCAAGTTTGTGCTGACGATGTCGTTCAGAAGAACGACGAAAGCTCCATGACCAAACCATCCAGCTCAGAAGACAAAACTCCATCAAAATAATGATGTATTAAAACAAACAATAGATGGCTTTTTGAAACATCGAGATGGCAAGAACAAGGAGCTCAGATGTTCAAGTAGGCCGTCATTGATATATATAGTAATAAGAATTAAATGATTTTATTTAACATAGATAGATATAAAACTATCTCATGTAAGTGAAGGATAAGAGGAGTGGAATAAAATTTGGATTTACTCTCGGATAACAACTAATGATTCTAACTGTATTACGCTGAATGTTTTTATCACACTGAAAAGTATATATACTAACTAGATTCTATCTTTTTACATAAACAATCTAGTTGATTTTCGGTGAATGTGATGATGATCATTTTAACTAAAATACTCCATTGTTTTAAGCATATTTGAAAGTGAAACTATCGTTTGGTGTCTGGATCATTGAAATGCGCTTAAGAGAGTTTACCAATAATTTTAAGCTGTAATCACTTCAGTTTACCAGAATTGTACTTTATTGTTTTGTGGTATATTCTTATCCGATGTGATTTACATAAAATATGAAAGTACCAGGGTAAAATTTGCTGTTGATGTATGGTTAAATGAACGCCTGGAGCCTTCGAACTAAAGGTTTGATCCACAAGGCAGTAAAGCATCGTATGGAGATGCAGTCCCATGGTGGCCGGTGACCGACGATTCGTTCATACGCCATTTGTGGACTGTCTATGTCCACCAACCCAGTTAAAGCGCCGGACATTCGCTTTTCGTCCTCTCAATTTTGTAAACAACACTCGTGGTGCGAGATGCCAGTGAGTAGGACTTCTCTGGCAGAGGCTATATACGCGTGGCCATTTGAGAGCATTTGGAGATTGAGAGCGGACTCTTCTCATTCTTGGCCGTACCATGATATTTGGGGGCGATCACTAAATTGATTCAAACTTTCCACAAATTATACAGAATCAATAGTTGAGCTAAACAATACACAAGCCAAATGAGTGAATCTTAGAGAAGAAAAATATTTCTCTGTCATGGTGACTAGGTAAAGAATCAAAAATCAAGATTGAAAGAATAATTAAGGTTTATGATTAACCATACAATATTTTAAAGATAATGTCAACTGCCCTTCTGATCTTCATTATGAACGTACTACACTTCTCGTTATGAACTAATCTTATTTGAAAGTTATCATTTAACTGGTTCTCAACGGTTACTTTTTTCCATCCTCAATGCGTTATTATTTACACTTAAAAGAAATAACAACGAAAACTTGGGAAAAAAATTTCCTCTTGATTGTGATAACATTGTGACCAACGTCAAAAATTTACGGAGATATTTCTTATAGTTTACTGCTAAGAATAATTCAACATTATTAAGCCGGTTTATTTTACACAAGTTTTATAATTCATGAGCGTATCCAGAACTTACTATTTCAATTGTTTTACTAAGTGCTGAGGTGCGCGCTACTTATATTGATATAAGTAGTATATTATACGAGTCAGGAATGTAATGTCTGGCAACAGAAGATGGGAGAGGATCAAGAAAGCAAGAGCGGGAATAGAATACAATTTTTATGAAAATGCAAAAACAATAAAGTCTGAGGTATTTTGAGACAAGTAGTGGAGATTTTGCAAATTAACAATTTAATATATGGTTCTCAGATTTTATTGAGATGCTCTGTAATTTTGCTTTCCCACTTGTGTTCTTGTTAGTTATTTCAAAGGCAACTTCAACGTATTCGTCTTACTCATACACAGCTGTGCAGATATTTCAATAAATCTCCCTGTTTTGTACATGTTTGAATTGAATAACTTTGAATTGTATCTTTATGAAATCAGACAGTTTTGGGAATAGTTTAAAATTGTAACTAATTCAAAATATCACGTTCGCACTTCTAGTTGTGATAATCGAATTGTCTTAATCTCATGACAGTGTTATTGCTTGTTATCATTAGATGCTTTATTGTGAAATGTTTTCGTATACACGATATTCTGCACGTCTATCGGATTGCCCAAAGTATCTCTCAGTTAGACACAAAGCAATATAATAACTCGTCAAGATTTGTAATACTAAAATCTTAAGCTTAAACACTGCACTTACTAGCGTAGTTTCCTTCTTATCTATCATATGAATATACATGAGAGGAATATATTAGAATTCATGCATTTAATAGCTGATCAGAGGGAAGAATAGTTGTACTACTAAAAAGAATTGATAACAATGTTTCTCTACTAAAAATGACTAGCGGATACTGAGTATTGAGAAAAACATTTATAACACATCATCTTTAATTCACTTGGTATTGTTTGGCTTGTATCTTCCCATTGAGGTTCAAGACTGCAATTGATCAGTCTGTTATTGGCATATGTGCGTATGCCTCAATATTACCTTAATTCACAAGCTTTTTGTAAGCAATGATGGATAGTGGCTAGAATGTAATCCAGCCTGACGCGCGTTTCGTCCTATTTGGGACTTGTCAGCTGGATGTGCCTGCATCTTAGAGTTGATGTTCACTCTGTGACTCAAACCCAGTACCATTCGCTTCAAACGCTATCGCGTTATCCACACAGCTTTAAGTTATTGCAATTTGAATTAATGTGAAGAGAAATCTTTTTGTATGACTGCACAACTGTTGCTATAGTAACAAATAAAGTAATTATTATAACTATTATTGTCGATCTGTTATTCGTGACATTAGGTCGAGTTAAAGGTATGAACAGTTGATCAACGTAACTAAAATCTGTTAACTCTATAAAAGACTTCATCAGAAACTTACCTGTTGACGTAAAAAAATACTATTCAAATATCGATTAAATTCACGAAGTCGATCCATAGTTTTCTTTTTATTTTGATCATTTAATAACCATATATCATCGGTATTAGTAACATCATCTACAGTTGGATAACTACTTCTTAATGTATTTAATGAATGAACTGGATAGATTGTTTGACATAAACAAAATAAGTTTAAATAAATAAACAGCTGTAAGAGATTAAGACAAATTCCTTCGGTTGATTGAAATTGTTGTTTTAAGTGAAAATAAGCCATTGAAAATTTATTTCTAAAAGAATATAAACAATAATAAAAGTTACTGAAATCAATATATAAGTAGTTTAGATAATACTGATATTATCATTTATAATGTAATTAAAATGAATGAAACATCTTGACGATTGATATTGGAGAAGATCAATCTCTTGATGGAAGTCTTCTTTTATGGGTGATCAATTCGAAAGGTGACAACTATAATCAAAAACAATTCTATCATTGCATTAACAATCGTGTACATATCGAATAAATAAGTACTTCCATTAAAGAAAAGTATGATCACCATACTTTCGAAGTTATATATTCACATCTTTCATAGTGTATTTCATATATGAATCATTTCTAACTATTAAATGAGCTTCATTATGTCAGGAAATAGAAGCAGATATGAAAAGGATGAACTGTAAAGAGCTGGAAAGTATTGCCCAGGACAGGGTTGGATAGAGAGTGCTGATGAGTCATTTATGCTCCTCCACGAGGAGTAACAGTCATAAGTAAGTAAGTAAACGAGTTGCTGAAGATATTGTATTATAATATCTGCATTGAATTCGTTGATGACTGACTATTTAGAATACCATTAGCTGTTTTCCAGCGTCGTAAAACATACTGAGATTGGATAATACAATATTAGTTTAGTCATGACCTTATTTTTTAATTATTTTTTTCTAAAATAAACAAGTTTCTGAAATCTTTAAACTTGTTCTTGACATTTAGAAATGTTCCATCAGGAATACAAGCAAATCATAATTAGGAAACTGTCGGTACAGAGTCGACCGACTTTTAAGTAGATGCGACTGACTGACTGATATTTTTAAAGAAAACCTTATTCAGGTAAACTGTACGAATATGTTTACATAATTGTAGTTTAATATCAGTCTTTTGTTTAGACACATCCTAAAGAAACTATCATTTTGAACCAAGTAAGAACAGCATGATTTATAGTCTAGAATGCATTAATAAATCTATGCTTCACCGAGATCCTACAAGTAGTCATTTCATACGTACTTATTATTATAAAACGCATCTAATGAATAAACTGTTATAATGCTTCTGAATGAAAATAATTTCTGGATTGAGATCATGAACCGATTGATGTTAGACCACCATGGAAAACCTAGATGCACTGGACGGCCATTTCGTCCTACTGCGGAACTCCTCTGTTGCACTGCACATCCACGATCCCTCTCGCGGGATTCGAACTCACGGCCTTCAGTCTCGCGCGCGAACGCTTACCCTACTGGACCACTGAGCCGGCATCCAATGGTGTTAATGTCTAACCTCAACCAATCCGCGAATCGCGCAACCATCTTCCATTATACTGAGTTAGATGCCTGTCTCTACTCGACACGAACTAGCTCCACTGGTCACAGCTTCTCACTAGAACTCCGAGAATCCCCTCACAAAGCTAGTGAGCATGATCTCAATCAAAAACGTAACAATCTCCACAACCCTATACTGATAAAAACAATTGTAATCATAGATCTACATTAGACTATTTAATTGTCTATATTGTCTTTAAAATATATTGAAGTGAATATATATGTGCTTAACAAGTCATATGCTTTTAAATAAACTAATGAAAACATATTTAGTTAGCAACTATATAATATAAGATTATAGTTGACATGGCAATTGATTTAAGAACAAAAAACGATTATTAGATTGAATTATTTTAGATAAATTAAGGAGAATCTTTGTTTGTTTGTGTTTTTATATTTTGATTAAATCCTCCATAGATTCACATTAATCCCCCCTTAAAATCAAACAAATACAAAAGTGATTTCACTTCAAACTATCCACTAATGTGATAGTTTCCCTTAGAGAGAGAGAGAGAGAGAATGTACATAATATAAGAAGACCATTCAATAATGAACTGATAAATTGACTAGAGAAAATACAAAAAAAAATTACATTCTGTAATTTTTGTAGTTCATAAATTTGTAGGGAATGTTCTTTTTTTCTTCTCCTTTTTGGAATAGAAAGAAGGGAAAAGTTCTATTTCATTAAAGATAATATGATTTGCCAATTTATTTTGTCTTTATATTCTATTAGACGTAATTTTAAGAAATGACGATGCAGATTAAGATATTCATCAGGAAAATATTCCTATAAATTGTATCTCGGTATGAAGGAGGTGAAGTGCTAGATATTGGACAGTCAGTCAATCATAAGTGACATGAAATCTATCACATATATGCAAGGGTTCAAATAAACATTCCAGAACGATGAAATGAACTAGTAAGTGTCAGAGATTGTGGCAATGATGAGATACACAGAATGCAATTTAAGAAGAAAAAAAGGATTAAAAATTATAAAATAAGTACTTGGAAAAAAATTAATGGTGAATTCATGTAGACTGCTGTAACCGATTCTTAATTATACCACAAAATATGTATAACCGATAGTTATGACAATCGTGCCGATCACAATCAAATAGTCTGCACCTACAAACAAAGTTTAGTCCAGCCATCAGTTACTTCATAAACTAATATCAAATTTTAGTTAGACACCTTCCAGCTTTCTTCCAGAGCACCACTGATTATTATGCGTGGATGTAGACGGTTGCTTAGCGTATGGAATAGGTAATAGATATGTAAACAAGAATATAACCGTCTATTTGTCATAGAGAAAACGAAACTTTTACACATAGTAATTAAACGTTAAACGGATAATGACAAGCTGTAACAACCTGTGAATATTCTTTTCATGCTAGTTTATGGTCTTCAATAAGATTTATCTTAATTTTTAACAGAAATAATACTTTCTATGAAACTTGAACTTCTGTCATTCAGTATTATAGTTGGAAACATAATTATAAAACTATTTAGACAGTATTTGTTAACGGATACCAACCAATGCTTACAATCAATATATATATGTAATCTCGTTGGAGTCTTTTTAGCAAGATTTTTTTCTACGGGTTAGGTTCGGAGACCCCATGTCCAACCCTCCTACTATATCCGGGCTTGAGACCGGCAGTATCTCTAGAAGAGGCAAACCCTAGCTTGGAATCCTGAAGGGAAGTGGAAAAAGAGAAGGTCAAAAAAACATATTAAGTCGGGAAATAGAAGCAGATATGAAAGGGATAAATAACAACTGGAAACAACTGGAAAGGACTGTTCAGGATAAGGTTCGATGGAGAGTACTGATGGGTTGTCTATGCTCCTCCACGAGGAGTAACAGGTTTATATATATATATATATCCTAACATTTTTAATGATTTATATAATTAAATGAACTAATGATTAGGAATTTCTGATTCCTATGATTATGAAAACAAATGTGAGATGTGTTGGCTATTGAATAAATCTGTTTTGCATAAATATTCTAATAGAGTAAATTACAATTAATAAGTGGAGCGTAATAAACAACATAAATATATTTTGATGATACAACTAAGTAAATTGCCTTTTCATATTTCTATATTATTATGAATAGGTGATAATAATCTTAGGAATAGAATAAATTTACATCACTTTTATTCAATTCATTTGTTGCTGTTTGATTGGATGGTATATAAAAGTAATTTATCTGTTTACATTGAGTCAATATTATGTCCCATTAATAACTACGACTTTTTAAGGAGATAATGATGATTAATAAAACGTTCTAATGGATTCAGGTTTTATGGCAGCTAGCAGTTGTCATTGATGTTTAAAGAGTATACTTGCTTACTTACTTACGCCTGTTACTCCCAGTGGAGCATAGGCCACTGACCAGCATTCTCCAACCCACTCGTGTTCTAGGCCATCCTTTCTAGTTCTGTTCAATTGTTGTTCATTCTTCTCATGTCTATCTCCACTTTTCTTTGGTCTTCCTCTTCTTCCTAGGACTTGAGGATTCTATGTGAGGGATTGCCTTGTGACGCAGCTAGGTGCTTTCCTCAATATGTGTCCTATCTACTTCCAGTGCTTCTTCCTAATTTCTTCCTCCACTGGGATCTAGTTTGTTCTCTCCCACAGTAGGTTGTTGCTGATAGTGTCTGGTGAACAGATTCGAAGTATTTTGCATAGACAACTGTTAATAAACACTTGTATCTTCTGGATGATTACTTGCCTAGTTCTCTAAGTTTACGCCCAATACAGTAGAACTGTTTTGACATTTCTATTGAAAATTGTGAGATTGGTGTTGGTGGACAGTTTTAGGGAGTACATGTCCCCCAATATATCCGGACACATGTCATTAAGTGTCATAGGCTTATTTATATATGCATGATTATTACATTACAAACTCGATATTACTTTGAAAAAAATACGGTTCCACAGTAAATAAAACTTCCCTATGTGTATGTGTTTGTCGTGTTTATTCACCAGAATGGTTTCATTCTTTTGAATCTATACGCGAATCAACCAAATTGGTAAATTTCTCAAAATAAAGCTGGATAGCAGCTGGTAGCGAAACTAGAACGTGATTTTCTTACTACTTGGATCTCTTCACTATGTGCACCTGCATCCAGCGTGAACATCAACACTGAATTGTGAATACATTCTAAATAGTGTGAAACATGTGTTCTAGAATTTATCATTAGTCATCGTCTAACTCTACTATTTTTTTAAAAATGCTTATGATCTAATGGTAATATCAAAACAATCTGCACAGGATGTACTTACACTAAAAGAGACTGATCAATCGTAATCTTAACACATCAATGGAGAGTTGATCACAACAAATTCTTCACAGATTTTTTTTCATCTCCACTTGCTCTTTCAACTAGTTACTATGAGAACAGAATTTTTGGATTGTTTTTTTTTGCTTTCACTGTAACTAGTTTTTGTAGGTTTTTTTTTTAATTTTTCAACTGTATATCAATTATCCCCCCCAAAACGTATCATTTTTGTATCTCAATTTGTACTTCAATTTTAATTCCCTTCCCTATAGAAGTGATTTCGATGGTGATTATTATTGTTGTTTAGACTCTAGTTCTCTCAAAACACCCTTAGGCGGTAGACTTTTAAACATCATGATCATATTGTGAATAGATAATAATTAGATTATAGAATTCAGTAGTGTTAGCGGTAATTTAACTACAGCACATGATATGGGAGAAGTAAAGAAAACGCAAACAAACAAACAAACACATTGCAATTACATAAACTCTATCACAATAGTCAGTAATTGCTATATACTACTTAAAACAAATTGGTCATAATTTAAAACAGGTGAATAAAAGAAGGTAATAAGAGATGAATATGAATACACTGTAATGAATAGGTATATATTAATTATGGGATAAATTACTTATTCATATCACTGTATAAATGGTTTTATAAGTATCCCAGAGATAGAATCGTGCTGGTGGGCGGCCTATGCTCCTCCATGAGAAGCAACAGGCGTAAGGAAGTAGGTAAGAGATATAATCATTGAGCATTAATATAAACTTGGTTCAAATCAACTGTGTAGTGATGTAACACTAACAAACCTGTTAGAACTTTATACAATCACTCTTTCTACTTTACCTATAGATGGATTATGAATAATTTACCACTCTCCTTTTATTTCAAAGTTTTTGTTGTTTTTCATCTCTTGATTACTTTTTTAATCAATCGCTGTTGTTCTTATTGAGACTTTTGAAATTTGTAACCAAGTCGTGAAAAGTTTTTCATTTGAGTGGTATAGATTTTACTAGTATTATTAAGCATATACATACACAGAAGAAGTGACAAATGGAGTTCATCGGAGTCTATTGGGAGGTAGTAACTCACTGTAGACAATAATGGATGTGTCACTCAATTTCGTGGATTAGATATTAACATTGTTGGATACTGGCTAGGTCAGTGGTCTAGAGGTTAAGCGTTCTCGCGTGAGACTGCTAGGTCCTGGATTCGAATCTCATGAGGCGAGATCGTGGATGATCACTGCCATGGAGGAGTCCCGCAATAGGACAAGACGGCCATCCAGTTCTTCCAGGTATTCCATAGTGGTTTAGCTTTATTTCAATCACGACCTCAACTATCTCCAGAGGCCCTAAAGGAGCCAAAGAGTCCTAGCCAGTCAGAGCATGATGGAGCTCTCTAGAATATCAACGCGGCGTGCTACTATTGGTCAGTAGCATAATATGTCTTTTAGCGGATTGACCAAAATATGATGTTGATTTAACAAATGTTAACATGTATAAATACTCATGTTTTTCTGTACAAGTGACTGTTAATGAACACAGGTTTGTATTTGTGACTTTAATTGCAAATTAACTCACATAAAATACATTTTTAAAAGTAATGGTGATTACCAACTTAATCTTATATAACACGTCTTAACAATCATCCCAAGTTAACTTTGTTCATTAGTGTAATAACAATCAATATATTTGCATCTTATTCCAAGCTATTTTGAATTTAACGCATTATCCTTCTTACAAAAAAAAGTATTACAAGGATAATACAAGAACCATGGTATGGAGTTTCTCGATTACTAATCTTTCACAAACAAATTAATTGAGATAATGGAGAACAAATCAATATTCAGGTCTACAGGACAATCTGTGAATTATATGTAGGGGAAATTCAAACAGTTCACTTCTACCTGAAGTCTATGCTGATGATGTCGCTGAAAAAAGAACAATGAAAGCTCCATGATCAAACTATCCAGATCAGAGAACAAAACTTCATTAAAAACAAATTAATTGACTTATCCTCAGAATGTTGATTATCATTGATAGACAGTAGCAACTAACTAATTTATTTATATGAACAAGGATTATAAGTAAACTACAATTCACTAACATGAACTAATTCATTGTTTCTTTCTAACAATCATTTGATACTCTCTAATATATTTTCAATCATAAAGTTATGAAATGATACAGAATTGTTTTTAATCAAGCATGATACTGTTACTATGAATATCATGTATTGACATGAGTAATCAACCATTACAATGAAATGCTAATATAAACAAGATTTACAACAACAGCAACAACATATAAAGCATGTATAAGAGTTTTATCTAGCTCTTTCAATAATGTTGTAGTTAGATGAGAGTTTGAGAGGTTTTCTGGCATATCCAAAAATATAAACAAATCTATACACAAGTGAATAATTATCATTCGTGACATTTCCTAAATGAATGATATTTTGAACAATTATTGAATTTTCAGAGGTTGAAGTTATGAGTCAAGTGAAGATAGATCACCATGGAAAACCTGGAAGCATTGGACGGCCGTTGGATATCGGATCAGTGGTCTAATGGTTAAATGCTCGCGCACGAAACCAGTAGGTCCTGGGTTCGAGTCCCGCGGGGTGCGGTATCGTTGATGCGCACTGCTGAGAAGTCCCATACTAGGACGAAACGGCCGTCCAGTGCTTCCAGGTTTTCCATGGTGATCTAGCTTCATGATTTCAATCTGTGAAATTATTGAATTGTTGAATGATTTCGTAGCTAATTGAAATAAATACCTGGAAACTTCAGTCTAAAAAGAAAAAAACGATCTTCGTATTCATTCATTTGTTTGAATCATACAAATGATGTTTAAGACTGAAATTAATCAGTCTTTTATGATATATGTACATCCTGTACGAATAGCCTTAATATTGCCATTAAGTTTGTTTAGAATACATATATACTTAAACATCAGTAGAAGGATTCAAAAAAATCAATATAAGTGAATCCAACTTTGCCCTATTGCATAAGTCAGTGGACTAGCTAGATTCAGAAGCCGAACGGGTTACGTGATGATATTTGAAGCGAACGGTACTAGGTTCGAGAACCAGAGTAGACATCAACTCTAAAATGCCGGTACATCTAGTTGACAAGTCTCATTCATTTATTCTTGTAATCTTCGTGTTAGTTTGAGTATTATAAACCCTTATTTTTTGGTTATAACCACTAATGAATCGCTTCAGTACGGAATCGTGTAATTCTTGTGAGTATACTATACTAATGGATTCCAATCACATAGAAGATTTTGATGATCACCCATAGATTGCATCGAATGATTATTGTCGTATATCACAAAATGTTTGAAGTCACTACTCAATATTATAAATATCAATCTTTTATCACGTCCAAATTTAAACTCTGGCGGTAAGATTGAAAAGTTTCTCAGAAAGATAAAAAGTATAACTAATACTTTTTGCTTAGTCCGTAATAATAGCTCTTCTCCAATAAGTGAATGATTGTAATATTAGTGTTCTAAGCTTTAATTCATTGATTTTCATAACTAAAGAACCACTTCAATGAAGAGAGTACTTATTCTTGTCTAGTCTTTTGAAAATAAATATGGAAATACTCAATGATTAATAATAACAAAATGTAATGGAATATATTCAATCAGTATTAGTTCTATAGTTGGTAATAGTAAAACATATCTCAATTGAATTATCTATTTTAAATCAAACATTAAACAAATATTTCATGAAAGAAATTTTACATCCAACGATGGAAGTGGATAGGACACACATTGAGTAAAGCATCCAAGGCAAGTCCTCAAATGGAATCCTCAAGCCAAAAGGAGAAAGGGAAGACCAAAGAACAATTTATACTGAGAAATGGAGACAGATATGAGAAGAATGAATAACAATTGGATAGAACTAGAAAGGAAAGCTCAGGACAGAGTGGGTTGGCAAATACTGGTCGGCGTCCTATGCTCCACTGGGAGTAACAGACGTAATTAAGTGAGTAAGTAAAACGTTTGTTGTTTTTTCGTTATTATGTGGATTACAAGTAGAATCTGTGAAGTAATATTCACATTCAACAGTAAGAATCAAAAAGTTGTTACGTTTGTTACCACTCACTGATCAATTACTATAAGGATGACAATCCTGTAAAAGATCATAAATAACTCAATAATCTTTGACTGTGATATCAAATTACACAAGACTGGGTATGACATGAAGTATCAGTTTCCTTAAATTTTCAGATATGTTTAGGAGGTTTCATAATTTTTACATTTTTACATCACAAAACACAGTTCACATTTTATGATCTTCATTTCACTCAGTGTTTGCTAAACCATGTTTGTCTAAGGTAAGTGATGATCCTGTTCAAAAGAACTGAAAATTTCGATTATCTACAATGAAATCATCTATGCGAGTAAACTATTTAAAAGGTTTGATTACTTGGAATTCAAATTATTTAATATGAGAAATTCTTTCCATATGATCCTTAGCTATTTATATCCTCACAAGGAATCCTTAAGGCCTTTGGGGGGTGAAGAGGAAGACCAAACAATACATTACTCCGGCAGATGGAGACAGACATGAGGAGAATGAACAACAATTGGATGGAACTAGAAAGGATGGCCCAGGACAGAGTAGGTTGTAGAATACTGATCTGCGACCTATGCTCCATTAGAAGTAACAGGCGTAAGTAAGTTAGTAGCTATTTACATTATTTAGTGGTCATTTAAGTAGGTAATATTTCTTGGTTTTGTTGTTTCTATATACCATAGAATATCATAGATAGTCCGTACAGTAGTGTAAGCAATATATTTATGACATTAATTTAAATCTATAGGTGAGTGTTAGTTTCTCTGTTGCTGCGTATACACTTGGCTTATTAATGACACTTGAATCTTGAACTGTCTATTTGTATCAATAAGCATGTGACATAAAACTAAGCTCATAACTTGTAATATCCTAATAAGTAGAAAAATTAGATTTCCTGACGTTTCGTAACTCGATGTAAGCCACTTCTTCAGAGAATAAATAGCCGCTTACATCGGGATATCTACAAATATATTCATTTATTTGTAACAATCTACCCAATGCTCAGTTTATTGGAAATTAACAAGTCAAACCTTGGTAATGATACTTATAAGCTCATAACTACACTGTATCTCTTAAATTAGTGATTACTATATAACGTTGTTCAATAGAATTTAATAATAATTAAGGAGAATTCAATATAAACTTGACTAATACCTGGTGATTAATTAAAGTTCCGGGAAATGTGCTCATTATGTTATAAAGATGAAAATTTAGTAATCATGTGCTTTATTTTCCTATGCAATAGTCAGGAATAGAATGTATTTCAATAGAACAAATCGATAAGGAAAGAACGGGAACGGGAATGGGAACGGAAAACAATTGGTATGAAAATGCAGGAACAATGAAATCTGAGACGATGGACTGATATTTGCAAAAGAAACAGTCAAGTTTGAAATAATGGATTGATATTTTTTTCAAGTTAACTGTTTACTTTATGGTTCTTAGATTTTAGTGAGATATTTTGTGTTCAAATACATTCGATTGTTCCCTCTCGTGTTCTTGTTCACTACAATAGAAGTATAAATAAAGCTTCGAGGTATAATATATCTGATTCCTAATATTATCCCAGCTGTTCATGTGTTATTTGATGGGAAATGTTCTTAAAACTGATTTAAAAACTGATTTGAAGTGAATATGATATTTATTAATGAAAATATAGATGAGACTATAATTTATGGACGACATTTGAACAACGTTAAACTGACCTTGATAGTGTCCACGTAGTAACTAGGACCAAATAAGGGTTATAAATTAGCGTGAGGAATTAAAATTACGATTAACAATTAATGATTAGAGTTAGATATTATATTTCGGCTATAATGCCAAAACTCTATATATCCGAATAAATGAGTGAATTTCACGCTAAAACCTAAGACCTGTTAGCTCATACCTGATTGGTTCGTCCATAAACTATAGTCTCGCCGAAATATACTTACGATAAGACACTTTCTTCAGTAGTTTGTACTTTACCAAGGATCTTTGTATCTCGAAAATTTTCCTTTTTCTCATCATTTTACACATAGATTTAAAAGGTGATCTACAAGTGCTAGATATAAGAACAAAATAATCACCTTAATGTCCTTTTCTAAAAGAAAATGTTTTGTATTATAGATAAGAATCTTCTGAAATTCTTCATTATATCAAAGATAAAGGTGAAATAATTAACTACTTCTAAAATGTTAGATAATCTGGATTTTTTTTTAAAATTTACTTTTTTTAGTAGTTGAGTGAATTGAAGCCAAACTATCAAGGAAAACCTGGAAACATTGGATAGCCATTCATCCTATTGTGGGACTCCTCCATGGTACTGAGCATCCACAATCCCCACTCGTGAGATTCGAATCCAGGACCAATCTGTCTTGTACGCGAACGCTTAACCTCTAGACCACTGACCTGGCCGGTATCCAACGGTATTAATGTCTAACCCCAACTGATCCACGAAATTGAGTGACACATCCATCGTTGTCTTCAGTGAGTTACTATCTAGCAACAGATTCGGTTGAACTCCACTGGTTACTGCTTCTCACTAGACCTCCAGGAAATACCTCTTAAAGCCAGTCACTGGTAAGCATATGTTGATTAGTATCAGGAGTGCGCGAGACTGATAGGTCCTGGGTTGGAATCTCGTGAGGCGATATCGTAGTTGCGCACTGCTACGGAGGAGTCCCATAGTAATACGAAACAACCGTCCAGTGCTTCCAGGTTTTGTATGGTGGTCTAGCTTTGGTTGACTCATGATTTCAACTACTAAATTACTATAATATCCACAAAACCCCTTCTGATATTTACATTTTACAATACAATGAATTCAAGTTTTCAATTAATTGATAGTTATTACATTTGAAGAGAAATCATTGGCAACTTATAAACTGATTATGAGGGTTAAATTAAATGCATATTTGTTATTTTCGATTTCGAGTAAAACTACATCCTAATCATATATCTGTTGTTAATCCTAGTTAATCTGACTCGATGAAAATTTCTCATACAAATTGTATTATGATTGTCCCGAAGCATGATTTATAAAACGTTTCTCGCCTAAATCGTATGTCTAATGTTCATAACACTAATCCACCTCATTCTGTGAGGCCTCTCACTAGTTGCCAGAACTATGGAGTATAGGGTTTTTCCCGTTTCAGCAGATTTAGTAAACACAAATGCTCAAAACGTGGAGTATGTGGACAAAGGATAGATTTTGCAAACGCAGCAAACCCTGATTGCACTGTCGAATGATAAAAAGAATGAATTTTGCATATCTTTTGTCAGAATCGAACTCTCATTACTTACGCAAGTATTTGTTGATTAATGTTAATGATCGTTTTATCACTCCGCGGTTAGACACTGGATCCAATATTACCTTGATTTCTTGAAAAAATTGGCATGAACTTGGTCTACAAAGCATTCATTCTACTACCGATTACACAAATAATGCATCAGGCATCCCAATTAAAACTGGACTTATCAACTTCATTGTCAAATGTAATGATCTAATGACTGTATCCAAATGTTATGTTACTGATGAATCTTTCAATTTATTGGGTCTTGACTGGATTCCAGAATTGAAAATATTTGATTACCCATTTATTCTTATTTGTAATCCAGATTAAAAAATGTTCGACAATCCATCCAATCTTATTTGTAACCAAGGATCTTCCTATTTTTCTATGATTCACAAATAAATGCAGATGTTTCCTAGTGGTTGTAACAACGATCACAAGAGGTGGGCACAAGAAAGAGAATCACCCTGGATAACTTCAAGTTTAGCCTCACCCAACGGTATCTTCCCAGCTAAATTAGTGTTCAGAAGGGAGACTCGAACTTCATTTGAGGGCATATATCCACAGAGAAGAAAGTCAAAAGTGAGGCGAATCCAAGGTCAGTCTCCAAGTGCATTATCAGCATATATACGAAACTTTCGACAATCATGGCGTGCGTGGGTAACGAGTATCTACTTAAGAAGGGTCAATGACGTTATATACGAAAATGATGTCCGAGGTAAATGCTTGATGCGACATGTATATATATGTGAGTATTTGCACATTTTGTTCAGAAGCCAAATATACTTCCTCGTTCGCTTTGTGTTCTCTCTCAAGCAGATAGTTGGGAGGGGGGTTAGTGTGTACTATAGTCGTGTATCAATACAAGATTTCGGACACCGACAATCACAAAAGTTATCGACTGTTCCCAGTTTCCCAGTGGGTATCTGAACTTGTGGTTTATTGGTATAAATCCATGTACTTTAAATACAGAGTCATTTATTTTCCAGGTTTATATTGAAATCTTTTGGTGGTAGCCCCATACAATCAGGAAGTATTGACAAATAATGTTTGTAAACTGTAAAATGTTACTAAAATTTCTTTTTATGATATTTCAGTACATTAAGAATTTGTGATACAGATTGGTTGTTCAGAAAGATAATTCGGTGAGACTATAATTTATGGACGACGCTTAAATGACCTTGAGAGTATCTACCTATTTACTAAGGCTAAATTAGGGTTATAAAGCAGTTTGAAGAATAAAGATTATGATTTACAGTTGATGGTTAAGTTTAGGAATTAGATTTAAGGTTTTTTTCACGAATTGATATCAGCTGTAATGCCAAAATTCTATTTAGCCAAATGGAAGAGTGAATTTTGCGTCTTTCTGTTGATAAAAATTTCAATGTAATTTTATATCAGAAGTGGTTTTCTGGATATTATAGTAATTTTAATAGTTGATACTGATAGGTCATGGGTTCGAATCTCGCAAGTCGGGATCGTAGATGTGCACTGTCACGGAGGAATCCCACAATACGAAGAATCAGTCATCTTGTTCTCCCAGATTTTTCATGATGGTCTAGCTTCAAGTGACTCACGATCTCAACTATTAAAATAATTTTATATGTAAACATTGGCGAATACTCGTAACCAAATGAAGATGTTTACTTTTTTCGAATCAACATTCATTAATTACAAATATATTGAGTTTTAACCAAATAAAACTGCTGAATTTATTCATTCAATTGGTTGGGACATGTGTTACGAATGCCTGAACACCGATTACCACCACGCTCGATGCTGAATTATGTTGAAGACGGTTGGAAGGTAGTTAAAGACGGCCAAACCAAAAGATGGTATCAGTTCTTGAAGTCACTAACTACTAGTTTGAGCCATGTTGGTAGATGCAGACTACTTGGTTGGGGTCCGCGTGACTACCGTAACCAGTTGTGGGAGACTCTAGGTGACAAGTCTCAGAATTGATCACAATGGCGTCGGTGTATACACTCTTTGTCTGCCCGTAAACCATGAGGTTAAAATCGCCTCATATATCTCTTTCTACCAACTAATTCTTTCTTCCTGTACTATGTTCTTATTGCAATCTTTTTTTTATATATTACAACCATCGAAGTAACTACTTCCATGAATTTGATGTTCATCAGGCATATTTGTGCCTGGTCCTCCGTTGTAGCTGACTGACTAACTGACTTATCACTATGACATAAATTAATTATCAAATATTCTTTATGAATTAAACAAAATAATCTGTTGTCAAAGGGCTCAGATTATTATACATTTCATTTATCAAATACTTTCTTTTCTCAGTTTTCATCATAATTTACTTCATCTTTGATGATGTATGTTCAATTCAGTAGTAAAAACGTTTCTTTAAAAAAAACGTTTATTCCCAAATTAAAGAAAAATTAAACGACTAACATAGTCCATCTACACGTATTCTGAATTACATTATGTTACTAAGACTTAATAATTGAATTCTTACCTAATAGAATGTTTCATTACTCAGAACACCAAGATACCTAACCTACCTACCTTCTATATTGTGTTATAAACCCAAATCAACACTTTCAATTCGATTTCATTGGTTATTGTTAACTTCGAAAGAAAAGCATATATCCTATGAATGTACGTACATCTTATATGATGATTTTAATGATCCGATCTAAAGTAAAACCATATCACTGTACAGATTCGATCATAACTTAAAGAGGTATTTTTCGATTACACACCTTCATACCTTTAGAATATGACTATTGCCTATTAATTATGCAAGAATTTCTCTTAGACCAACTTAGATTTTTCATATTTTCAGTTAACTCATGATCTGTCGTCAGTCGTATATCTATGTCGTTTGATCATGATTATATGATCAACAACCAAAACTGTTCTATCTAAACAATTAAATGAAAGCGTTATTATACACAACTTTATTTCGTAGGTTAAAATGCATAATATGGCTATGAGATGGTGGCGAAGATTTGTAGCTCAGGTGGATAAATTTTGATGAAGTTTTATTCTCTGAGCTGGATGGTTTGATCGTGGAGCTTTTTATCGTTCTTGTAAACGACATCGTTATCACTTCTACCTGAAGTTTCTACTGATGATATCGTTCAGAAAGAAGAACAATGAAAGCTTTAACGACTAAATCATCCAGCTTAAAGAACAAAACTTCATCAAAATAATGCTATGGCTAATTATACAAATTACTCATAATTATAAAACTTGAACACATTTATATAAATCTATAAGACTTACTTATAAATACAATAAAAACTTTCAATTTAGTATGATTGTATCTTACATTATTAAATTGGATTTAAGTATTAATTATGATGAGAGTTTTTCAATGTCTTATTGGTTATTGTCGAATTTCCCTAATGGGCAATTTATTTGATTGGTTGAAAAATGATCTGATTATCATATAGCTTTTATTAAACATTATTTAATCATTTCCCAATAATTGAGATCATGAGTCCATTCAAGTTAGATCAGATTAGGGATTCAAACTCTGAACATTGATCGTCCCACAATAGGAAATGTGCCTAAAGTTCCTTTATATATTATTCATTAACAAAATAAATGTAGACAGATTATAAACTGCATGTATAACATTTTACTAAATCTGGACACTGTACTTTTATTTCCTTTTATTTTTACCAACTTATTTAAAGACATTGGCGGTAGACTTTATTACCTTGATAATAGATCCAAGGAGTCCAGTTGTTGTGAGATAGTAACTCACTGAAGACAATAGTGGATGTGTCACTCAATTTCGTAGATTATTTGGGGTTAGACATTAACACCGTTGGATAACGACCGTCTAGTCCTTTCAGGTTTTTTATAGTGATCTAGCTTCAATTGACTCATGATCTCAACCATTGAAATAACTATAATATCCATATAAACCCTTCTGATGCTATTTAATCAGTTCAATATAATAGTAGTTAATTTACTAATTATTATAATTATTACTGAAATTAAGGTGAATTATCATTTTCTTGACCAATTAAAAGTAGTTTCCAGGTATTTTAAATAAACCTAGGGAATCGATGTACAAATGATAATTAATTCTTTATATTTACAACCTTGGAACTGTTTAACTCCGCCTGTAGCTCTTGTAGAGTTACTGTAGGTCCCACTTCCGAGTAAAGGAGGAGTGTTGGGCATGGGGTTAGCGACCCCATCCCGTAGAACCTAACGTTCGAGTTTCTTTGAAAGCCACGAGGCAGATGCCCCTTCTAACAACCAGAGCAACAATTTTTATAGGTACATGGAACTTTCGGACAATATGGGAGACCGGAAAGTCCAGTCAAATAGCAACGGAAATGAGGAGATACAACTTGGCAGTACTGGAAATCAGTGAAACCCGTTGGACCTAAGCTGGACAACAAAGGCCAAATACGGGAAAGATGCTACTATACTCCGGCTACGAAGAGGAAGACGCCCCACACACTCAGGGAGTTTCTCTAATGCTGTCCAAAGTAGCACGAAATGCACTTGTAGGATGGGAATATCACGGATCCAGAATCATCAAAGCATCATTCAAAACAAAGAAGGAAGGGATTACATGAATACTATCCAATGTTATGCACCCACCAATGATAGCAACGACGACATTAAAGATCAATTCTACGAGCGGCTGCAGTCAATCATAGAGAAGTGCCTAAGAAAGGACCTCACCATTCTGATGTGAGATCTAAACGCCAAAGTCGGAATAGACAACACTGGATATAAAGATATCATGGGACGACATTGACTGACTGGGAGAGAGAAACGAAAATAGGGAAAGATTTGAAAATCTGTGTGCATTCAACAAATTGGTTATAGGCGTCAAAATATTTCCACACAAAGCTACATGGATCTCACCAGACCACACTACAGAGAACCAGATAGATCATATTTGCATCAACAAAAAATTCCGAAGCACAATGGAAGATGTGAGAACCAGGAGAGGAGCTGATATAGCTTCAGATCACCACCTAGTTGTGGCCAATTTAAAACTAAAGCTAAAGAAAAACTGGACAACTGGATAAACAGCATTACAAAGGTCCAATACAGCCTTCCTTCGAGATACTGACAAACTCAATGAATTCAAGATAGCTCTCAACAACGGGTTCCAAGATTTACAGGATCTACTGAAAGAAGAAGAAACTACAATGGAGGACAACTAGAAAGGTATCAAAGAAGCATCATCATAAGGAATGGATCTCTATAGAAACACTGGACAGAATCAATGAAAGGAAGAACAAGAAGACAGCAATTAGCAACAGCCGAACACGAGCAGAGAAATTCAAAGCACAAGTTGAGTATATAGAAGCAAACAAGCAAGTGAAGAGGACCATTAGAGCCGACAGGAAGAAGTACGTGGAAGAACTAGCAACGACGGCCGAAAAAGCTGCTAGAGAAGGAAATATGAAACAGCTTTACGATACAACGAAGAAACTAGCAGGGAAATACAGTAAACCAGAGAGGCCGGTCAAAGACAAAGAAGGCAAGCCAATCACTGAAACTCAACAACAGCGAAACAGATGGGTAGAATACTTCGAGGAACTCTTGAATAGGCCGTCTCCAATGAATCCACCGAACATCGAAGCAGCATACACAGACCTTCATATAGATGTCAACCCACCAACGACGGAAGAAATTAGAATGGCCGTCAGACAAATCAAGAACGGGGAAGCAGCAGGACTTGACAACATACCAGCTGAAACACTGAAATCAGACATCGAAGTAACCACAAGCATGCTTTACCCTCTATTCAAAAAGATTTGGGAGGAGGAACAAGTGCCGATGGACTGGAAAGAAGGACACCTCGTCAAGATTCCAAAGAAAGGAGACCTGAGCAAATGTGAAAACTACAGAGGCATCACACTACTGTCAATACCAGGAAAAGTCTTTAACAGAGTTTTGCTGAACCGGATGAAAGATGCAGTAGACGCCCAACTTCGAGATCAACAAGCTGGATTCCGTAAGGATCGGTCGTGCACAGACCAAATCGCGACACTACGGATCATCGATGAACAATCAATTGAGTGGAACTCAACACTGTGCATCAACTTCATTGATTATGGAAAGGCATTTAACAGTGTAGATAGGAGGACGTTATGGAAACTTCTTCGACACTACGGAGTTCCTGAGAAGATTGTCAATATTATCCAGAACTCATACGACGGTCTACAGTGCAAGGTCGTGCATGGAGGACAAATGACAGATGAATTCCAAGTAAGGATCGGAGTCAGATAAGACTGCTTAATCTCTCCCTTCCTCTTTCTTCTGGTGGTCGACTGGATTATGAAGACCTCGACAACGTGGAATACAATGGACAGCTCAGAATCGATTAGACGATTTGGACTTCGCAGATGACTTTGCCCTCCCATCGCATACACATGAACAAACGCAGATAAAGACAGTCAGTGTAGCAGCAGTCTCTGCATCAGCGGGCCTCAGCATAGATAAGAGGAAAACCAATGTCCTCAAATTCAACACGGAGAACAGCAATCCAATCACTCTTGATGGCGAAACTCTGGAAGATGTGAAATCCTTCACATACCTGGGAAGCATAATCGATGAACAAGGAGGTTCAGATGCAGACGTAAAGGTGAGGATTGGCAAAGCAAGGACAGCATTCCTACAGTTGAAGAATATATGAAACTCAAAACAACTTTCAATCAAAGTGAGAATCTTCAATACGAACTTCAAGGCAGTTCTACTGTATGGAGCTGAAACTTGGAGAACTACGACAGCCACAATCAAGAAAGTACAAATATTTATAAATAGCTGTCTACGCAAGATACTCAACATCCATTGGCCGGATACCATCAGCAACAGCCTTCTGTGGGAGAGAACAAACCAACTTCCAGCTGAAGAAGAAATTAGGAAAAGACGATGGAAATGGATAGGACATACATTACTCAAATCATCAAACTGCACCACGAGGCAAGCCCTAACTTGGAATCCTGAAGGAAGGCGGAAAAGAAGAAGGCCAAAGAACACATTATGTCAGGAAATAGAAGCAGATATGAAAAGGATGAATAACGACTGGAAAGAGCTGGAAAGGATTGCCCAAGACTGGGTTGGATGGCGAATGCTGATGAGCGGCCTATGCTCTTTCACGAGGAGTAACAGGTGTAAATAAGTGAGTAAGTACTGGACGGCCGTCTCATCCTAGTATGGGACTCCTCAACAGTGCACATTCATGATCTCCTCGCTGATTATAATCATTATATGTCCACTAGTGACCGGCTTCGAAAGGTATGTAAGTTGGAAGTGTTTGGAATTGTAACAGTTTTGTATAATGCTTCAGAAATTAAGATGATTTCTTGTAGATCTCAAATTTACAGGTTATAAGCTTAACAACTGAAGTTTAGAATCTTTTCATATTAGATAAATTTTAGGTGTCCTCTATTTATATAATTTTTGTAATGGGATGTATCCCTATATTCAAATCGTATGCCAGTCGATGTACTTTTTAATAGTCAAATACCATTAAGTTCTAAAGTTGACCATGAAAAACTCAATTGATTAGATGTAAAACTACCTAACAGTTTGCATAATATCAATATACACTGATATGTAGAAGGCATTCAACTCGAAAGTATCAACTGTAGATTTGATCAAGAACTGATTGTAATGGTGTTGTTCAAATGAGATGTAAAATTAATAGAATAATTTAAAAGGATACTTGTCATATCTCACTTACTTACTTACTTACTTACTTACTTACTTACTTACTTACTTACTTACTTACTTACTTACTTACTCACTTACTTACTCCTGTTACCCCTCATAGAGGAGCATAGGTCGCCACAAGCACTCTCCACTCTCCATATCACTTTTGAAGAAGTACTAACGCCTTCCAGTCACATTTCAACCTAGAAAAAACTGTTTAGTTAATAGTTGTTTATATAGTATGTAAAATGACTGACATATCTAAGTTAATCTCCAGATGAAATTGATTGATAATGAAATTCATTAATGGGATAGACATATGAAATATGTCAAATAGGCCCTACTGTTGAAATGGCGAAAATAGTTGATAGCTCATGAGAATTGTCTTAGTGGGATTAGATTCTTTGAGCTGAGTGATATTATCATGAAACGTTTAATATCTTCCTAGACAACATTATTACTTTTCAGTAGATGTCCAACAGCTAGTTCTGTCAATCTTTGATGAGAAGCAGTGAAATCCATTCATTTCTGACTAATAAAAATGAAACAACTAGCTGGTAAACTTAACACCAATTCATCGATTATACCAATATGTGTTGACAATTGTGAAAAGGCTGAAATCTTGTATAGGGGGGTGATATAAAGAAGATCAGAGAAGTTCTAGAAGCATAGTACTCAGTTCAGTAAGAAATTAATAAGTAAATTGAAATAAACCTAAATTACCAATCAAAGTAAAGACTGTCAAACAAAAACTGTAAACTATAGTAGAACAATTTTTAACAACATCATATCCTATTTAGATTTGACAAATAAACTATTAGATAATTGTAGAGAAATCCAAATACCTCACTTCTTTCTGAGACTTGTGTCAACAATGGTTTCTCGAAAGATAAGAAAGGACTCACAATTAAAACAACCATTTAGAGGAACAAAATTTCAGCAAAGGTTTTACTATGAACAAAAACAGGCAATTATTATTAAGGTTGATTGTACACTAACTGGACACTACGTTTATACTGAAACATCTCTACAATGATTGAAAACCAGCGTTAAATGAGATGATTTTACACTCCTTATAGTTACCAAACATCTCATGAATACAAGACATCGGACCAATACCTTGCAAATCTTTCAAAGTGATTCATAAGCAGTCAAACTCCAGTCTTCTGAAGTTTGCTGAAACCGTTACTATCAGACGTCAAAAACCTAATTTATATGTTCAAAAGGAGATGGTTGTTAATCTATCCTTGTCTTGATGATAAATATTCCGGTAATACTATAATTTATAGACGACTCTTGAGCAACACTAGAATGACCTTGGGATGTTCACCTTCTTACCAGGGTTAAATGAGGCTTATAGAATAGTATGTAGGAATTAGTATTAAAATTTACAGTTGAATGTTAGAGTGAGGAATCAGATTTAATGTTTTTATCATGAACTGATATCAGATATAATGCCAAAATGGTATTTAACCAAATGAATGAATGAATTCCGCATAGAAATACAAGATTTACTATCTTAAATGTGATTGGTTCGTGCATTAATTATAGTCTCGCGGGTATTCCTTCATTGCATCTTAAAAACTTTTTTCAACTCTTATTTAATCACATTATTACGTCTTTTTATTCCGACTATCTATCAGACTAGTAAAGTTATTTTATGAACTGAACTTTATTCATGCTTACTAGCCTTTACTCATTATGTATTCACTTGTCTCTAGTCCTTTGAACTCTTTTTACAATCAATGTTGTAAAATTTTCTTCTACATAAGGGATAGATTTACAATACTTTATTTACTTACTTACGCCTGTTACTCCTAGTGGAGCATAGGCTGCCGACCAGCATTCGCCAACCCACTCTGTCCTGGGTATTCCTTTCTAATTCCATCCAATTCTTGTTCATTTTTCTCATGTCTATCTCCATTTCTCGGCGTAATGTGTTCTTTGGTCTTCCTCTTCAACCCCAATGGCCTTGAGAATTCCATTTAAGGGCTGGTCTTGTGACGCATTTGGATGCTTTCCTCAATGCGTGTCCTATCTACTTCCAGTGCTTCTTCCTAATTTCTTCCTCCGCTGGGATCTGGTTTGTTCTTTCCCCCAGTTGGTAGTTGCTAATAGTGTCTGATCAACGGATCCGAAGCATTTTGCGTGGACAACTGTTTATAAACACTTGTATCGTCTGGATGATGGCTTTCGTAGTTTTCCAGGTTTCTGTCCCATACAGTAGAACTGTCTTGACATTTGTATTGAAAATCCTGACCTTGGTGTTGGTTGACAGTTGTTTTGAGTTTCAGATGTTCTTCAGTTGTAAATATGCTGCTCTTGCTTCAGCGATCCGCGCTTTCACATTTTCATCAGACCCACCATGTTCATCGATGATGACAATACTTTATTTAGTCTATCAAATTTATTTACACCCTTACCATACTAGACTGATGTGTCTTCTAATAACTTCCAACTAAACTCTTTTAATGTAAATGATCCAAACCGATTTTGTAATTATGATTTTAAATATCGCAGGTTGTAAGCAGCTGATGAGGATGAAACGAAATAAGGTGAATTTATGTTATTCTTTTTGTTTTTGCTTAGTTTTTATTCGTATTCTGTCAATATATTTAGTGACCATATATCTGACTTCAATTTGATCGTATGAATGATGATTGTCGAAATATACATTCTTGTTAACCTCGTATATATATAATTATCGACTTAACTCAAGTTAGTGAATAAACGAAGTTAAAACAAGTCAAATACGAGAATAGACTTTTGAATATGTAGATTTTGTACAATCATTAATCCAAGAAGACGATCACATGAACAAAGTGAATTGAAATGATGTACGATGGGGAAAGCAAATGACCCAACTTCTATTTCATCAAGCATTAATCAATCATTATAGGTAGATAAAAAAATAGGTTATAAAAATGTAATGAATAGGATAAGAAATGTACATACAGATATGCTCATATCAAAGTGGATAAGTGAATCATCAAGATGATCAAAATGTAACTCAAAAAAGAATAAATCTAAATCAACTTGTCCAAACTCTAGAATAAGTTAATATGAACTTAACATAGTAACTAACACTATAGATATGATCCTTCTAAAAACAACAAAATCTATTCACTATCCTACTTGTACTTTCATAAATGTTTGCATGAACTAAAGTGATTATTATAATTGCCACAATTACGATTTTTTTCACTTTACCTTTTTAGTCATTTAACGTTAATTTTTCTTTTTTTGGTTTTCATCCGGCCCTTTAGAAACCACGCTGATAGATGATGTTCACTGATTCGTTGGTTAAGTTGCCTGGTAGTACGACCGATATAGTGATCTCCAGAAGTTTATTCATTATTCTGTGATTAAGGGATTTATACATGAAATAGTATTTATGATAATCAAATTCATTAATAAACAAACAAACGAACAAAACTCGATTTTTCAAAGAAAAAAAAAAAATAAACGTATTTGAGGATAATTAAAAACATTAAGAAAGAAAAATTGTAATCCATATTGATTGATGTGAATCCACCCAAAATAATGAATCGAATTGAGTAAATGGAGAATAAACAAGCAAACAATCAACCAAAGAAAAAGAAACTAAAGCATCTCTAAATTGTAATTGATGTAAATCTGATTGTTCTTTGTTTGTTTGTTTTCTATGATGATGATGATGATGATGATGATGATGATGATGATGATGATGATGATGATGATGATGATGATGATGATGATGATGATGATGATGATGATGATGATGATGATGATGATGATGATGATGATGATGATGATGATGATGATGATGATGATGATGATGATGATGATGATGATGATGATGATGATGATGATGATGATGATGATGATGATGATGATGATGATGATGATGATGATGATGATGATGATGATGATGATGATGATGATGATGATGATGATGATGATGATGATGATGATGATGATGATGATGATGATGATGATGATGATGATGATGATGATGATGATGATGATGATGATGATGATGATGATGATGATGATGATGATGATGATGATGATGATGATGATGATGATGATGATGATGATGATGATGATGATGATGATGATGATGATGATGATGATGATGATGATGATGATGATGATGATGATGATGATGATGATGATGATGATGATGATGATGATGATGATGATGATGATGATGATGATGATGATGATGATGATGATGATGATGATGATGATGATGATGATGATGATGATGATGATGATGATGATGATGATGATGATGATGATGATGATGATGATGATGATGATGATGATGATGATGATGATGATGATGATGATGATGATGATGATGATGATGATGATGATGATGATGATGATGATGATGATGATGATGATGATGATGATGATGATGATGATGATGATGATGATGATGATGATGATGATGATGATGATGATGATGATGATGATGATGATGATGATGATGATGATGATGATGATGATGATGATGATGATGATGATGATGATGATGATGATGATGATGATGATGATGATGATGATGATGATGATGATGATGATGATGATGATGATGATGATGATGATGATGATGATGATGATGATGATGATGATGATGATGATGATGATGATGATGATGATGATGATGATGATGATGATGATGATGATGATGATGATGATGATGATGATGATGATGATGATGATGATGATGATGATGATGATGATGATGATGATGATGATGATGATGATGATGATGATGATGATGATGATGATGATGATGATGATGATGATGATGATGATGATGATGATGATGATGATGATGATGATGATGATGATGATGATGATGATGATGATGATGATGATGATGATGATGATGATGATGATGATGATGATGATGATGATGATGATGATGATGATGATGATGATGATGATGATGATGATGATGATGATGATGATGATGATGATGATGATGATGATGATGATGATGATGATGATGATGATGATGATGATGATGATGATGATGATGATGATGATGATGATGATGATGATGATGATGATGATGATGATGATGATGATGATGATGATGATGATGATGATGATGATGATGATGATGATGATGATGATGATGATGATGATGATGATGATGATGATGATGATGATGATGATGATGATGATGATGATGATGATGATGATGATGATGATGATGATGATGATGATGATGATGATGATGATGATGATGATGATGATGATGATGATGATGATGATGATGATGATGATGATGATGATGATGATGATGATGATGATGATGATGATGATGATGATGATGATGATGATGATGATGATGATGATGATGATGATGATGATGATGATGATGATGATGATGATGATGATGATGATGATGATGATGATGATGATGATGATGATGATGATGATGATGATGATGATGATGATGATGATGATGATGATGATGATGATGATGATGATGATGATGATGATGATGATGATGATGATGATGATGATGATGATGATGATGATGATGATGATGATGATGATGATGATGATGATGATGATGATGATGATGATGATGATGATGATGATGATGATGATGATGATGATGATGATGATGATGATGATGATGATGATGATGATGATGATGATGATGATGATGATGATGATGATGATGATGATGATGATGATGATGATGATGATGATGATGATGATGATGATGATGATGATGATGATGATGATGATGATGATGATGATGATGATGATGATGATGATGATGATGATGATGATGATGATGATGATGATGATGATGATGATGATGATGATGATGATGATGATGATGATGATGATGATGATGATGATGATGATGATGATGATGATGATGATGATGATGATGATGATGATGATGATGATGATGATGATGATGATGATGATGATGATGATGATGATGATGATGATGATGATGATGATGATGATGATGATGATGATGATGATGATGATGATGATGATGATGATGATGATGATGATGATGATGATGATGATGATGATGATGATGATGATGATGATGATGATGATGATGATGATGATGATGATGATGATGATGATGATGATGATGATGATGATGATGATGATGATGATGATGATGATGATGATGATGATGATGATGATGATGATGATGATGATGATGATGATGATGATGATGATGATGATGATGATGATGATGATGATGATGATGATGATGATGATGATGATGATGATGATGATGATGATGATGATGATGATGATGATGATGATGATGATGATGATGATGATGATGATGATGATGATGATGATGATGATGATGATGATGATGATGATGATGATGATGATGATGATGATGATGATGATGATGATGATGATGATGATGATGATGATGATGATGATGATGATGATGATGATGATGATGATGATGATGATGATGATGATGATGATGATGATGATGATGATGATGATGATGATGATGATGATGATGATGATGATGATGATGATGATGATGATGATGATGATGATGATGATGATGATGATGATGATGATGATGATGATGATGATGATGATGATGATGATGATGATGATGATGATGATGATGATGATGATGATGATGATGATGATGATGATGATGATGATGATGATGATGATGATGATGATGATGATGATGATGATGATGATGATGATGATGATGATGATGATGATGATGATGATGATGATGATGATGATGATGATGATGATGATGATGATGATGATGATGATGATGATGATGATGATGATGATGATGATGATGATGATGATGATGATGATGATGATGATGATGATGATGATGATGATGATGATGATGATGATGATGATGATGATGATGATGATGATGATGATGATGATGATGATGATGATGATGATGATGATGATGATGATGATGATGATGATGATGATGATGATGATGATGATGATGATGATGATGATGATGATGATGATGATGATGATGATGATGATGATGATGATGATGATGATGATGATGATGATGATGATGATGATGATGATGATGATGATGATGATGATGATGATGATGATGATGATGATGATGATGATGATGATGATGATGATGATGATGATGATGATGATGATGATGATGATGATGATGATGATGATGATGATGATGATGATGATGATGATGATGATGATGATGATGATGATGATGATGATGATGATGATGATGATGATGATGATGATGATGATGATGATGATGATGATGATGATGATGATGATGATGATGATGATGATGATGATGATGATGATGATGATGATGATGATGATGATGATGATGATGATGATGATGATGATGATGATGATGATGATGATGATGATGATGATGATGATGATGATGATGATGATGATGATGATGATGATGATGATGATGATGATGATGATGATGATGATGATGATGATGATGATGATGATGATGATGATGATGATGATGATGATGATGATGATGATGATGATGATGATGATGATGATGATGATGATGATGATGATGATGATGATGATGATGATGATGATGATGATGATGATGATGATGATGATGATGATGATGATGATGATGATGATGATGATGATGATGATGATGATGATGATGATGATGATGATGATGATGATGATGATGATGATGATGATGATGATGATGATGATGATGATGATGATGATGATGATGATGATGATGATGATGATGATGATGATGATGATGATGATGATGATGATGATGATGATGATGATGATGATGATGATGATGATGATGATGATGATGATGATGATGATGATGATGATGATGATGATGATGATGATGATGATGATGATGATGATGATGATGATGATGATGATGATGATGATGATGATGATGATGATGATGATGATGATGATGATGATGATGATGATGATGATGATGATGATGATGATGATGATGATGATGATGATGATGATGATGATGATGATGATGATGATGATGATGATGATGATGATGATGATGATGATGATGATGATGATGATGATGATGATGATGATGATGATGATGATGATGATGATGATGATGATGATGATGATGATGATGATGATGATGATGATGATGATGATGATGATGATGATGATGATGATGATGATGATGATGATGATGATGATGATGATGATGATGATGATGATGATGATGATGATGATGATGATGATGATGATGATGATGATGATGATGATGATGATGATGATGATGATGATGATGATGATGATGATGATGATGATGATGATGATGATGATGATGATGATGATGATGATGATGATGATGATGATGATGATGATGATGATGATGATGATGATGATGATGATGATGATGATGATGATGATGATGATGATGATGATGATGATGATGATGATGATGATGATGATGATGATGATGATGATGATGATGATGATGATGATGATGATGATGATGATGATGATGATGATGATGATGATGATGATGATGATGATGATGATGATGATGATGATGATGATGATGATGATGATGATGATGATGATGATGATGATGATGATGATGATGATGATGATGATGATGATGATGATGATGATGATGATGATGATGATGATGATGATGATGATGATGATGATGATGATGATGATGATGATGATGATGATGATGATGATGATGATGATGATGATGATGATGATGATGATGATGATGATGATGATGATGATGATGATGATGATGATGATGATGATGATGATGATGATGATGATGATGATGATGATGATGATGATGATGATGATGATGATGATGATGATGATGATGATGATGATGATGATGATGATGATGATGATGATGATGATGATGATGATGATGATGATGATGATGATGATGATGATGATGATGATGATGATGATGATGATGATGATGATGATGATGATGATGATGATGATGATGATGATGATGATGATGATGATGATGATGATGATGATGATGATGATGATGATGATGATGATGATGATGATGATGATGATGATGATGATGATGATGATGATGATGATGATGATGATGATGATGATGATGATGATGATGATGATGATGATGATGATGATGATGATGATGATGATGATGATGATGATGATGATGATGATGATGATGATGATGATGATGATGATGATGATGATGATGATGATGATGATGATGATGATGATGATGATGATGATGATGATGATGATGATGATGATGATGATGATGATGATGATGATGATGATGATGATGATGATGATGATGATGATGATGATGATGATGATGATGATGATGATGATGATGATGATGATGATGATGATGATGATGATGATGATGATGATGATGATGATGATGATGATGATGATGATGATGATGATGATGATGATGATGATGATGATGATGATGATGATGATGATGATGATGATGATGATGATGATGATGATGATGATGATGATGATGATGATGATGATGATGATGATGATGATGATGATGATGATGATGATGATGATGATGATGATGATGATGATGATGATGATGATGATGATGATGATGATGATGATGATGATGATGATGATGATGATGATGATGATGATGATGATGATGATGATGACGATATATGGTCCATGTTATGATTAATAACTGATCATATAATAATTCATTATTATTCAATTAACTTATTAGAATATCACAAAGTAATTGTTATAACTTGTCGTTTGAATGTTTATTGTCTTGACTCTTTTCATGCTACTTTTTGTATGTGGTCGTCGCTGATTGTTATGTCGGAAAAACGCTGATCACTTATATTCGGAATGAGGGACCTATGCAATTCTCATGACGCGATATTAAGTACACAAAGACTGGTATAAGTGATAATTTATTAACCCCATAACACGATGACGACAACGACAACTCTAGTAGAAAATACACTCATTTATATATTGATTATACACCCATTTTGAATAATAATTAGGAGGAAATCACATATATGAAAAATATTCCAGCATATCAGTAATATATAAGATTTGTATGTTTTATAGTAACCAAATGTAATTGGACAAGCAATTATAGAATCTCTTGCTAAAATCTGACAATCATACAGTAAATACTTCATTTGCAAAATGTAACTCACTTGTTTCAAACTTGATCGTTCCTTCATTTCCACACTAATCACTCTTTATTCTCATTCTCTTTTCTTTGATCTTCTTAACCGTCTATCATTAGGCATTTTATTTTCGATTGATGATACATACTACTTATATCTATCGATATCAGTAGCATACATCATAATATCAAGAAACAATAATAAATTATGAATTATTATGCACAAAACTGAAAAAAAACTTGACATGAAATAGTGAGTCATTTTTCAACTGTTCAAGAAAGTTGACAATTAAGTCATCTTACAGGATTTATTCAACAACCTACTGTGGGAGAGAACAAACCAGATTCCAGTGGAGGAAGAAATTAAGAAAAAGCACTGGAAGTGGAAAGGACACATATTGAGGAAAGTACCCAATTTAGTCACAAGGCAACTCATCAAATGCAATCCCCAAGGACAAAGGAAAAGAGGAAAACCAAGGAACACATTACGCCGGTAAATGGAGATAGACAAGAAAAAAAATGAACGAAAATTGGATGGAATTAGAAATGAATGCCCAGGATAGAGTAGGTTGGAGAATGCTGGTCGGCATCCTATGCTCCATTGGGAGTAACAGGAGTAAGTTAAGTTAAGTTAAGACTGAGTTTATTGATTTACTACCATAAGAAAATACACATGAATTCATGAATAAATTAAGAACCATTTTAACATTCTTATCGAATTAATGAATCAGAATATGGTTAATTATAGACATTCGTCATTAAATTTCGATAAAATAAGAATTCCCTATGTTTAAAAAAGTTTATCGAAACCTGCAAAGAGGTCCACGAATCGTTTTTTTAGTTTTTAATTTGAGAGTCAATGTAACCAACTCAATGTATTTTATACAAGATTAGGTCTGAGTTCTTACGCCTGTTACTCCCAATGGAGCATGGGCTGACGACCAGCATTCTCCAATGCACTCCGCCTGGAGTCCCTCCGGGAGCTACTGCCGGTCCCAAGCCCGGATAAAGGAGGAAGTCTTGGCATGGGGTTAGCTAAAAAAAACGCTAACCAGAAAAAAAATTATTCATTTTATACAAGATAATAGACGAATACTACATAAACGATATTTTCATGTAATTATACATTTTAATGACGTTCAATAGATTTTTATGATAGTCTAATATGGTATTCAATATTCAGTCTATCACTATTACATTCAATGATTTTCATAGATTAAAATCTATGTCTTATACTGGTTTCAATAAGATATTGTTTACGAAATTAGGAATGTAATGCTGTTATAATCCATTCTCCAGATTTTCAGTAATTCTCTATGACTATAAGAGTGAATTATATTTTAAAATGAATTACAAGATTTTATTTATTTGAACACATAAATATTAGTACAAAGGATCATCGAATACATATACTCGATACAAGTCACTTGATTTGTGTGTGGGCTGTGATACCGACTGGGTGTCCAGTCCTAACCAGGCGGTTTTCTTAAGGATCACACTCCGAGCCTTTAACTTCAAGGTCTAATCCACAAGGCAATGGAGCAACGTAAGCTGATGCAGTTCTATGGTAGCCAGTGACCAATAATGGTTCATATGCCATTTGTTCCTTCAGTATACATGAGCCCATGTACACCAATGGTTTGGAATCTGTGTTTTCCAACTCCCCTAGGTGGACTCTCCATGTCCACTGACCCAGTTAAAGCGCCAGACATTCACTTTTCATCCTCTCAATTTCGTAAACAACACTCTCGCCGTGAAAAGGCATTGAGTTGGACTTCCCTGGCAGTTACTGAATTACAAATTTATTCCTTACGAAAGACAGAAAACCTTGTATCAAATATATTTTCACTTTCGAAATTTGACAGTACACTCGCGGCCTGTTCGAGCATCTAGGCTACCTGTTCCTGTCATCTAAATGTTTCAACAAGTTATCTATTTTTTGTTTGTTTTAATATATTCCATTATGTCTATTCATCGCATAAGCTATCCTGGTGCATTTCTGAAAATTGTACAACCTTTCGTTGTCAAAGTTATAAAAAAACCCAATAAGAGATAATTTGGTCGCTGGCAATTTACAGAGAAAAGAATATACATTGTTCAGATGTTCATTTACTGGACTCTAACATCTAACTGGCGATCACTCAATATTTATCGTCACGATCGACCAAGAAGTAAGAAACGGAAACTTGTTGAAATATTTTGTGCTGAGAATTCTATATTGTACCAAAAATATAATATTGAATAAAGCTTATAATAATATAATGTAGTGATTATATAATATATCTATAGTAAAGGGAAACCTATGGCCAGATTAGAGATTCAAACTCTGGACATTGATCGTTACAATAAGAAAACGTGCCTAAAGATCCTTAATATATATTAACCACCAGTAAAATGTATGTAGACAGACACATTGTACTATTTTTTCCTTTTATTTTTAACAACTTGGTGGTAGACTTTATTACCTTGATTATAGATCTCAGTAATTTTTTGTCTACTTTATTCGTTCTCACATTATTCTATCTGATTATTTATACTTTACAAATGAACCAATTATTATTTCCTTATTTCAACACATAAATATTGGTACAAGAGGGCACAAATTATATATGCGCCACACCATATTTGTGTGTGTGTGTGTGTGTGTGGGCTGTGATACTGCCCGGGTGCCCAGACCAAAGCAGGTGGTTTTCTTAGAGGGCCACACCCCGAGCCTTTGACCTAAAGGTCTGATCCACAAGGCAGTGGAGCATCATGAGGAGATGCAGTCCCATGGAAGCCTGTGTCCAACGATTGGTCCATACGCCATTTGTTCACGCAGGATACTGGAGCTCATGTGCACCATTGGTTTGGAATCCGGTCAAATCGCCGGACATTCGCTTTTCATCCTCTCAATTTCGTAAACAACACCCCTACCACGAGAAGGCAGTGAGTAGGACTTCCCTGGCAGAGGCTGTATACGCGTGGACGTGTGAGAGTATTTCGAGAGGGAAGGCGGGCCCACCCTACTCTCGGCCATACCGGGGCATTTGGGAGCATTTAGTAGAGGATTAGTTTGTTTGTTTGGTTGTTTTATTTTGTAAATTATATTAGACTCAACTTGCCATTTAAACTATTTGCTTTCATATGATTTTTACGTAAAGTAAATTTAAGTGAAATATATTTAAGCTAGACAATGTTTGTACTGTTATTTACAATAAACTACTAACAAGCTATCCTAAAAGCAAAGATGATATCAGTAGTATGTGAATATAATTAATTATTCCTCCCCCCCCCCAAAAAAAAACCCGGCAATTCAATGTAAACGAATAGATTATTATCACAAGATCATAAATATAAAAATCATGATCCTATACATTCAGTTCATAGAAAGAGGTAGTTTTATTAGTGTTACTACTCTTCTCCCAACACTTTAATTTCCTTTCAAGTTTCACTGTCGGTAATCTCCTAATGATGAATTTTAATAATCCAGTAAAGTATTTATTTAGGTTCATTGCCTACTCAATTCATAATTATCAACTTAATAAATCTTCAATATTTATAGAAGTAGGACTAACCCATTTGATTTAAGTGTAAAACGTTTATCATTTAGTAGTCAATTTAATTCAATTCCAAATTGAAGTTTTTATCGAAGCTCATTGATTAATGAATGTAATTCTGTGATTATAATAAATAATCCAATAAAAAAACGATAAGAAACCTTTGAGCAGATTCATCAATAAAACATATATACAAGCATTAAAAACCTAGAACATCATCCTTGTTACAATCGAAATGGTTACCACCATAACAGTATGTTATATCTTGTCACCGCCGGTTAGAGAACAGTGATTTATCGATCGAACCAAGGACGCATAAAACACGTGCAAGCAGCCTAGAGTCCTGATTAGTCCTGCTTTCCGCCTAGCCCAGCCAGTTAAGTCCAGAACACCAATCTCAGCCTCTGCAATATGAATCATTATATTTCAAACATACTGAGTTGATATACCAATCAAACAGACCACAACGCAGCATAAAATAGAAAATAACATTTGTACAAAATTTTGCCAAATGTGGCTCTGAATGAGGGAGGTAGTGATTAATAGACAGGGAATAATTCAAGAATGGTAAATCGTATTATAATAGTTCATAGGTCAAAATAAGGCTCATAATAAGAGGGATACGAATATGTACAGTTTAGTTATTTATCAATTATACGATAGAAATATACGTCTAGTATTGATCCATCAATAGATCCCAAAAATTACCATTCATTATTCTTATCGGGGCATAACACAGTACAATCATTATTACAATTTGTATGAATAACTTCTGTATTTTAGACTTCTTTTATCAAGCTATAAGTAATCAAACTTTTAGTAATCGTGTCCTCATTTTTCTCGTTATTAAGTAGTGACCATCTAATTGATTGTAACATCTTCAAGAGGCAAGCCCAAACTTGGAATCCTGAAAGGAAGTGGAAAAGAAGAAGGCCAAAGAACACCTTACGTCAGGAAATAGAATCAGATATGAAAAGGATGAATAACCACTGGAAAGAGCTGAAAAGGATTGCCTAGGACAGGGTTGGATGGAGTGTGATGGTGGGCGGCCTATGCTCCTCCACGAGGAGTAACAGGCGTAAGTAAGTAAGTATGTAAGTAAGATAAATTATTCACTAACATCAGTTGATCTGACATGACTATTTAATAATATGCATTACAATAATATGAACCAAGCCCAAATGAAGTAACTGTTTGCTTTAATTTTGAGACCATCAACAACTTACATGTAAAGTTCTGTATAAAGATTAAGCATTTAAAATCCACTCTATAAGATAACGGAAGATCGAATCCCGTTATCATCAACATCTCAAAAAAGGACGTATTGTTATCGAACTAAGTAAACACAAACGTGTTGTTATGTTGTAAACATTTAGAGATTTTGCTTTTTTTTATTATTATCTGTTTAAGCAAGTGATGGATGGATCAGAATTAATAACTAACTCAGATGATATAATCCATTGGTTTACTTTATATCCCTTGATTTTGTAATGTTAAATTTTTTAACGAACAGTCATACCGGTATGGGAGATAGGCATTTTCTTTAAGTCAGTACATTCTTTCGAAACAGGTAGTTCAGACTACATCTATCAATAACATCGTCAAACATAAGTGCTTCAGTGAGGACGTTAACATCATATTACCATGTAAACCATAAATAATGATGGAACTTCAGTAAATAAACTTTATACTAAGATTCAAACAGCATCATTCATAAACAGTCAACGAACTCTAATTCTATTCATCATATCATTGAGTCCTGTCCTTAACGATAAAGTTACTTTCGCTTTACTATACAACATAGACATCAAACATTAACCAATCTCTCTGATTTTTCTTTTCCTTTTAAAAGGCTGCAAAAATTATGTTCGTTGTTTCATTGGAACTAAGAAGTATTAATAAGAAAGTTTACAGGTATCATTAACAAGGTTTGATTTATTAATTTCGAATAAATTGAACATTGGATAGATTGTTATAAATAAATCAGTAACATATTTTTGTAATGTCCCAATGAGTAGAAAAATTAGATTTTCTGACGTTTCGTAACTTAGTGTAAGCCACTTCTTCAGAGCGAATAAATAACCAAATTTAAATTAATTCAAGTTTAAATAGTACAACGGAACGATAAGAATGAATAATCTTAATTTGGTCATTTATTTTTCTGAAGAAGTAGCTTACACAAAGTCACGAAACGTCAGAATATCTTATTTTTCTATTCATTGGGATATCTACAAATGTATTAGTTAGTTATTTGTAAGAAAGTTTACAGTTTAGTCGATTTTCCTTTCTTTTCTAAAATCATGACCTTCAATCTGGTTAATATAAACATAAAATAGTTAAAGAGAAAGATAAATTTGAACCTCCCATTTTCATAAAAAAAGAATAAGTTAGAAAAATAATTCATTGTTGAATACAATTTAGTCAGTCAGTAACAACGTAAAACTTCGTATGTATGTACATTAGTTCGAGTTGCCATACCACATTAGCACAGAGATGCAGTTGTCAATTCAAATCCCATAGTGACAGAGGTAGTAAAAGTACAAGCAGTAATCGAAAAGATTAGGGTTTGAAGATGTTATTCAAGAAGTGTAATCCAGTGAAATAAATTTAGGAAGAAAAAAATAAGGGACATGAGGAATCCAGATTAGAACTTGGGAGAACACAAACAGTGGATGCACCTGCACCATTGTAAACGATTTTGAGCCATGTCATTCAAGGTCTCTAACCATCGGTTGCTATCGTGTCGTGGATCCGAACCAGATAGTCTACACCTACCAACATGACTCTGTCCACTTGTCAGTGACTTCATGGATTTGTGCCATGTTTTTCCTGGTCGATACTCAAATATTCTAAAACAAATGGAATTAAGGTATTAATATATATTGAATAAAGGTATTACAAACACCAGTTTATTATTCATTTAGTATATAGATCAATCATGAATTTATACCTATTTTGATCTTACATGCATACAATTTACTAGAACAATTAAAACAATCAATCGACACTTAGAATATATCATCTTCTTAAGTAAATCGATTGGTCAACTTGAAAATAATACTGATATACTTACTTACTTACGCCAGTTACTCTTCATGAAGGAGCATAGACCGCCTATCACCACTCTCCACCCAACCCTGTTCTGAAAAATCAACAACCAAATATATCATTAATTCAGTGATACAAATTATTACAAAAGGTTATAATCACTAGTTCTTGTGTTTATAAGCAGTCAACCTATAAAGCTTCGAAAAACCTCATATAATAATAATAATAATTGTTGATTTTAATACTTTAGTTAGACGTTCTAAAGAGTAACAGAGGTTATTTCGGTCGTCAAGGGTTGTGTAAAAACTAACAAACACACCTTGATATGAATTCATAATAATAGAAATTCTCCAAAACTACTATCGATGCATCTACTTTAGTTGCAGAATTATAATTATTTAGTATGTTTGCAAAGCTCAGATCCATATAAGTAGCTATGTAACAGTTTGGAAAGTATCCTGTTAATCACAAAATAGTTCATCAATTTTAAAAAAGTTCGTCAAATCAAGTATCTGATTATACAGAACAGTTTTGAGCAAATAAACGACCACTAACACAGGGTTGCATATAGAAAACAGGTCATTCTAGCTGAATGGAACGTCTTCAGTTATCCCTCTCGGTAAACAACCCCAAACTTTGTCATTAATTCACAGAACTGACATAAAAGTACATCCTTTTGAGGTGTTCAGTTCACGGACAGTCTTGGATACTGGGTTACCAATTACAAAATGCAAGTCACGGTCATCCTGATTTTGATTAAAAGTAGTGATAATATCTTCATATCATTTGACGTAAACCATCTATGTTGACTCCTAAGTACCCCTCCAGCCAGTCATACACCAAAACTTTGTGTAGTCGTTTTGTAACCGAAATGAGATAGCCTCCGTGATCGAACTGGTCGGATGAAACTTAAAAAGTGCATCAAAGGGCTCTTGTGTAGCTTCATGAAGAAATAGGCACACCTTATATTAAAGTACGAACTCAGAATGTAAGATTAATCAAATTGTATGTACTAAAGTTTTCGCGGTTAAATTTTGTGGAATTAGACAAAATACTGTTTCATGAACTAACTTTTCTCCACTGTCGATTTCAATCCACCATTGAGTTGGGAAAAGTGATGAAGCTGCCTAACTTACGTTGTATTACGTTGTTGCTACCCCTCCAATAACTTAATAGCTTGGTTTATCTAAACCTGGTGGCCAAGCAGTTTCACATTTTATTGTTATCTATTATTAACCTTAACAGCTTGAGATATAACTTGTAGTGACTCACGTTTATCACGAGAACACGACTGGTTTAATAAAAACAATTATTATTACAACCAACTGTACCAGTGTTTGTTTTAATGTGCTTTTGTTTGACTGTGCTAATGACAGCTCTTTTGTGCTTCCATTCTTTCACTTACACTTCGATTGTAACTTCGCGCGAATTCGGTTACGTTCTGTAACCAAGCTTGTATCCTGGCACGATCTCGGTATCCTTTCGATGCCACGAGATCGCCAGCAAATAATTATCGACTTGGTCCATTAATTGCCTTCTGGTATTCGGCTTCTCGGGGATTTTATGGAGTCATTTGGAACGAGCTTCTTACGCCTTCTGATTCGCTTGGCACGTGTTTCTGGGTAGCGGTGTTCATAGTTAACCTCAACTCGACGCCACGCTACAATTGGTAATCCCAACTCTTCTACAAACTCCCGATACTCATTGACTATATTATGCACCAGTATTATATTGAATATCAATAATTCAGATGGTATTCTGTGACAGTTTACAGACCGTAACTGTCCGTAAGTACAGTAACTCAGTAAGTGGAAAGACAGACATGATGCTCACTTTCAAAAGGAGTGCTAAAATTTTCTTCAGTTTGTACAGGCAAGAAAATCCTTGAAATAAGTAGATATGTAGGTCACTGACCTGGCCTTATTACCTGAACTGGGCACACCAAGAGCTGAAGGTTTTTGATAAGGCATATGCACCTGACCACATTTACATACTATGTTTTGCTTATCTCCTACGATAAATGTTGAGCATAGGTACCATGCACTACAATGCCTAGGCCTTTGATACAAATATAATTTCGTATCCCACCACCTTCGATTTCTTGTTTCATTGGCTTTCGGATCATTTCTCGATAAGTTGTTTGAACGGCAGCACTGTGATATTTTTAGTATCTGTCATTCTTATGTTTCACCGGTACTAAGAGAAACGTATCAGGTTGTTTTAGACGATCATCAGTAATAAATAATGTACGGTTCTTCAGTGTGTCTGAGTAACCGAAATGTGAACTAAACTACTCCTCTGGGACAATCCATCTACAAATACTAAGAAAGCAACAGTTCACTGATCTTGGTCATTAAAGTTTAGTACATGGGAGTTCCTGGCATCAGTCTGGTTGCGTCACAAAACTGAGGTCCATGAATGTTATCCAGGTTCCCTTAAACAGAAAAGCTTCTAGGATGAAATATATTTTTACCAATCAAGGGTTACGGTTTTGGGAAGAATCCAATTTGGCGTGGTGACCACAATTTTTTAATATTCAATTTTTCAACAACTCAGACACCAGTCAAATTTTGGCTGACAAGAGGGTTTTCGCAGTGTCCTATCTTTTGGTTATTTATGTCCTTAATAGTCGTCAACAGTTCCCCGAGTGTTCCATATTCTTTCATACCACCTTTTATGGACAAGACTAATATTTAAGGTGAGGTGCAATGTCCCTTGAATATCCCTACACTTCAGTACGACAAACAGGACAAATGATTAAATTACCAAAAACGTCCTCTCTCAATCACGGCAACTCCATACGTTTTATATGCCAGTAAATAATCTATGCAGCTAAATAATAAATTATGTCTAAAGGAAGTCTGCCGAGAGGTAGAAAATGAGGAAACACCGACAAAGTATGTGCACACTTTCTATAAACTATGGGATTTCCTGCCGCGATTGAAAGTAATGAGTGTATCAACAGCAAAATATCACTTAGCACTAGCTAAATCAGCCATCAAGATGAATCTTTCTAACGTTCAGTGACAGATACGTGAACGTTGAACAGGTTATCAAACATCATCCAGGTTAAGGATGAATAACACCGTGTCATGGACTGGGGCATGAGCTAGTGACTGTGCCATGAATTTCTCCATTTTTTCCCATTAGGATTGCTTTTGTTCTATGCTGTTGTCATAGCAGCCACATTACCTGCACTCACGAAAAGGAGATCCAGATTAAATATCACCTGCAAGTTGTGACTTCGAATTAGAATCTGTCACATTGTTCTCGAATATGTCACGGATATTCAGGGCATGACAAGTCGTTTGTGCATACTATTTGATTATTGATTAATACCAGACCCATTCGAACCAGAGGTCAAGAATGAAGGATTTCGAAGATAAATTTGGTAGACAGGCGGTATGAGATCCTTTTTCGAAGTTTTATGTGTCGTGTGTCAAAATCCATTCAAGTACACACTTTCGTAATTTATTCTTCTTGATCACCTCAGCTGCACATTTCGCCGAGTTTTTGATTCTACTTTAGACGATAATATTTATTTTAAATATAGTTTTTGTTTTGACGTTTTAACTGAATTTCTAAGCTTCACAATAATTACGTCCACAATGTTTTACTTGAAATATTTAACTATGAAGGCTGTCATATTGATTTGTTCCCTTTTGTGAATGTTGCTTGAAATGACTAAAATTGTGCAATTTTTTGGTTGTAAATTAAAGCACTCTTCCAGAGCTGGAATTACTCAGTGCTATGGCAAGTAATCCTTGACATCACTGCTATAGATATATCTATAGAATTAAATATTACTTTACAAACAATCTGTACGTAACCTATTGAGAAAGGATAAAATAATATCCCGGTATTGATAAAAACGTTTATTTGTTGAAATCGGTAACTTTATCGGTTCCTATAACGCAAATGTCTGAATTGGAAATAAATGCCCCATTCGAAAACCTATACGATTGTAGTGACTTACTTTTATCACGAGAACACGACTGACTTAATGAAAACAATTATTATTATAACCAATTGTACCTGTGATTGTTTTAATGTGCTTTTGTTTAACTGTGCTAATGACAGATATTTTGTGCCTCCACTACTCTCCATCACATTTTCCACGGATTGTGACGTCGTACGTTTGTACTGCTGCCCGCTCGTTCCACTTGTATTTCTTTTGGCACGATCTTGGTATTCGTTCAATACCACGAGATCGCCAACGAATAAATCTGGTTACGTTCAATCTTTGCCTTCTGTTTGTGCTCATAGTCAACCTCGACTCGACTCGACGCTACACGGTCAATTAAGTACTCTCACCCCTACGTCTTCAAATAATCAAAGCTGGTGTAAAGCTAAACTGGTGGATGAGGCATGTAGTGGCATTGGACAATAACCACACAATCCACAAAGCTGAACACGAGACTACTCAGAAAATAGATATTCAATATTTAACGCGGGGAAATACCTAACGATGGAGAAGGCGCGAACAAGTACTTGAATTGACTGGAGTTGATCAAATGGCATGGCTCGGCCATGCAGGCGTGGTCTCTGCTGAATGTTACCTTATATCTTCTATTAATATTAAATATATTGTTCTTTCTCTAACCCAAGCCTGTTCTACATCATGTATTGGTAATTGTTATGATGCAATGAGTTAGTGTAGACAATGATGTAACTTCCACGTAAGATCTTATAGATTAGGCAGTTATATCATGACAAATCTACAAATTTAGGATTAGGTATATTATTAGAGCTGTACTAATATCATAGTAGACCATAATTCTACATTGGTGAGTAGTCTCGTGTTCAGCTTTGTGGATTGTGTGGTTATTGTCCAATGCCACTACAAGCACACCGATTTCATAATATTGGATCAAAGCAGAGAAGCGTATTAACTTCTCAGCATTTTAAATCATTAAAAGAACTACGAACTAACCCTGATATTGTCTTGCTAAAACCTGATAAAGGATTAGGCGTAGTTATCATGAATAAATGTGAATATAAAAGTAAGATGTTATCCATCCTCAGTGATGAAAGTAAATTTATGCCTGATGTTGAATTTGAAGGTATTGGCAAACTAGAAGGAAGAGTAAATTCAAACCTAGAAAAATTGCTACGCATGAATATTAATAATAAAGAGGAATTTAATTTTCTAAAACCTATGCGTTCCGAGTACCCTCATTTATATGAACTGCCCAAACTTCACAAACTAAACATTCCTTTACGTCCAATTTTATCAGTGTGCAGATCACCTAAACATAACTCGGCTAAATGGCTAGCGAAATTTTTGGACCCTATCAGAAGGAATCTATGTAGGTATTCTCTGAAGAATTCTTTTGAACTGGTCGACCATTCAGGTGACATTGATATCAAGGAAAAGACAATGTGTTTATTTTATGTGAATTCCTTGTTTACAAATGTACCTTTGAAAAAAATTATTGATATATTATGTGATTACATATCTTTAAACAAACTTCAATCACATGTCCCTGTAGAAATTCTTAGATATTTACTATTATTATGTACTGACAAAGTTCAGTTCATTTTTGAAGGTAAATACTTTCGTCAGATTTATGTGGTTGCTATGGGTAGTTCGCTAGGAACATTATTAGCAGATGTGTTCATGACACATGTTGAAAATCTGGCCGATGATCTAATCGAAAAAGAGATATGTAGACGATATGTACTGTTTATTGAATAAATTTAATACTTTACGAAACTATATCAGTCTCTCATGTGAAGAGGATAAGAACGATCAATTCCCCTTCCTAGATATACTTGGGAGCAGATGAGAAGGTGGCTCAGTCAAACGATCCATTTTTAGGAAATCAACGTGGACATGTCATTACCTTAGTTATTATAGTTATTGCCCTGTGCAATACAAGCATGGTTTGATAAGGTGACATTTCAACAGACAAGTACTCACCTCGTGAGTGTCGACAACTGGACTACATTTCGCAGTTTACTTCGGACATTCAACACATCTCTGGAGCGAACAATGTGGTGGCAGACGCCTTGTCTCGCATAACTTCCTTGAACAGTTTCCAAGGAATCGACCTTCTTAAACTCGCTCAGCTTCAAAAAGAAGACACTGATATTCAGCACGAGTTATCGTCTACAACACTCAAGCTACGCATCAAACAGATGGGAACAGGTAAGGAAACCCTACTGTGTGACACATCTACGTGTAGATATTGCCCAATCGTGCCGAAACATTATCGGCGCAACGTCTTCAATACGTTTCACAAACTTTCTCATCCAGGTGTTCGTGCAACCATCAAGCTTATAGCAGAACGGTTTTGCTGGCCTGGCATGAATAAAGACGTGAGGGAGTGAGCACGCTCCTGTGTAAGCTGCCAAAAATCTAAGGTTATCAGACACAGTCTCATTTAAGACTCCCGATGCTCGTTTCGACCATGTTCATCTGGATTTGGTAGGACGTTTACCAGATTCGAATGGATACTCTTATCTCCTAACCTGCGTAGACCGTTTCACTCGATGGCCAGAAGTAGTACCTACCAAGGACATCATTGCTGAAACAGTGCCCCATGCCTTCGTCGAACGATGGGTAGCAAACTTCGGCTGACCTTCAACCATCACTACAGACGGCGGACGTCAGTTTGAATCCGAACTTTTCCGTCGTCTGACCACACTTTTAGGAATCACTCGATTCCGAACGACCGCCTACCACCCACAGGCAAACAGGTTGGTATAACGTTTTCACCGACAACTAAAAGCTTCACAGCTGCAAACGTTTCACAGTGGACCGACGCTCTTCCACTCGTCTTACTAGGTATCCGCAATGCAGGGAAAGCTGACACTGGATACACTGCGGCTCAACTGGTTTATGGAACGACACTTCGACTTCCAGGAGAATTCGTGAATCCTTCATCCTCTTCAATGAACATGGATCTAACCTCCTACACGAGCAGGCTTACAAACGCAATGCGTTCGGTTCAACCTGCTTCCACACGACCACAATCCACCGATGTTTTCGTTCAACCTGACTTACGATATTGTACGCATGTCTTCGTACGTTGAGACTCGCATCGACGACCTTTCGAATCAGTATACGAAGGATCTTTCAAAGTTCTTCAACGCAAACCCAAGTACTATATAATCGACAAGAACGGAACAAACGATAGCATCAGCATCTATCTCCTCAAAGCAGCGTATTTAGAAGGAAATCCTATTCATGTCGACTTTCCTTCGGTACAATCGCACAACACGACTCCTACACTCATAATTCCTCAACCGACAGGCAACATACCCGGTGATACTTCAATAGTATCAGAAAATAAACTTAAGACGACGCGTACTGGAAGAAGAGTAAGATTTCCAGAACATTTAAACGACTATTGCACGTAAGGCACTACTCGTCATTTTATATTACCTCGATCTTTCTTTTTACAATATATAATATTTAAAAAACAATTTTAATATGCTTATATATTTATACTTTTATTTGAAAAAACAAATTTTTAACGCAATCACGTGTGCATTACTTTATTTTCCAGTTTTTTCGCCGACATTGTGTTTTTATGCACATACGAGTGTACTTCGACATGCACTTATATTTTTTTTCTTTTCCAGGATAGCTGGAAAAAAACAATTAAGTTTACGGGGAGCCGAAATTTCGATTGTACATTATTTTCTTACTATATTGTATTTAATGGTCCCTAATAGTAAGGAAAGACGATCAGACGCTGCTAAACCTATCAAGCTATCAGAAGAGTGTGTACCAACGACAAAACACTTTGGGTGTAAACTTCTGGCTGGCCACGTCTTGGGGTCATCATTACTCCACTAGTAGGGGAGTGATCTGTAGCGGTAAATAAATCCCCAAAATAAATAGCTCTGTAAGTTTTTGACATTGGATGCTGACCACATGTTTTCGTGGACTCACCTAGCTGAAGGCGCTCGGTCATGCATCCGCACCAGATCACGTGTGGGAACGCCGTGCTCAACTGCTACTGCAATCGCTAGCCAGATTAGATCAGAGAATTCCGATATATTGGTTATCGCCAAATACACTCTTCCAATCTCCTCGATTCTGTCTGTTGATTTCTCTTGGTGGGTACGAGTTATATTAGGTGTTACTGGTAAAAGCGTTGTCAAACACTGAATACCTGTGCCAACTTCAATGTTAAGTTGCTAAATCAGTCATTAATATAAAATGGCTATTCTCTGAAATTCATAAATAGATGGAAAGTCCATGGTACAGTGAGACTGTCTACATCACCTTATCAGTCAAAGATGGTTCAAATAGCCTTTTATTGAAACGAAAACTTAAATCAGTCATCAATAAAACGTATTGTGCAGCAAGGGTCATTATCAAACAAAGAACCATGCATGCTTCATCCAAAACCTAAAAGACATGAAAACGATTGTGTCCCATCCCACTGTGTTTACCAATTTAAATGTATGTGTGGTCAAACATACATAGGGAGGAACAATCGTGATCTCAACATAAGGGTGTGTAGACATGTACCAAAATGGCTGCAGAAACAAATACAATCAAGTGATCCAATAAGAGCAGAAGATAAACATTCAACACCCTTTATTGCTAAACACATGATTGAAACACGTCATAAAATTGATCTAAACTCGGCCTTTGCGGTGTTGTACAGAAGTGTAAAAGGGTGTATACTAAGGCTTACTTAGGCCTTAGACATGCGAAAATTCAAACGGTGGAGATTTGTCGCTCAGGTTGATGACTTGGATGGAGTTTCGTTCTTTGAGCTGGAGCTTTCATCGCCCTTTTGAACGACACCATCAGCAGAAACTTCAGATAAAAGTGAAGTGTTCGAATTTAATAACAATAATTCATCCTCAAATAACAGTTTGTTACATGAGGCATGCCAGTTTACAGGCAAGATCAAATTGTTACAAATGATACAATATCCACTGTAGTAAATTACTCAGCAGGGTTGATAATTTATAAGATATGAATGTAGATGGTCTTAGTCAGTATCACAGTTGGCGCGCTTCATGAAAGTTGGGTTTCGAATGTGCAAATGATGGTCTAGGATCGGTCCATTAAAGGGGGGAGCTTCCAGAAATCACAACCTTATATCCCTTCGGAATATCTAAGGCTTTAAAGATGGTGCAGGATGAAGTCACCCGTTCCATATCTCAAGGGGGCTGAAAGAGGGAGCAAGTAAAAGAAAACACGAGGGGCAGAGTAGCTAATATTCATGAAGGAATGTTAAAGAAAATGAGTGTAAACAAGGTATGAGTGGGCATACAACTGACAAATGGAGGCGATTCAGAAAGTAGCTGAGAGTATGGAATTGTGTGATTATAAAATATAGTGCTAAAAACAGTATTGTGATATACAATTGGCTATCTTCCTTTTATATCGGAGCTTTTGGAGCCCTTTTCATTTTTTAGTATCATCATTATTAGTTTTTTAGGCATCATGGGTCTTGAGTAGGCTTCGTATATTAGCGAATTGTCTAGTTTGCTTGTAATAGGATTACTGGGTAGGAATCGAGACCAATTCAACGTCCGTAACACGATTAAATGAGGTATTTTGCATGATAAATCAGCATTAATATCTTAAGTTCGTGACATCCCACTAAACCATAAGGAGCCGTAATTGAACAAAATGTTCTGCCCTACAGACATGGGTGAATTGAAGTTATCTACCCACCATCATGTTTTCTGGTCAGTAACGCCACCCTTTCTTCTTTTGTAATGTTAGGCTCTCTTATGTTTGTGGTAAGTATAAATACTGCTTTAATCAAAGCCCATAGTTGGAATACACTGTCTCTACTAGGTCCATGTTACAAGCAAATCAGATAGTTAAAAAGTTTCTTTTATGGGTCAGATGTCCATGTGCGTTTTACGGCTTGTTCTGTACACCTCGATGATGATTGGTTCCTACTGATCTTAAATTTGTCACTGTTTACTCCTTTGTTTCGGTTGTGTCTCCCATTGGTTTGATTTTTGTTCCTATGTTTGTGCATTACTTTCCTGATTGGCTGATAAACAGGATGGATTTCAATGTGCTTGTTTATTGCTGATTCACCTGAGTGCAAGGCTTCTAAAAATTCTCTAGTGTTTTTGGAATTTCCTCTGTCCAATATTTTCATATTTTTTCAATCGAACTTTTACAATTTGAAAACCTTAAGAAAGAGGTTTCTTTCACCGTTTTGGCGACGCTCGTTTATTTCCATTTCTGCAGCTCGTCTCTTAATACGATCAGCTAGGCTGAGATCCTCACGGACGTATACTCTGGATCCAATCAGATTAAATGAGTTGCCTAGAATCAGGTTCCTTTCTTCAGCAGTGGCAAATGTAACCTTCAAGAGGCGGTTTTACTTAAGACTTTCAGAAACTCACTTTTGCCCTATTCTATAAAGCTATGGTAACCCCTGAAACTGCATCTGGCAGTTGCTTGCTTATTAAAGATTCAATATAACTGAGGTCGCGCTCAAATCTAGCCTATGGTTCCTTATCGGAAGATTCTTTTGACTTATAAAACAAGACTGACCTCTCAGCGAGGTCTGTCTTGACACGCTGTGGAATTTTAGTTACTGAAACCATCTCTTCCTTGCTTTCCGATTTCATTTCAGCGTTAAACGCAGAGGTTACGTTCTGTTTTCTTACTTTCCTTTTCCTAGGTGTGACTGTGAGTTACTCATCCACCTTATTTTGTTTCTTGATCACTTCCTCTGCACTGCTCAAACTTTTCTACCATATAGTTTGTATTACATTGATATGTAAATCCGGGATTGAACTCGTATATTCACATGCCTCACTACTGTCTATAGGTAGTTTCTTCTCAGCGCGCTTCTTTCTCCGTGTAGATCCATATCCTTATCCGTTTTCCTGATGAGGTCCACCCTTATGGTCTCATTTAAGTTTAGAGCCGGGCTCATAATAACTCTCTCAATTTTCTCGAAAGCGGAGCCCTGATCATCTGCTGCCTGTTTCTCGAAGGGCGATTTCTTAGCTATGTTCAGCAGCTCGATCGCCTCTAGCATCTGCAGAAACTTAGTAGAACAACATCTTTGCAAAACCGACGTGATAATAGCTTGCAGCACCATTTATAGGCAGCCGGTGTGAGCCAATCGCACTCGATGTGGTACCAGTTATTGCAGCTATCACATTGAATCCCCTCATTTGCCCGGAAAAAGCATACTGGTCAACCACAACTATGTTGAAGATGCCACATGTATTCGGGTTTTGACAACGCTTTAACCAGTAACACATTCTAACATGAAGCGTATCCACCAATTGAAATCAAAAGACAGAAGCGGGGAGTTTCGAAGATTTATTTGATAGGCTATATATCGAGAATCGTCTGATCAAATCTGACTAGTGATTGCAGGGGTTGTTGAGCACGGCGTTCCCACTTGTGATCTGGTGCAGATGCATGGCTCAGCACATTCAGCTAGGTGAGTCCATTAAAACTAATGTTGTCAACATCCAATGCCGAAAACTTACAGAGCAATTTATTTTGTGGATTTATTTACTGCTACAATGTCTCAAATGAACCATAGAAGATTTTATGTTTCTGTGTAAAAAAAAGATATCACAAAAAATCAGAGTTCAAAAGTTACAGAAAGATTTCAACACATATGGATACAAACAATGCTCAAAGATATATTCAACGACGAAGACTAAGTACCAGTGACTTGAGTTTTATATATCTGTACTCGCAAAGTACAGATGACAAACTTCTCTTGGGCAAAAACCGAGCTTCTGAGTAATAACTTTATTAAAATAATTAAATTACAGCAAAAACAGTAGTCTTGTTGCGTAATTTACCGATCGATTTTATAAAAATTACTCACTTTTTTTAACAGCGCGCTTCAGTGTTAAAATCTTCAAAACAAGATTTGACCTACATGGTGTTAGTGGCTGATAGATTTTCAATTTTTGTTACTGAAGGCTAAACCTATATAAGTTGAGCTGAAATCTGAAATTTCATGCATTCCAAAGCACGGGTCAAAGGCGCATAATTGACGCTCAAGGTCATGGCTCAAATTTACCAAGCTTTGAAGTCCATTATTTTAGATTTCTTTGGTCGAGGTAAATCTATTCATCATTGTATAACACATTCAGTCAAGCCTTTTGATTTAGCTGCAGATACGGCAGCGTTATACCTTTCACCTTTTTCTCGATCACTTAAATTATGGGAAGACTCAATTTACTTCGCTGTGCCTAAGAAACGTAGAACTGCAGAAGAAAGGCGAATGCGAAAATTTCTTTCTTGTAGGTTTCCATTGTCGTTTTACATGACATTTGTAGTGAGATCTGGAGATTACAAACCTAGAGACGATTTGACACCATGTAAATTCTGTGGTTACCTAAACCCTCGAAACTTTCTATGCAGTAAGTTGTGTGATGAGTTTTTATTTTTCCAGTGCTTCGAAAACTTGATTGTTTTCCCTACCCATATCCGTCCACATTCAGACCTTTCGCGTGCTCCCAGTTTTGGGGAAGCTGCTATAGTAAATTTTGGGGAAATTGCACAAAAATCCCGAAATTTCGCCAAACCTGGGGAAATCCCCAAATTTCCCCAAACATGTGAAGGTCATTTGACTTCGGGAGTTTCCCCAAAATTGGAAGCTCGGGTAGGCTCCTACCTTGGAATCAGTTGAAGGTAAACTATAGGACAGTTCATCAAAAGTTTTGGGAAAATGAAACCAATACACCAAAATTTCTCGAAGCTGGAATCTTTCCCGAAACAACCACTCAATGCACCCGAACTTTTCGTTCACATGAGGAAAATTCTATGAATCGCTAACTGAAAATCCCGGAGTTCTTACTGGTTTTGGGTTTTCTCCCAGAACTTGCCCAAAATCCTTAGAGGTCCATAATTCTTGAAAATTACTTTTACTGACTTTACGGCGAGACTAATATATGGACGGTCCTTGAACGAATCTTAGGTGACCTTGACAATTATTAGACAATCAGAAGACAGTATAAATTAAAAATATATTATAAGAACCTAATGAATTACAGTGGATATTCTTCTTTCACATGATTTAAAAACGTGTAAGGTTTGATAAAGGTACAGATGTTCTGAAATCATAATGCATACGATATAGGAACTCGTCCAAAGACATAGAGTTCATCGTTTGTGTGTGGGCTGTGATACTGCCCGGGTGCCCAAACCGAAGCAGGTGGTTTTCTTAGGGGGCCACTCCCCGAGCCTTTGACCTAAAGGTCTAACCCACAAGGCAGTGGAGCATCGTAAGGAGATGCAACCCCATGGTAGCCGGTGACCAAAGATTGGTTCATACGCCATTTGTTCCCGCAGGATACTGGAGCCCATGTGCACCATTGGTTTGTGATTCGGTTAAAGCGCCGGACATTTGCTTTTCGTCCTCTCATTTTCGTAAACAACACCCCCGCCACGAGAAGGCAATGAGTAGGACTTCCCTGGCAGAGGCTGTATACGCGCGGCCGTGTGAGAGTATTTCGAGAGGGAGAGCGGACTCACCCCACTCTCGGCCGTACCAGGGCATTCGGGGGCAGTTTTGCTCTATGCTTGTGAAACCTGGCCTCTCCGAGTTGAGGACGTTAGACGACTCTCTGTGTTCGATCATCGCTGTCTCCGAAGGATTGCTGACATTCAGTGGCAACACCATGTCAGTAATGCAGAGGTTCGGCATCGTGTGTTCGGGCACAGAGATGATAATTCAATTGGTGTCACCATCTTGAAACACCGACTTCGGTGGCTTGGACATGTTCTACGAATGTCGTCCCAGAGAATTCCACGTCGTGCATTATTTGCCGACTCTGGGACTGGTTGGAAGAAGCGGAGAGGTGGTCAGTGCATGACATGGTGTCGTGGCATGAAAGAAAGCTGCAAAGGACTGGCTTGTGTTGGTCCTTCACGACTCCCTGGTTGGGGTCTGAGAGATGGTGCTACACAGTGGCTAGAGACGTTATCAGATATGGCTCAGAATAGAAGCCAGTGGCGATCCTGCTGTAACCTTTTACTTCCTTCATAAAAAGTGGTTCTGTCTCCCTTACCTGAAAGATTTCTTCCGATTGTACCTTTGCGTTCCCTGATTACTAGCACATTACCTTACACCAATCTCTTCGTTATTGTTCTCTCTTTTTTTTGTTGCGCTCCTTAGCTTTTTTTTTCTTCTTTCTTTGTATTCCTCTCGAATTTTCATTGTTTTGTGTGGCGCATTTATATTGGCGCTCTCCTGTACCAATATTCATGTGTCCAAATAAATAAATAAATAAAGGAACTCGTCCATTCGCCCCCATAATAGTCATCCTCTGGAGCCGTTTTACTGTCTTAGAAATTCCTTCAATATCGACCACATGACTTCAGTGTTGTTAGTATGAATGCCGGTAGTAGGGTCGACAGAATGGCGTTTATGCACTGCGACATGATAGACATACCCAAGTATATGAAGGCATCTATACACTCTCCAATCATCTGTATATACCGTAGTGCCCGGCTGCACGTATTCCTTTATAATTGGTATTATTATGCTTGCTTGGCGGTTTATCGCCCTCTAGGAATGCTTCTTTTGCGTTGAGCGATCATAAATTCCAAGTACCTGTCAAGTACATTTACGGAAGTGCTACTTACCCAATCTTCCTTGATACTACGTCCCCTGTTGTATTTTCGCTGTCGCACTACTGTTCCATCTATTTCCACAATACTTCCTACTCCGAATGACTCGTGTAGACGTCATTTTAAGTGCACATATATCACGACAATACTCATACCACTGGACGGCTGAAGTTTCAGTAACATCTGCAAATGCCGCATCCGGTGTTACTAGTGACTTTATAATCCAACTTGCAACTATTATCATGATTTGTCTCAGTCTCAGTCGCGATCGAGAGAAGAACGTCCCCGTTCGAGCAGAGTTTTTTCTCCAACATAAAGAACAACGAAATACAATCTCATCATGATAGTCTGCACACTGTACTGCAGTCATTTGATAACCGCAGTCACAGGTACAGGGACTTCTTAGTAGTCTCATCTCTTGTAGCTTCTGATTGGCTCATCCATAAATTAGTCTCGCCTAATTTATGAACGAGGTTTTGAAATGGCTAAAAAACCAGTGGTGTTCTTCTAATCTGAATTGTTTGGTCATGAAGCTCTCATTGTCCTTCTGGATAGCATTCAGAAGAATACTGTTCACTAAAAGCGATTTGGTTAGGGCATATAGCATAAAATGTACATTACTTCGCTTCATATGATGGTCAGTCAACAACGTAGAACTTCTTACGTACATACATCAGTTCAAATTGCCATACCACATTAGCACAGAAATACAATTGTTAATTCAAATCCCATAGTGGTAGACGTAGTAAAGGTATAATCAGCAATCGAGAACATTAGGGTTTGAAGATGTTATTCAAGAAGTGTAATCCAGCGAAATAAATTTAGAAAGAAAATAAGGGACATGAAGAATTCAGAAGATTAGAATTCGAGAGAACACAAACAGTGGATGCACCTGCACCATTGCAAACGATTTTGAACCATGTCATTCAAGGTCTCTAACCATTTGTCGCTATCGTCTCGTGGATCCGAACCAGATAGTCTACACCTACCAACATGACTCAGTCCACTTGTCAGTGATTTCATGAACTTGTGCCATGTTTTGGTCTGGCCGCCCCTAGCTTTCTTCCAACCTACTCCTATACCACTGAACATAGCACGTCAAGGCAGTCGGTGGTTGGGCATACGTAACACGTGTCCCAGCCATCTCAACTGATGAAGTTTCATCACTTCATCAATGGATTTGCCATCCTTACCTAGTACCCGTTCCCTAACAACTGCATTACTTACTCGATGGTCCCAGGATATACGAGCAATACCTCAAGGACACCTATGATCGAATACTAGTTATCTATGGATATCCTCTACTCTTACCGGCCATGTTTCACAGCCATAAAGTAGGACGGAACGAACTGCTGCGCAGTAAACCCGTCCTTTGGTTGGTAGACGGATATCTCGCCTACGTCATAAATGACGCGAGTTGGCCAAAGCTAGTCGAGCCTTCTGTATCCGTGCGGACTACAAATGATTTATAACACCAGGATCGGCTTTTATTCATATTCATTAGGTTAGTTTTCTACCACTGTAAAATCTTTACCGAGAGGTAAAAGAATACTATGTTTCTCTCTTCATCCTGTTTTTGACTTAACTTTTTAGCCAACTGTTATAGCAAAGTACGTGAGGAAACTAACTTTTTACGTTCACTTGTCAATGGTCAACTTCCAAGTGATCACGAAGTGAAATTTATTTATAATGATGATAACAGCACTAACGCATCTGTTAGCGATGCAGAAGTCAAAGTTCCTGGTTCTAGACCTTCATGGTTCCCATCTACTCTACAAGAAACAAAGTCTCCAGGTGGTGAGAATTCATAACATTGTTGTACATTAATTATTTCATGCGCTCCTAGATGACAGTTTATAAATACACAATCATACCTCCTATTGTTTTCTTGTTTTTACTGTTGCCTTATACACTATCTAAACATCCTAGTTAGATTTACCTTCTTCAATTACCCAGTATTAGTTTCTATGCTTATTGGCACACAATGCTGAAGTCAATTGATATTATGGTGATAAAATCACTTAATGATATTTAATTTCTAACTTATATACTTATTTCCGGGCAAAATGCTTTGCCAACTTAATATTCAGAAGCTTATCAATAACATATTACTTCTCGCAAACAATACTAGTTTCTATTTTTCTCGCGGTATGTCCTGATCTGCACTTGATAGTTGTCTGTTGAGATATAGGACGAGACACGCTCTGTGGGCCGCGCTGTTAGCCAAAATATTGAACTTTCTTTACCAACTTGGTGTCACCCATTGCTGCGTCTGTGCACCATCCAATGGTTAACTGACCTGTTACAATGTGTTGATACAGGGATGGGGTGGAGTATAAAATATGAAGTTTAGCTATGATCAGTAGCCTTAAGTACAGCTATCGTAAGCTTTGAATATGAGTGATCATTTGATTTCTGTGCTTTAACGTCTCAGCGTAATATTGTAAAACAACAAAAATGAGTAGTTAAGTAGAGTCCCTGTACTCGGCCTTATGTAAGGGTTGGTGGTGTCATTCTGCTATCCAAACTGAAACAGGGTTTAGACTTACACCGCAATAGTTGGCATTCTAGCTCCGGTTGTTACAATGTAGGTTCACAATGCTGAAATGTGAGTATATTAACTTAACTCTCTGGGCAGATTTTAAATAATTAGTCACACCTTAGTCTTGCTAGTGTTCACATCTCAAACCTGCTCCAAAACGTTTGACAGTCATGATAATCAGTTAATTTAATGTAGAAACAGCAAAATTCGAAGCTTCCGATCCAAAAATTGTTGGGAATCATCTGAACTGTAGTTCACATGAGCATTGGACACAATAGTCTCGGGTTTTTCGCAAAATAAGGACTTGTCTTTTATTGTTTATCAAAGAAAGACAGGATCTGGAGGTAGGCGGCTACTTTGGAGCTCTTATGTAGACTTCAACTGCTTGAACATAGAAACTACATGAATAAGAACTAAATCCAACTGAAAATAAATCCTGAGCACATCTGCAAGATCGCTAACTTAAGGGTTATAGTAATTTGGTTTTAACGTGCGACTAGTTAACAAACTACAAAATCGACTAACATGTTAACTAGGCAACCCGAAGACCAGGGGTTCCTCCCACTTATTGGTGCTGAGGGAATTGCTTCAACGGCTGCGATTCACGACCAGTAAAAAAAGTAGAAGTTGCTATGACTTAATTACATGTGGAAAACGATATCCAACAGACTACTGTACACGGTGTTATAACGTTCACGTTTCTTATCTAGAGCGGATGAGCAGTTATCAAACTTCATTTACGGTTACTTTCAAATACTAAATGTTGAGGAGGATTGATACATTCAAGCAACCTCACTAAACTATTCTGCTGACTTCAGATAAAAGTTTCCTTTGTAATAATCGTTCTGTAAACCTTTATCTGACTCCGATTATTGATCTCATTTGATTGTGCTTGTTTTCTCAGATATCCCATTTTGTAATAAGTTGATGTAACAACGCGAACTGTGTTGAGTCATATTTTTATCCAATAAATGTAAATAGGCATACAAACTATCGGTAAAAAAGGCGAATGCTAATGAATCGTGTGGTATGTAGGCCCTAATTTGCAGCTAAATTGTGTGATATTTGGATTGATCAGGAAATCAATTACCACGTTAATTAGTGGCTCAAGTTATGTAGCTATCTATTTAAAGCAGTAAATGGACAGGCACACATCTAAGAAATTTACAACTATAGGTCATAACTAAGTATAAGAAAGCATTGTATAATTATTGGTAGGATAAAAATGACATCTAATGGTCACATGATTGTCTGATCCTCTGTTTCTCCAAACAGGAATGGATTCGCGTAGCAATGAAAAATATGAGAGGTTACTACACCTCTATTAAAAACGTCTGGAGAATCGAAAGGAAATATTTGAAGCAATACATCCATTAGCTTTTAATAGGTTCGGTGATGCTCAAACAATCAAGCGTCGGGATATGCTGCAGTTGCGTCTCTAGTTTTTCACAAGTTTATCAATGACTCAACTTCTGTCCAGTTACTCATCAAAATTGGACAGGTAAATCTTCTGATATAGCGAGATATTGATTTACTGTCATTCATGGTCAGCCTTTTTCGATCAAATTGTCAACCTAAGTGCCAATGATGAAAGCAAATATTTCAACGAGGAAATTGTACTTTCCTTTTTGACAAATTCATTTTCTAAAGCTATATATACTTGGAATAATTAGTATGACGAACGCGTTTTGTAGTTCACCGTTAATGTATACAATGAGTGGAGTTTGTGATATGTAAAACATATTATTCATGAATAAGTAAATGAAGTTCAGACTGACATATACTAAATTTTAAAGTCACAACTACAAGATGAGGAGTTCTAATGGAATGAAAGTCACCATAAATAAGAGTAAGAACTGATTGAAGGTGGCCATATAACAATAATACAATTATTGTTAGTGAAATATATTTAAATGTAAAAGGTTACAAAAAGATAACTATGAATTGAAGATAAGGAGGGTCACAAACATTAGTTGCTGAACACTACGAATACCGATTTTTAAAAAATTAGTTACAAAACGTTGGCAATTTAAAAGTAGAAAAACAAGCTATAACTTTAGATCTGTACACCTTTGTGATATATATTCGGAAATCATAGATGTTAGTTTCTAATGTACGCTAGGTGACTGGTCTGTAGAATTGAAAAGGCGAGGTATGTTTCCGTCTTATTTCAAAGCTGCCTCTATCAGCTTATTTTAACATATTTTTGCAAAAACTAGAGTTCATTTTTTCCTTTTATTTTGATCAGCGCTAACACGAATATGTAAGTACTTTTAGTGACCCAGAAACGCGCAGCAACGTTTGGCACATAGCTAAAAATGCTGAAGTCTATCAAAACTGGCTCTCCTTACTAGAATTTAATTTTTATAAAGCTTTATATTGGCAAAGAAAATAAATCAATTGAATTTTGATATGTTATTTCAGCTAGTTCTTCCTCGCTTACTCCTTTCACAGCAGAAACAACTTCCAGAACTTGGACAAGGTTAGCAGGTTCGTTGCGTCCTTTGACCATGTAGGATTCATCCCACGAATTATGCTTGCGATAAGTGTGGTGTGTCTTAACAAAACGATATCCTAGGAAGGGAAAAAATTATATCAGTTCTACATTACCTGCATGAGTTCTTCTAATATCACACCAAGGAGCATCTGTTTCTAATAACAGCCGACCAAGCGGGATTTTCTGCACAACCTGCAAAGACAAAAAATTGAAATATACTCGACTACTATTACTAGCATCTATACAAATAATGCTACTCATTCTTCTTCAGGCATTAGGTTTTATCAGTACCTTTTTGGTGACTTCCGTCACTTGGAAATATAAATATGATACATCCCTGAAGAAGTCACACCCAGTTCATCTGAACAACATAACTATGGAAACAGTAGCAGGTTACTGGTAAAAGCTGTCAGTTTTACCAACTGGGAGATAGTTAATACTTTATTGTTTGCTAAGTGACTGGAAAGTAAGGGACCTTTCACAACAGTCTTATCAGCGCTTCGTAGGCAGAGTATAATCTTGAAACCATTTAGTTCGTCTTACAGTTAACCAGTTGTGTGGTAAGCATGCCAGTTAACCAGGGTTCTTTTTTAAAAAAATTATTACTAACTACTGACGGCGCCTAACACGTGACTGCAATTAAGCCCATGAAGTCAAAGATGCCTTATGTCCATCAAACGCCAAGAGTGAAAAATATTAGTGCGATCGGTTGTTGGCAGAATTGAAATTATTTTATTTTGTACCTTTTAATCGGCTGCGAACAGATTAAAATTAAAACTCAGAATAATTTTATAGAATAAAGTTTAACTTCGAGACATTGATAACCTAATTTGCGACAGCAAAAAAATAAGCAATCTAATACTAAGTAAATATCATAAACATAGACATCTATAGTAACTATATCACCAATAAAAGACGAGTAGGAGGCTCGAGAGTTCGGTAATACATGGTTTATCCTATAATTATTGTTCAGTAAGTCAGTCAGCTACAATGTAGGACCAAGCACATATGTGCATCGGTCCAAGTTGCCACACCTCATTAGCACAACAAGATGAACACTAAATTCACAGTAGTTCCTTCAATGTTTGTAATATATAAAAGAAAGATTGCATATAAGGATACAGTACAAGAACAGAGAATTAGTTCGTAGAAATAAAGCAATTTTAATCTCACAGTTTAACGGAAGACAGAGTGTATACACCTACACCGTTGTGATCGATTCTGAGCCATGTCACCAAGAGTCTCCAACCATTGGTTACGATAGTCGCGCAGACCCCAACCAAGTAGTCTGCATCTACCAACAAGGCTCAGACTAGAAGTCAGTGACTTCAAGGACTGATAACACGTTTCGGTTTGGCCACCCTAACTTTCTTCGAATAGTCTCCAACACTAATCAGCATTGCGGGTCGTGGTAATTGATGTTCAGGCATACACAACACGTGACCCAGTCATCTCAACCGATGAAGATTCACAACCTCATCAACTGATTTACCATCATTCCCTAGTACCTTGCGTCTAACTTGACTATTACTTATCCGGTGACCCCATGAGATGCTGGGAATATTTCTAAGACATCTGTGATCAAATACTAGTAACCCACGAGTATCATCTACTCTTATTGGCCACTTTTTGCAGTCATAATGTAAAACAGAAGGAACTGCGTGCAATATACTCGTCCTTTAATTGATAGACGGATATCTCGCTTTCGCCATAAGTTGGCGGAAGCCAAACGAGCTTTTCGAATCCGCGCTGAGATTTCGCCAGACACAGACCCATTAGTGCTGATCAGACTTCCAAGATAAGTGAAGTTGTTAACGCGTTCGACTACTTCACTACCTATACGAAGTTCAGGTGTTGACGCAGACCAGTCCTGAAGCAACAACTTGCATTTAGAGGGAGAGAAGCGCATTCCAAACATTCTGGCATTGTTGCTTAGTGCTACCAAGAGACTGCATTTTATCAGCGTTTTAACCAAATAGGACTATATCATCTGCGTATTCTAATTCGATAAGTGAACATCCTTGTAGGAGATCAACGCCCGAAAATTCAGTCGTTGAGTTATTTCCATCAAAAAATCTAGATGAAGTCAAACAAAAATGAAGAAAGCGGACAGCCTTGACGGACACCACTCAAGGTTGCAAAAGCAGATGACAGTTCGCCATAAGCTCTGATTCGCCTAGTAGTGTTCGAATAAAGAGCCTGCACAAGGTTTATGAACTTCTGAGGTACGCCTTTTAATGACAGACACTGCCACAGAACCTCTCGGTCTACAGAGTCAAATGCTGCCATTAAGTCAAGAAAGACCACCATTGTCGGACGCCGTTAAACATGCCTGCGTTCTAGAACCTGACGAATGGTGAATATATGGTCGATGCAGCCACGACCAGATCTGAAGCCAGTCTGATTTTCTCGTGTCTGCAGTTCACAAGTCTTAGTTAGGCGCCCGATAATTATTGAGGCTAGTATTTTAGATGCTATATTAGTCAAACTAATCCCTCTATGGTTGTCACAGGATGATTTTGAGCCTTCTTATACATTGCGACCAGTGAGATGGGATTACGTCCAACCCCCAGATTTTGGCTAAAATATTATTCAACCTAATCGCTAAAACTGGGTCACCATACTTAGAGACCTTTGGAGCCAATCCATTTGGACCACCTTCCCTTCCTCGTTTCAGATTAGCTATAGCTTTTTGAACTACTTCAATGTTCCATTCATGCTGTTTGGGAATGGTGGGTAGTTGTAGAGTAAACGGAGTAAAAACTACTGATCACCATCAGAAATAAAATGTAAGTATACAGCAATAGTATGCAAATGAAGTTCTGTGTGATACATATTTTGACATCTTACTTCCAAATTACTTTGGTTCTTCAGACTGCAACCGTTGACACCAATATACAATCCCATATCAGTGAAACATTTGACCATTTCGTCTGTTCCATCAAATGAGTGCACAACACCTCGAAAAGGCTTGCCTTGAAAATATGACTGCTTAGCATTTTTGATCATTTGTAGAAAGTCATCGTGTGCAGCTCGACAATGCAAAAATAAAGGTAACTTAACATCACTAGCTAACTTAAGTTGAATGTCAAAATATTCTTTCTGGATATCTTTTGGACAAAACTCTTCACTGTAAATTAAAGTAAGAAAGCATTTGTAACTACCGGTCATAATCGAGACCACATTCACCTACAGCTACTACTTTTTTCGTCGTCAGAATTAGGTTTTCCAGTTTATTCAGGTAGTTATCTGGATCCTCGTGAAACTCCAAACATCTTGTAGGATGGCATCCAACTGTACAAAAGAGGTCCTTATCAGATTCACACAGGGATATAGCCTCAGCACTATCAGTGAGTGACCCTGGTTCCAGTTGATCGGAAACGTCAACTAATCTAACCTCCAGTTATAATTATTTTCTCCACACCACATTTCCTGGCTCGAAATAAAACATTATGATAATCATTTTTATGCTGGAGTACGCCGCGGTAAACACCCATGAAGACTTTGTCAGTAAGATTAGCACCGATATCAACAAGCCGTCTCATAGAAATATAGACAATCGGTATTAGACCGTTTGAAAGCTGCGATTTGGAGTTTGAAAAACAAAAATTTGTAAATGATTACTTTAACGCAATTAGATATTTGGTGAAAAACACCACACTAAACAGTCCTCACAATGAAGTCCAGTAAATTTCAGATGACGGGTTGGATTCAATTCAAGGTCGACCTGGCGAAAATGTAGACAGAACAATATCGACACCTATGGTGGAAACTCGGCTCTATCTAAGCGATCTCGAATCACTGACTGGTTGGAAATTGATTGCTACCACCAAATACGAATATTGAAGCAGCTTTTCTGAAACCATGTGCACCATTCAAACTGGCTGCCTTCAACGCCCTCACAATAATGCAGATCGGACAACAGATACGGTTGGCTATGTATTTAGAAAGTCTTAATATCGACGTGTGCTGTCTATCCGAGACCCGTATTCAAGACTCTGGTGAATTACTACAAATTCGCTCTCCATTTGTCGCTTCAAAAGCTTGTTTTACGTGCGTTTATCCGGGGACCCTGTGGCATCGTCTGGTCTTGCTGGCGTTGGTGTTGCACTAAGCGTTAGCGCTGAGGCAGCACTGATCGATTGGATCCCCATTAACAGTTGGTTATATGCTGTTAGATTAGAGAGTTCCATCAAAGTGAGGAGTAATCGGCTTGAGAAACGATGTCTTTTCGTCATCTCCGCCTATGCCCCGATAGATTGCAGCCCGGATGCAATTAAGGATGAATTCTACCACCATTTATCTGTTCTTCTCCAGAATGTGCGTTCGATAGATACTGTAGTACTAGCCGAAGACTTGAATGCTCAGGTCGGGCGTCTAGGCACAGAAGAGAATCGTTTAGGTGATCGACGGGTACTTGTTGGTCACAGGGCAGATAACGGCGACCGTCTACTGCAACTGTGCACAGACCACAACCTGTTTCTTGCTATCACTAACTTCTGGCATATTCATCGCCTATATGCCACCTGGCGTCCTCCCTCTGAATCTCAAACCTGAACTTAGATTGATCACATTGAGATCAGCTATCGCTGGAGTGGTTGTGTATACGTATGCCGATCCATTTGGAGTACTCATCGAAGCCCGTCGGTCTACTCCAGATGACCGTGAGTTTGGCTACAAACGAAGGATGTTACGTAATGAAATCGGGCGAAGCTTGCATAGGGATCGAGAAGCCTGGTGGCCGGAGCGTGCTAATGGGCTGGAAGCAACAGCTGCATCTGGTAACTACCGGAAGCTCTTCCAACTCATCCGAGCCACTGGCAGCAATAAGTCTGGTGTGAGAGAAACAATCTGCGAGGATGATGGGATACCAATCACTAACATCCATCGACGTCTTGGACGATGGGCAGAATTTTTCGAAGGGCAGTTCAACTGGCCTGCTGCTTCGGCAACATTGGTCAGACTGTCCTGTCCTCCATGGCCGGTGACGACTGATCCACCAAATGAGGCGGAAGTCCGCAAGGAACTCCAACCCTTGAAGCGCTACAAATCACCTGGCCCAGATGACTAACCTCCGGCCCTTTTTAAAGATGGTGGTGACTTTTTGACTAATGAGCTGACGACGTTGTTTACAAAATTCTAGGAACTAGAGAGAGTTCCAACATCATGAAACGAGTCAATAGTTGTCCCTATCTTTAAAAAGGGTTCAGGTTGGCTTCCGTAACACTTCGTAAGTTGTTCAAAACTCGAGAAAGATTGACTCGCGAGGAGCAGGCTGGGTTTCGTTCTGGTCGAGGATGTATTGATCATATCTTCACCCTCCGCTAAGTGTTAGAACACCGCCATACTTATCAAAGGCCAACAATCGTAGTGTTTCTTGACATCAGGGCTGCCTTCGATTCGTTGGACAGAACTGTTCTCTGGGATTGTCTATTGAAGAAGGGTGTGCCTGAGAAGTTTATTAACATCCTAAAAGCCCTGTATAAAAACACCTCAGGCAGAGTGAGGGCATACAACCACCTCTCTCCATTGTTCCATTCGAGCAGTGGGGTTAGGCAGGGTTGCCCAATCTCACCATTCCTCTTCAACTTTGCCATCGATGACATTCTGGAAACAGCACTGATGGATGTAAGTAATGGTGATGTGGATCTGTTGCCCGGGGAAAGACTTCTCGACCATGAGTATGCGGATGATATTGTCTTACTGTGCGATAATGCCCATGCATGCAATCCGCACTTAATCAGTTGGCAATCAGTGTCCGTAGGTATGATATGTGCTTTGCACCTTCGAAGTGCAAAGTACTTTTACAAGACTGGCAAGACCCTGATCCTGCACTCACCATGAGCAGTGAGCAGAGAGACGTTCATGTATCTGAGTAGCTGTATAAGAGCTGGTGGTGGCGTGAGTGATGAGATCGATTTGCGTATAGTGAAAGCTGGAGCGGCCTATGTCAATCTGGGCCATCTTTGGCGCCTTCGTGATGTTAGCCGGGTCATAAAATGTCGGATCGACAACGCGTCGGTGAGAGCAGTTTTGCTCTGTGCTTGTGAAACCTGGCCTCTCCGAGTTGAGGATTATAGACGACTGTCTGTGTTTGATCATCCCTGTCTCTGAAGGATTGATGACATCCAATGGCAACACCATGTTAGTAATGCAGATATCCGGCATCGTGTGTTCGGTCACAGTGACGATGATCCAGTTAGTCTCAATATCTTGAAACATCGACCTCAGTAGCTCGAGCATTTTCCACGAGTTTCGTTCCAGAGGATTCCTCGTCGTACATCATTTGCTGACGTTGGGACTAATTGGAAAAAGCAGAGATGGTAAGTGTGACATGTCGTTTTATGAAAGAAAGTTATACAAGGGTGGCTTCTGTTGGTCCTTCACGACTCCCTGGTTGGGGTCTGAGAGATGGTGCTACACAGTGGCTAGGGACGTTATCAGATATGGCCCGGAACAGAAGCCAGTGGCAGTCATGATGTAACCTTCTTTCACTTTCTTCATAAAAAGTGGTTGTATCTTGCTTAACTGAAAGAATTCTTTCTGGTTGTACCTTTCGGTTCCACCTACTATTATTATTAATATTACGCTACCATACACTAATATGTGGTCGTTATTGTTCCTTTTTTCTTATACGCAGCTTGCATTCTTTTTCTTTGCCCATCCTCATTGTTTTGTGTGGCGCATATATATCTGGCGCCCCACTGTACCAATATCTATGTATTCAAATAAATAAATAAAAATAAACATTCACGCTTTCCATTTTCAAATAACCTACACGAGTATATGGTACATATGAACAATACCAGGAGTATCACTGAACCCCACAATGAAGTAACTGTTATGGTTGGTAGGAACGAAGGAGATTTTTTGGATGCCTTGATTTATTTCAAGCGCCAATTATCTAAGAGAATCAACAGATTACAACTCCGCCCGCAGCTCTTCTAAAGTTACTGTCGGTCCCAGGGCCGAGTACAGGAGGAAGGCTGAGTGTGCATTTGGCAACCCCATCCCATAGAAAATAACCTTGCTGAAAAAAAGTTGACCAGAATAAACAAATTAAACCATTTAAACTGTCCTCGAAGTTGAAAGAAGAATTATGACTCCTCGTGGTGAAAGCCGATATTCTTCGGAAGTCACAATACCAGTGCCTCTTCTAACAACCACAACAATTAATACAGGTACATAGAAAGTCCGGACAGTATGGGAAAACCAACCAAATAGCTTCAAAAATGAGGAGATACAACTTGGCGGTTCTCAGAATTAGTGAAAGCCATTGCACCCGATCTGAACAGAAAAGGAAAGATTCGGGAGAGGTTCTGCTGTACTCCGGTCACGAGGAGGAAAATGCTCCACACACTAAGGGAGTTGTTCTGATTCTGTCCAAACAAGAAGGAAATTCACTTATAGGATCGGAATCTCGCAAATTCAAGATAATCAAAGCATCCTTCGAACAACAGTGGATGTTATCCAGTGTTATGCACCCATAAATGATAGCAGTGACGACAGTAATGATCAGTTTTATGAAAAGCTGTAATCAACCACAGCGAAGTGCCCAGGGAAGGATCTCACCCTCTTGATGGGAGACCTAAATGCCAAAGTTGAAACGTACAACACCGGATATGAAGATATTATGGGACAACATGGACTAGGAGAAATAAAGGAAAATGGGGAGACATTTGCAAACCTATGTGCATTCAAATTGGTTACAGGCAGCACAATATTCCCACACAAACGCATACACAAAGCTACATGGGTCTCACTGAATCACATGACAAAGGACCAGATCGATCATATTTGTATCACTAAAAATTCGACGTTTCAGGAGGTGGTAGGCCGCAAGAAGCATCATGAAAAGTGGATCCCTACGGATACCCTGGACAAGATGAAAGAACGGAAGAACAAGAAGACCACAATTAACAGCAGTTGAATAAGAGCATAGAAACTCATTGCACAAGCTGAACACAAAGAGGCAAACAAGAGAGTGAAGAGGAGAATTGGAGCAGACAAGCTGAATTACGTGCATGAGCTAGCAACGAGAGCAGAAAAAACATCAAGAGAAGGAAATATGTAACATCTATGTGGCACAGCGAAGAAACTGGTGAGAGAATGTGATATATCAGAGAGACCGGACAAGGACAAAGAAGGCAAGATAATCACCGAGATTCAAGAATAGCGGAATAGATAAGTAGATCACTCCGAGTAACTTTTGGATAGACCAGCCCGACTGAATCCACTGGATGTCGAAGCAGCCTCTACAGACATCCCTATAGATGTCACTCCACCAAAGACGGAATAAATCAGGATGAACATCAGACAAAACAATAGTGGGAATGCAGTAGGACCTGATAACACACCAGCTGAAGCACTGAAGTCAGAAACAGAAGTAACTGTAAAGATGCTCCACATTCTATTCACTAAGATTTTAGAGGAGGAACAAGTGCCACTGGCAGATTAGAAAGAAGGATACCCCATCAAGATCCCAAAGAAAGGAGATCTAAGCAAATGCAAGAAGTAGAGAAGCATCACACTACCGTCGGTACTAGGAAAGGTTTTGAACAGTGTTGCTGAACCAGATGAAAGATTCAGTAGACGCTCAACTTCGAGTTCAACAAACCGGATTCCGTAGAGACCAACAGTGTGGATAGGAGAGCCTCATGTAAATTTCTTCAACACTATGACGTACTTGAGAACATCGTCAGTATCATATGGAAGTCATACAACGAACTACACTGCAAAGTAGTGCGCGAAGGGCGACAGACAGATGCATTCCAAGTAATGACCGGAGGCAGCATCTTCAATATGAACGTCACGACAGTTCCATTGTATGGAGCTGAAACATGGAGAACTACTGTCGTCAATCAGTTAGCTACAATGTAGGACCAAGCACATATGTGCATCGGTCCAAGTTGCCACACCTCATTAGCACAACAAGATGAACACTAAATTCACAGTAGTTCCTTCAATGTTTGTAATATATAAAAGAAAGATTGCATATAAGGATACAGTACAAGAACAGAGAATTAGTTCGTAGAAATAAAGCAATTTTAATCTCACAGTTTAACGGAAGACAAAGAGTGTATACACCTACACCGTTGTGATCGATTCTGAGCCATGTCACCAAGGTCTCCAACCATTGGTTACGATAGTCGCGCAGACCCCAACCAAGTAGTCTGCATCTACCAACAAGGCTCAGACTAGAAGTCAGTGACTTCAAGGACTGATAACACGTTTCGGTTTGGCCACCCTAACTTTCTTCGAATAGTCTCCAACACTAATCAGCATTGCGGGTCGTTGTGACCATTCTCAAAAATGTACAAGTATTTATAAACAATTGTCTACACAAGCTAATAACAATATATTCCTGCATGAACAGGTACACACCATTTTTACAGGCGTGATCTACAAATTACAACATCATCATGAGGCATGTGCTAGCTTGGAATCCTGGAGGTAAACGAAAAAGGGGAAGACCGGAGCACACACTACGTCGGGAGTTGGAAGTAGACAGGATGAGTAGCAACTGGAAAGGATTGCTCAGGACAGAGTTGGATAGAGAATGTAGGTGGCTGGCCTATTCTCCTCCACGAGGGGTAACGGGTGTAACTTGGGTTTCATCCGCCAAGACAAGTACAGTTAAAAGTGGCGATCGCTACCGTTTGAAAGGCGATAATGTCCGTGATGTTAGTCCGAAATATAAACCAAACTCACTCAAACACCGCGAACGGAATTTTATTTGATACACGAGACCATCTTTCGTCAGATTAATTTTGGCCTACCCTATCTCCCGATTTTAGAGAAATATTGAACAGAACCCGAAATTCCTCCTAAATATATGGATTTTATACCTCGGACAGTCCCAAAAAACAAGTACTGCCACCCTTGTATTGACCGGGACGTTCAACGCCTACCCAGAAAAAAGAAATGATGGAACATTGCCATCACCTTGGCACAGCAAGTACGATGGAACGCTACAGGTCGGTACGAAGTAAGTTTATAACTACAATCAAGGAAACTCAGCGAAAATGTGAAAAGCAGTTGACCCAATTGTAATCAAGTGGCCGTGGAGATTATTCTCGTACATAAATTACAGAACAATGACTCAGTATTGGATCCCCAGCCTAGTTACGGAGGAGGGTGGACATAAAATGACTGACGGCAATAAGAAAAAAGGAGAGGCTATGCCGAACTATTTCGAGACAGTTTTCACTCAGGAACCTCTTATATATGAGAAAGTAGACCCAAATACAAAGTCATAAAATCGTCTGCTCACTGTAGACTTTGGTCGAGACGATGTAATTAAGGCCTTTAGCACTTTGATAGCGGAAAAGTCAACAGCACCGAGTGAACTACGCCCGAAACTCTTGAAACTAATTGCACAAAATATTACTACTCTACTGTCAAAGATATTCAATATGTTACTTGGCCAAGGTCGATTGCTTGCGGATTGTTACTCAAATATATAAAACAGGATCAAGATGACTTTCATCAAACAACAGACCTTCCAGACCAGTGTTGTGGTTAAAATACTGGAAAGAATAATCAAATATACCATAATGTCTCTGGTGGAAACCAAAAACAAGGCGTTTGCTAGATACCAAATCTGTAGAGAACTCCCAGCCATGTATTTTGCTGTACGCACTTTTAACATTTTGTTGAAGACCGAGAATTCACTTTTTTCACCGATCACAAACTTCTTATCTTCTCTTCAAGCTCAGCTCCAGACAAATAGCCCCCTGGAGAGTCTCGACAATTGGACTAAATTTTGCAGTTTACTTCAGACATACAACACATTTCTGAGGCAAACAATATAGTTGCAGACGCTTTGTCTCGTATAGCTTCTTTTAACAGTTTCCAAGGAATCGACAGGTGTAAGCATCTATCTTTAGAACCTTTATGGCACGTAGGCTAAAAAACAATTTAATATTTACCTACAAAGCGATATATGGGCTCTCCTTTCTAACCTCCTGCCCGACTATCACCCACGACCCAGCCTATAGACTTAGAAACAACGCATATACACTACTTACCGTAAAACACCAAAAACAAATGCGTTGTAAGTTTTTTACAGTACGGTATAGTTTATTGTGGAACAGGCTGCCAATGCCTATCCGCAACTGTGATACGTTTACCAGATTCAAAAAGCTAATAACCCTATTTCTAGACTCCAAAGAGCTTCAACATTTCCTTGAACTCCCGCCCATTAATGAGGCACTTTATTACGGACCGCCTAGCATCTAGAAAGAATATAAGGCTTATCCTTTCCTATTATTCATTGTTTATTAATCATGGCCTTATGCTCCTAACCCTAGCTCTGAGTTCCCAAATCTCTACAGATTAAATGTACATTATGCTTCCTAAAAGTCATGCCTTTTTTTCTATCGCAAGTACACAGATAACTCACTAATCTTATGGATGCTGATCTACTAAGGCCGATCCTACAAAGCTCAAAATTTGGCCACAAAGTCTTGTGAGTTTCTCAATGTTTTATTTTTTTACCCTGAGATCTTTTTTTCTACAATTTTATACCCTCCCATACCTTTTGATTTGCTATTAGTCCTTACTTCTTTAAACCATTAGTTATCTTCATAGCAGTGTGATATACTATGTGGACATCTAACCCATAAAACACACTTTTTAACTATCTTATTTGCTTGTAACATGGACCTAGTAGAGACAGTGTATTCCAACCATGGGCTTTGATTAAAGCAGTATTCATACTTACCACAAACGTAAGAGAGCCTAACATCACAAAAGGAGGGAGGGTGGCGTTACTGACCAGCAAACATGAAGGTGGGGAGATAAATTCAATCCACCCATGTCTGTAGGGCAGAAAAATTTGTTTAATTACGGCTCCTTATGGTTTAATGGGATGTCACGAACTTATGGTATTGATACTGATTTATCACGCAAAATACCTCTTTAAATCGTGTTACGAACGTTGAATTGGTTTCACTTCCTACCCAGTAATCCTATTACAAGCAAACTAGACAATTCGCTAATATACGAAGCCTACTCAAGACCCTATGATACCTGAAAAAAATAATACAAAAAAAATGAAAAGAGCTCCAATTGCTTCGATAAAAAAGATAGCCAATTGTATATCACAATACTGTTTCTAGCACCATATTTTATTTTATAACCACACATAATCCCATACTCTCAGCTCCTTTCCGAATCGCCTCCATTTGTCAGTTGTATGTCCACTCACACCTTGTTAACACTTGTTTTCTTTAACCTATTAAAATGCTCTTTCATAACAAATACCTTAATAAAAGAAAATTAGAATGAGTAATCATACCTTAAACATTCCTTCGTGAATATTGGCTACTCTGCCCCTCGTGTTTTCTTTTACTTGCTCCCTCTTTCAGCCCCCTTGTGATATGGAACGAAAGATTTTATCCTGCACCATCCTCAAAGCCTTAGACATTCCAAAGGGACATAAGGTTGCGACATTTAGAAGCTTCCACCTTCAATGGACCTATCCTTGACCATCAGTTGCACATTCGCAACGCAACTTTCGTGAAGCGCGCCAACTGTGATACTGATTAAGACCATCTACAGTCATATCTTATAAATTATCAACCTAGCTGTGTAATTTACTACAGTGGATATTGTATCATTTGTAAGAATTTGATCTTGCCTGTAAACTGGCATGCCTCATGTAACAAACTGTTGTTTGAGAATAAATTATTATTAGTATTATTATTATTAAACTCACACAACTTCAAAAAGAGGACACTGATCTTCAGCATAAGTTGTTTTTGACAATCCTGAAACTACGAAGGAAACAGATGGGAACATGTAAAGAAACTTTACTGTGCGACACATGTACAGGTGGCGACTGTCCGATGGTACCGAGATACTATCGACGCAACATCTTCAGTACATTACACACACCTTCTCGTTCAACTGTTCGTGCATCCATCAAGCTCATAGCAGAGCGATTTTGTTGACCTGATATGAATAAAGACGTGAGAGATTAGGCATACTTCTGTGTGAGCTGCCAGAAATCTAAGGTTTTTAGACACAACAAATGTCCCTTAGGCTCATTCGAAAATTCCGACGCTCGTTTCGACCATGTTCATCTGGATTTGGTAGGACGTTTACCAGATTCGAATGGATACTCTTATCTTAACTTGCGTAGACCGTTTTACTCGATGACTAGAAGCAGTAACCATCGGGGGCATTACTTCTGGAACAGTGGCCCGCGCTTTCGTCGAACTATGGTTGGCAAACGTCGGCTGCCCCTCAACTATCACTACAGACCGTGGACTCCAGTTCGAATATGGACTTTTCTGTTGTCTGGCTTCACCATTAGGAATTACACGATCCCGAGAGACCTCCTGCCACCCACAAGCAAACGGGTCAGTAGAACGCTTTCACCGACAGCCTAAAGCTTCACCATCAACTGCAAAAGTTTCACAGTGGACTGACGCCCTTCCACTCGTCGTACATGATATTCACAATGAAGTAAAAGCTGACATTGGATAGACTGCGACTGAACTCGTTTATGGGGTGACAATTCGGCTTCCAGGAGACTTCCCGGCTTTTTCGTCCTCTTCAGTGAATATGAATGTAAACTCCTTAGCGAACAGGCTTACATGCGCAAGCATTCAGTTAAACCTGTTTCCACTCGACAACAGTCAGCAGATGTTTTTGTTCAACCTGCCTTGTGATATAGTACAGACGTCTTGATGGTTACAATTAATCACTTTGACAACTCGAAACAGTATACGAAGGACCCTTTGAAGTTCTTCTGAGTGAACCTACGTGCTGTTTAATCGATAAGAACGGAACTAACTATAGTAACATTATCTATTGCATGAAGGTAGCGCATTTAGTCGGAAACTCTACTCACGTCGATTTTCCTTCGGTAGAATCGAAAGACAAGTTTTACGTTTACGATACCTCATCAGATAGCCAACACACATGATCTTACTTTGGCGGTATCTGAAAACAGACTCAAAACTCTTAAAGGAGAGTAAGGCTTTCAGAACATTAAAATGATTATTGCACGTAAGACACTAAATAACATTTTGTTTCATCCCGATTTTTCTTTCTATTATGTTAAACGAACAACCAATTTTAATATGCTCAGATATATTCCAGAAAACAAAATTTCTGTTACTAATATAGTTGATTATATGCGAATATTTATATCATTGCGGAAAAAGAAAAAAACCCACTCTGCATAATTCGTTTTTACACTGTTGTGTGTTTACGAAACGCATGAATGTGTTTATTTTGCTTTTTTGCCCGCTTCAAAAATCTTGTGGTTATGAACAAATACCACTACAAAGTCATATCATGATTTACTTTTCTTTTTCTAAATAATGATGTTGGTTACTGAATTCACGAAACCATGTATATTACAAGAAGAAGTGAAAAGTCTCTCATTTGTATATTTGTGAGTCTGCAGATCTGATACTAATGCACACTCACATGATCATCCTAGATTTCCAATAGACCTAATAACTCAAGCTGTATGCAACTAATGTGTCGTGTTTAGCTTCATAATAACTCAGTTGTTTTCATTGGAAAATATAACATCAGCACACACTTGTTGTCTACATATCCTCGTATTTCTCAGCTCATGCTCATTGCGTGTACTTGAATGTGCATGTCTATCATTCATTTTCATAACCAGTGTTTGTCTATTTGCCGTATTGTCCATGATCTACTTCGGGTCATGTTAATACTTGTAGTGAATAGTACAGAGAGTTGGTACGTTCGCTTTCTACGGTCTACTTCTCCGCTTCGTTTCCCTTACCTGTATCGGGAAGCGGGTGCATGAAATATCCATGTCGGAAATTTATTCTCGCACTCAACTTATTTCGCTATTTTCTAGCGAGACTGAAATCGATATCTCCGTACGATGATAGTCGGCACCTTTATTTCGTTAACATTAACAAGCGATCAAGTTGGGATCAGATCAACAGGTCTCCCTAGGCCAAAGAATTGTGAGGTAAACGAAACCGGTGGCTTCAGATGCCAGAGGAAATAATCAATGATGATTGATTCACCTTTGACTTTTTCAGGATTGTAGTCAGCTAGCATTCGGTTCGATTAGCAGGATCTCTTTCCATTGGCTCCCTAGAGAACTTTACAGCAACATTAAGTACTGAAAATTATTGATCAATGTGTAAAGTTATAATAAATCTTTGTTTTTTAGATCATAAAAGTGGAATTCATGTTTTTATTATAGAAGCTGCGTTGAATAACTGCATGGATTGACAGCATAAGTGACTGTTGATTTGACCTGCTTGAAATTATAAACAGAAATTGGGATTTAGTAATATACTGTTAATTTGGATTTCCAGATTGTGAATGATGATAAAAAAGGATGCAAGGCTACAAAAGTGTTATGGAGGATGCTATCCAGGGTCTTGACGTCATACATCCATATAAAGATAAGTGATCTACATATTCTTCAGGAGTTCGAATGTTCTGTATTTCTGCCTATCTACCTGGGGGGGGAATTCGAGGCATTTTCATCAGAATAAATTAACTAAGCATATCATTTTGAAGAGTCTAACCAACTCTTCATCCGTGATGTTTATAATTTAAAACAGCAAGAACATCAACCTGTAAATAGAAGCTTCCCTCCGTATACATGTACAACTACACTCATTTTCTGTAATATGGAATTTAATGTTTAAACACTGGACGCTTGGAAAGCATAGTAAATAAGAGACTTAGAAGTGAGTGCTTGAAGCTGGTTCAAGCTGATTTTGGACATTAATATTCGGTTAGGTTGAAAAACTCAAACATGAGAAATCTAACAGTTCTGTTTGAAGTCCAGTAAACTATGATTAGCATCTCAATTTCAACTTGCAACAATTACCTCAATTTAACTCTTTTTTCTTCGAATCACAAGAAGATATCTGAAGAAAGTAAAGATTAAATGTAAAGTTCCAGTTTTGTTTATTCAACTCAACTTTAATTAACCTATGCGTAGTGTTGGTTTTAACTTTACTGGCTATGGATTATTATTTGGTCGAAGTATATAGGACGCCTTATTATTAGAAAGCCCTCATAAGATGGGTAAGAAAACATTTCTTATGGTTTGCTGTGATGTTTTGCATTTGCGACCAATGGTTATTCAATTTCCAGACAAAAAACGAGATATACATAACAAAGCTTTTGTTCATCATGTAAAAAATATGATGCATGTTCCATAAATTTTGAAAGACCTTAATAAGAGTTAAATGTGTACTTTATACTTGTTTGGATAGTTTCTGGGGTATATGGTGGTTTTGTTGATCACATGCAAACACTCGTGGACTGAATTTGATCGGTTCAGAGTAATGCCAGTTATTAGTGAAGAAATCACGAATTAAGCATAAAATTCTAGACTTGTAAATTAGTCCGTGGCATTAGTATGTGAGAATTATCCGCGAGTACTGTTTTTCTAGTTGTGAGCTTTAAATTTGTAACTTGGTATTTAGACTAGCTGATGTTGAGACTTGAAAAAGCACCATGGTTTTGGTAGAAATTTTAAAAGTCGTCTAAATTTATCGACGTTTTTGGTTCGACGAAGACGTCTTCAACATGTATTCTCAGTCATTACAGACTATAGACGATACAAGCGCTGTTAGCTCGTCACCTATAAGGTGCGTTTTTGTTGATAGTATATAGGACAAGGTACACGTAAGGATATAAAAGAAAAAAGACGAAATGCCTCAAAAGCCGATCATAAAGTTATCTGATTGCACATAAACATGAATCCAAGGTGACATTACAACTGGAACTTAAAGTATTAGAAATTACCTCTCGGTTGTTTTTGGTGTGAACTAAAATCTGCAGCTCCGGAAGTTTGTAGGAATCTCCATATCAATTTTTCATTCTAAAGTGAATTTGGTTTAGATGTATTTGAACTACGCAGATAAAATAAATTACGTTTAATTATTGACTCTGGTCCTAACAATCGTAAAGTTCAAAATGTCTTAGTTGTGTCGGAATCTTAGCAAAATTTAATTCATTGTTAATTTGTAGTTTATTTATTTATTATTTATTCAAACACATAAACATTGGTACAAGGAGGCACCAAGTAGATATGCGCCACATAAATCACTCGATTTGTGTGAGGGCTGTGATACTGACCGGGTGCCCAGACCAAAGCAGGTGGTTTTCTTATCGGGGCCACACCCCGAGCCTTTGACCTAAAGGTCTGACCCACAAGGCAGTGGAGCATCGTAAGGAGATGCAGTCCCATGGAAGCCGGTGACCAACGATTGATTCATACGCCATTTGTTCCCGCAGGATACTGGAGCCCATGTGCACCATTGGTTTGGTTTGGGATCCGGTTAATGCGCTGGACATTCTCTTTTCGTCCTCTGATTTTCGTAAACAACACCCCCTGGTGCGAGAAGGCAGTGAATAGGACTTCTCTGGCAGAGGCTGTATACGCGTGGCCGTGTGAGAGCATTTCAAGAGGGAGGGCGGGCCCACCCCACTCTCGGCCATACCAGGGCATTTGGGCGCCGTTAATTTGTGGAATATTTGTTAATAGCTATCTTCAAATTTTTCTTTAGGTACTATGATGATGGCTAAAATCAAAGGCTGTGATTTTGGTTGATTCATTATATTTTTAGATCTGATAATTGTACCATTATTTTTAAGGACCTATATATTTGGAACATTTTTTGGTTTTTTAGTTTAGGTCCTTTTCTCTGATGTACGCATCCCATTAGTAGCTGTATGCATGCTTCATGAAATGTCTGACGGTATTACCTAATCACAAAATACTTCTGATTATGGTTTTATTTTCAGCGACTAGTGAACTAAAGTTGTGATTCAAAACGTTTCACGCATAGAATATTTCTGAACTAGTTTGAGGGATGACTGGACAAGCATCTTATATTTCAGATTTACATTGTTTATTGAGGACAGAATCCTTATGGCATGTGTTATTCCCCTTTTATTAAACTCTTGTGAGTGTCTGACCTAGTTTTGCATGATTCATTTGAAGATGCAAACACTCCTTCCGGTAGTAGGTCCCAAGAGTTTATGGCTATGTGGGAAAATCTGTATACCATGTATATTTCGTTCGTTCTTGGATTCTGAACTCGCCTACTATGTCCTTTGAGCCGTCCTGATCTTTTGGGAGGAAAATAAGAAGGTTCAAAATCATTTCATGGTGTTCTTTACATCAAAGTCAAATAACCTCTTGATCTGCAGTAAAACAGAGTAAAAAGGTATAAATTTCCAAAGAATCTTGTGTATTGTTACGATTACGAGTTCACCTAGTCTGCGAACGAAACAAAGGCTCGGTGAACAAAGATCAGTAAGCTAGCTATTCTGATGCGTCCCAGACTTGCTAACTAGAGAAAGAAGTTCAAGTTTGAAACGGGGAAATATATTTCACAAGCAACCAGAAGCACGAGCAATCCCGACCAGTCCAGTCGGAAATACGCTCATTTATATATTGGTTTGTACGCCCATTTTTGATGAATAATCAGAAGTCACATATATGAAAAATACTTCATACAAGAACATCATATGTTATACAGAACAAAATGTCATAAGGGAAAACGAAACAAATACTATACTGCGTGATCATCAAATTGAATTAATGTTGAATAAAAATCATAATGAGTAATCAATCTACTTTGACTCTTCATCCCGTCATAACAGTTAATCTTTGAATTTGCACAGATATCTGTTTTTCGTACTTCTAAGTTATGCGAGTCACATTGTAAACTGAGGCCTTTAGCCTGAGATTGGTTTTCAGGTTTAGATCTCACCAAGCTTGTGTATACCGTAGCCATCATACTTGTACCAACTTGAGAAATATCCATCTTAAGGCCCATATTCTTCCAAACTCCTTATCTCAAAACGCACGCCAGTGGACCATATTCTTGTGGATGGGGGTCACTGTTACCCCTAGATTATCATGTGACAAGACGGACATCTCCCTAATACTGTAGTTATTTACCTGTGTATCCACTGTGCATATAGACGCTTGTCCGCCTCAATAGATATCAACCACAGTTTAGACCAGCTAAATGAAACGTCTATATCGGTCTTGAGTACACATACATCTGTATTCCCCGTTACTTCTCATCGGATTTTGATGTCTTTAACACAAAATGGTATTAGGGGCACCAAAATATTCGAGAGTTCATTCAAGTACAGTACGAAAAGTAAAGGAACTACAGCTAAGCTTTGTGTTACTTCATTTCTGTTTTCTGTCGTCGACCTACCGGGAAGTTACTGATCCCTAGATTTGCCATCACCATAAGGAGTTTGCTACGCGTCACCTCACTAAAATGCTTTTCGGAAGTCGGTTCAAACAACATTCGTTGGTATTCCGTTGTAGTCGTTTAGCTTCTGATTCGCTTCGTTTGCTGTAGTTTTCATAATTGTTCCTCTAATTTTCATCGATAGGTCATCGGAATAGGTAGGGTGTAAGCGGAATATTGATTTGAATAAGACACGTTCTGTGCAGGATTGTGTTAGTGCACTCCTATTGGCTATTTCTTATCCAATCAGCGCTAGTGGATGCTTGAAGAAGACTCTGGAATGTTATGTAAAAACTATTAATATACTAACGTTTTTCCTAATGTGCTTCCTACGTCCATCTACCCTTGTTATTCGGAACATAATTTCGTTCCTGCTCTACCGTGTTCTGATTTGGGGACTTGTCGAGTCAAGTAGTGTCCAAGATTACTAAGCAATAGGAATAACTGGGTCATGACATGAGAAATTATAACAGGGAAATAAATAAAGCACTTAGTAAATCGTTTGATAACGTAATAGGAGGTCATACTGATTCAACAAATAGCTCTCAATACTCTCTGGCGGAAATATTACATAGCTTACAGGAAGCTATCAATGTCATATGCGAATGTGCATTCTGCTATATTTGTATAATTGGCTTACGAATATTTTTATATTAACGAATTATTTGAATATTCAAAGTAATGTTTTATTGCAAACCAGATCCAATCTTTTTAACTATTTAATATTCAAAATACGACTGAAGTTTTAAAATATTATTTACAAGATAGTTCTATGGAACCATCATATTTGCTTTAAATGATAAATCATATAAGCTGAAAGCAATTATTGGGGCACTTGGTATCACCTCTCAGTTTGCGCAACGAATTTTCAACTGGCTGATTTAACTGTCAATAAGGACTCAGTAGCTAAGTGGGTAACGCGATGGTGTTTGGAGCAAGCGGTACTGGGTCCGAGTCCCAGAGTGGACATCAACTCTCGGATGCAGGTATATCCAACTGACGAGTCCTAAACAGGACTAAAAACGCGTCCTGGATTCTACCGCTAGCCATTATCCATCTTAGCCCATAAATACCCTGGTACGGCCGAGGGTGAAGAGAGTCAGCTCTCCCTCTTGAAATGCCCTCATAAGGCCACGCGTATACAGCCATGGCCAGGGAAGTCACACTCATTGCCTTATCGCGGAGGGTATGTTGTTTAAGAAACTGAGAGGACGAAAAGCTAATGTCCGGTGCTCTGACCAGGTGAATATGGAGGATCCACCTAGGTGAGTGGGAAAACCCTGATTCCAAACCAATGGTGCACGTGGGCTCCAGTATCCTGAGTGAATAAATGGCGTATGAATCTATTGTTGGTCACCGGCTACCATGTGACTGCATCTCCCGACGCATTTCGTTGGATTTTATTAGCATGGATTATTTTTGGCTTCAAGAGTAAATGCCCAGTTAAATCTTATTTATTGTCATTAGCTTATACAGGAGGCCTATGAAATTCAACATAACTCAGGAATATAAATTTTGCGAGTTTCCGGTAGTTCAGAATGTTGTAGCAAAATCACTTAGTACGTAGATTATGAGGAAACAACATACCTTCTACTAAGAGCTGTACGACAATTTGATAATTTTACTTAGTTAACCTATAGGTGCTGGTAAAAAATCCTTCAGGTGTGTGATACTCATAGCTATATGCCGTGTCAGTGGAACTATTCGTCTTTCAACCACTAGTTCGTTGATTTGAAACCCTCTCCACCTACTTCAGTTTAATTCACTTGGTATTGTTTTACTTGAATCTTCCCATTGATGTTTTAGGACTGAAATTGATCAGTCTCTTATTGGCATATGTGCATACTGTGCGTATGCCTCGATATTGCCTTAATTTACAAGAGACTGATCAATTTCAGTCCTAAAACATCAATGGGAAGATTCAAGTAAAACAATACCAAGTGAATTAAACTTCACCCCATTACACAAGCAAGTGGTTATCAGGACTCAGTAGCTAAGTGGATAACGCGATGGCGTTTGAAGTGAACGGTACTGGGTTCGAGTCCCAGAGTGAACATCAACTCTGAGATGCAGGCACATCCAGCTGACGAGTCCCAAACAGGACGAAACGCGCGTCCTGGATTCCACTGCTAGCCACTATCCATCTTTACTTATAATCCTACTTCAGTTTGTTCACCGGAGTAGTATCACTGGACCTAATATTTGAAGTGTAGCTTAAAGCCAAGCATAACAATCCGTACTCGGTAAACAAGTCATATTACTTTTAAATTTATGGATTATTTCAACATAAGTCACTCCAGAGTATGATTCTGTGGGAATAGGGTTATAAGAACTGTCTTTATAGTTATTCATCTGTAAATAATTAGGCACCTCATCCTACGAAAAACAACATTATGACGAAATAGTTTTGTGACCGAATCCAAATTATTCATGGTTTACTGCATTAAATTCCAGATTTACAATGGAAAGTCAATCGTACGTTGATGTTTAAATGAAGCGATTTTGTATATCATGTTAGTTTTATGATTTACTCTATGTTGGCGGAATCTAGATCCACTTTAGCGATAATTCTTTGTCTGAATATTTAGCAGCAATATTTTACCAACCAACTCTCATTATCAGATTTCCAAACAAAGTGGAAACATTCTGATAATTTAGGTGGCGAAAATGCTTGGTATCAACTACGTGAATTTCTTTCTGGCTAGGTTAATGAAGTTCTATCAGTAATTAAAATGGTTTAACATAAACGTTTCCCTGTTAATTAACATGAGTTATTTTCTGCTTGCTGTTAAAGTACCCACTCTACATAAGCATACTAACTGGTTGAGCTTTAATGTTTTATCTCAGTACATTTTAGCACCGAGGACGAAATAAATAGATCTTCACACTTCGTTGGAGTGATTAATACAAATCATGCAAACCGTTACTCCGTTAGTGAAAAACTTTGTTGCTGAGATGTTAGGCGATGGATTATTGATCTGAGTTTTGTGGATAGAGATTATGTACTTGAGTCTTTTTCGGGTCTCACAGGCAACTGAAACTGGAGTGGGGGTATATCTACTTTGTTACGGCTAATGATGCTATTAAACTACAACAATCACACTATATAGGGCAGTTGAAAACTGTGATTGAGATCTTAAATAACAAGTGCCTAGACACTGCATGTGTGTACTTATTTTTTATCTTCTAAATACTCGCCCATCCTAATAATTTAGTTATGATTTAATGTTAAGAGTAACCTTTTGCACACAAGTCAGAATAATGATATGTACATAGTGTTGTCTTGTCACTTGCATTCTTGGCACTGGGTTTGTTTTCCACTATGAACAAGCAAAAATTTCTAACGTATGTGGCGGTAGAGTACTTACCATAGTAAATAAAATTTGGCAATACACTCGAAAGAATCGTATGAATAAATGTATATTCCAGTAAATATGGAGATATTTTCATGTCAATGGTACACAAAACTATAATAGCATGTCTGAAAGTAATAATAAACTGAAACTATTTCATGAATATCTAATTTATGGAAGTAGACTTTTACAAATGACAGAGAAATAGAGAATATAAGGGAGATATAGATGCACCAGACCGTTTATCAAATTGACGCTGGAGATTTCAGTACCTTGTTTACTGAGCGGCAGATAAGGGTTTAAAACAACCGACGCTCAGTCATTCAGTTGCAAACTAGGATACTAATAGGTTTATTTACCTAAGTCATCTTATTATTACTTCTACTTGAGTGCACAAACCTAATGTTGGTTAACACGCTGCTTCGATTCAAATTTTTACAAATGAAATTTATAGCTAGTGATTTAAAACTTTGTTTGGTTGTAATTAACTAGTAGTGGTTGTTTGAAAGATTAGTATTATCTGGAATTATAAGTATAGACGAATTGCGTGAATTTAGCTAGATTTGGTTGTTTCAGTTATCATTTTGGGCTGTAAATGTTTCGTTACTAGGTTAGATTTGAAGTGCTTGTTATTATTTTGGCAATGATGTAACTAGTTTACCAAGTACATGTTCGTGAACTCAATTTCAAGGCACGTTTTGTGCGGAGTTTACTATCACCTGGCTGCCCAAATAAATGCAGAGTGAGCGGGACTCACATCTGCGACCTAATGGTTGAAGTTTTAAAGGCTAAAATTACTAAAACATTGCTCCAAGATCCAGTTATCTAAGATTTTTATTGATAGTGTCTAACTAGTTTGGCAACCAAAATTATATCATAAATAAATCAATTCACATCTCTGCAGAGATAGTTACATCGAGCACACTATTGGGCAACTTAGCCAGGGAGGTTCTTAGCATATTCCTACTTTTTTTGACAGAAGTCAAATAAACTTGCTAATCAGCGTTGTTGATAAAACTTTGTATTTGCTGCTTAATCAATTAACTACAGTTATCTCGGTTGGGTATATATTGACAAAATGTCATTTGTTTGAATATCTCACTGCTATTTGTTTGATTGCAAAAGTTGAATGAACTTTATTAGTCAGTATTTATGACAATCTTTTAGTCCTGATTTTCTCATTACAAGAAATCAGTTGGGTTTAGTGAGGCCTATTCAAACACACTGAAAACAACTTAGAAATTTACATAAGTTACATTGGTCTAACTTCTAGTAGGATATTGCTAAAAATGCAGAATTCCTTAACGAAATGTTCAGTCATCTTGTATAGCTTTAATTCTTTTTTAAAGATAACCATAAAATCAAATCAAAACGTGTGTAACATAACAAACAAGTACCAAGATTTTTTTTTTACACCATTAAGTAGAAATAAGGTGAAACAAGGAAAAGTTTCGATTTCTTTATTTTACTGATCTATAGACACATGAATCTTACTTTCAAAGGTCATTCATAGACATCGTTCCACTATTACATTTACTACTGTTATTATTAACAATAATAATTCATTTCAAATGTATAATCAATTAACTTTTCATTTATCTCACTGTAAACATCTCTAACTCGTCAAATGTTTATGATTAGAAAATTTTGGTTACTTTTTATATTCTTATCCATTTACTTTTAGTCCGGTTGCCATAGTAACGATATTTTACATAATCTTGATAGGTATTGAGTAATTATAGTACTAAGTAATTAGTTAATGTATTATTCTTATTGATTAAGCTGATTATAAATTTCCTTTAAAGATACTTTTTTTTTAATTATTTTATTTCGATCTTTGTTTTATTGTAGTCAAAGTTTATTGTACGGTATGTCATAAACGATGTAAAGGTGATGTATTGAAAATTGAACAACAATTTGTTCATTACAAATGTTTTCAATGTATCAGTAAGTTAAATAATTTTCCCCAAAAAAATTGTAACCATATTTATTTTGAATAGAATGTTGTAAAAATTTAAAACAAGGTGGATTTTTTGTTAAAGATAAAAATTTCTACTGTCCAAATGATTATCAAACAGAATTTGGTGTAAGATGTGAAACGTGTCATGGTTATGTAGAAGGTGAAGTTGTTACAGTATTGGGGAAAACTTTCCATACTCATTGTTTTCGTTGTACAACATGCAGGTTCGTTTCATATTTCATTAATATTAATACATAAACCATCATTTGCTTGTTATTATTTTTTGATACAAACGCTTAATCGATGAATGTTTTGTTTTTTCAACTAGACATCATTGTCACTAGAGTATTTATGTAAACTGATTTCACGTAGAGTATTCGTTGACCGTCTGGTCATAATCTGAAGCGATTATAGAGTAAAGCTTGATTCATTTCCCTTTTATTTCATGCAACCATTAACCAGAAATACAACAGTATAATTTTAATAAATTTATTGGAGAATTCTTATTGAATACAATCTTTTCATTCATTTTTATCATTTTTATAAGTTGCAGATGTTAACAAAACTACACCTTTCAGCTTACAGTCTTTCTGCAATACAATATCCAACTAACATCGGATGTAAAGATATACCCAGGATACGTTTGTGAAAATAATTTTCAAGAATAAATTAAAATTGTTATTTTTGAGATCATGAACTGATCAATTTAAGCCTTCCTTTGAAAACATGGAAGCACTGGATGTCCCTTTCATCTTAGTATGAGACTCCTCGGAAGTCGCATCCACGATACTGCACTCGGGATTCGAACCCAGAACCTTCGATCTCGTGCGAACACTTAACGTACAGACCACTGAACCGGCATCCAAAGATGTTAATGTCTAGTCTCAATCAATCCACCATGTTGCACGGCCATCTTCCAGTGTCTTTGGTGGGTAACTGCCTCACACGCGACGCGATTGCACTCCGCTGGCTCACATCACTGTAGTGTCGTCTAGTGACTGTTTTCATCAGTAGGAAGTTAAAACAACAGTGCGAAACAGTCTATTTCATTCTTACGAACTGTTCAAGACAGTGATATATGATCATACTCTGACTTCCAAGTATGAAGAAATAATAATAAGTTTCTTTTCATTTTATTTACTGTCATAGAATGCTTGTTATTGTTAAGTAATATAATTTTCGCTTTTAAGGTTCAACTGACCAGTAGCGTTTTGCCGCCTTAGTTTTTTTAAACCAGTTTTCTATTTACTAAAGTTGATTTCAGTATAATTCAATAGTTCTCCTACGATGAATTATTTTCATGGCTCCAAGCATAAGATGATATTATTATTGGTTGAAAAACTAGCAATACAGAACAGTTAAAGTGATCATCTTACTAACTGAAGTTTTGTAAAGTTTAAAACAATAACCTTGTAACAACTAAAACGAGTAGTAAGTATATACAATAACCAGCGGCATAGAGTCCTATTATCATGCTGTAATTAAAGCTTTCAATCAACTAGTAGTACAATGAAAATCCAACAGGCTCTATTAAATATACTGTCATAAATCGTGTCCACCTTAATTCCACTATCAAGAAAAAGTTCGTATATATGCCTTAGAGTCGTACTATGAGGGATATTGATACTGTACAGTTCCCTAAAATAAAGTAGATGGAGCCTGATAAAATCATGCAAATTACTGATTAAAAGCTGAGTGAATTAGCCACTTGATCATCGTTCCACAATTCTGTCAGTATTTACCAAATCAACATTTAAATTGTGACACCTACAGTAAACAAAATAGTTAGTAATCTAGTTTTTATTTAGAAATTCAGGGATAAAATTAGTCTTACTTTAGTGGATCATGAAAACCAATAACTAGTCTCATGGCATAACTCTAACTGAGTTAAGAAGGTTGTATAGAAAGGTGAATTCATTTTATATCAAGATTATTTTTACTGACTTTTATGATCTAAGTATTTTACACACATATGTTGTGTTTATATTTTAAACAAGGACACTTTTGAAATTGATACTAGATATTTCGTTTCCAGATTTTTTTCCGTTTCAACACCAGTGAACATACTAGATGAAATGATCAATTATAAGATGTATTTTATACAAGTAATTGATGTGAATAGTTTCTTTTAGTAATTGCTTATTATGTTAGTAATTTTAGTGTGTACTTAAATGCTTTGTATCATTTTTTGTGTTTAATCTTTGTTTTTACTTCAGACGTTTATTCAATTCAGGTGAACGAACCACCATCGTGGATGGATCTTATTATTGTATGTCATGTTCATCAAATCTTACAAATGGTGATGTACTGCATAAAACTGTCGATAGTAACGCCCGTGATAGTAGTGCTGCGGCTGCTACTATTACCAATGGATCGAATGGTGTCTGTTCTACTTCATCTTCTCCATCATCTAATTCTGCTTCATCAAAATCAGATCACTTTAATCCATTATCGTTGTCAACATCTGGTCATCAATCACAAACATTACCTACAATAAGAACTTCTCCCACTTCTACACCAATACATCATTCAGTTAATCATACTGACGGTAATAACACTCAAAATCATAATCATTATCAACAAAATCTCATTTCTGACGATAATCTTAAATCATTTACATCTCTTAATGATCAACTTAGTGTACAAATTCATGAAAATGGATGTTCAAGTAAGTTTGCTCTTGAGCTTTTATATGATTAGTATACAAACAAATTTTCTTTTCTGGACAACTTTATTTTACTGTGAAGAGCGATCTAATAAAACTGTTTACGAATTATTAATTCCGCAATATGGATATACATTAGTTTAAGTTTCGGTGGAGTAAACTTATTCATTTATTATCCTTGATGTGTAGAATATCGTGCAGGATGTAAACCTCATATACCCTCATCTAAAGTTATTTTCTCTAATTCCTGAACACTACAGGTATTCTTATTATTCTTATTATCGTTCTGATGTATGATTTAGTCACTTAAACAAATATGATAATTGAATACCGTATTGTTACTGTCAGATAGTTTTGAACCTAGACTTTTCACTGGTTTGTATTCATTATCAAGGTGTATCTCAAGTTTTAACAAAGATATTGATACTTTCTATGGGATTCAAACCCATTTTACTCCTTATCAAAATCAAAGATGTTACCACTGAGCTATTCACTTAAATTAATTAACTGGTCATGTCATGTGAAAAATAAACATAAGATTTGACTATGTCAGCATATTCGTTGAATCTATTCACTCTTTATTACTATTGATTAGTTAAGACATGTGATCAGTCAAATATAAATTTTTGGAGTACAGTGGGTTCAGTAAGTATTGAGTATTTTAGATCCAATATTTATGTGTAAACTGCGTAATCATGAAATTATAAATTACATTACTGTTTGTAAATATTTTCCAAAATGTATAATATGTGAAATAGCCTTTTTTGGATTAAATAGGCGTTAGTAAGTAAATAATTTGCCATTTAGTTAGTTTACAAGTTAGTTCGATATTCAAATGTAGAACGTTGTACATTAGAATGAAGTAATGACTTTAGAAAATCATTAGGTTTGAATAATTTTTTCTGGTTAGCGTATTTTTCAGTGATTTAGTTTTCTAAGGGTTGGGGTCGCTAACCCCATGCCCAACCCTCCTTCTTTATCCGGGCTTGGGACCGGCAGTAGCCCCCGGAGGGACTCCAAGAGAAGTTTTAAAAAAAATCATAGTATTCATTTACTTTAAACAATACGATTTACAGTTGTTGGAACTTCTTATTTTATTTAAATTTATGAATGAAGCTAATGTGATTGTGACTTATTTCACCTTTAAAAATGAGTTCTTTTTCAAGATTGAATATGGGTTAATCAAGCATAGCAGTATGATTAATCCAAACTTGCTTCATATTAAAATATTAATTGGTTTATTGTAAACTCGTGTACTTGTTAAAAGATGGAAAGAGAAAAGTTGTAAGGTGGTAAAATAAAATTGACTTAACTGATTGAACATGTAATAGTTTATATTTCGGATTGAATGTTGTAGTTAAAAAAATGTTTACTCTAACTAATCAACTGGTTATCGACAGTATATCGGTTTACATACATTTTATTTCCAGTAACTGATTCATAAATTTTCAAATGATCCTCCTAGTAAAGTTTAAAAGGGCAAGTGATATTACAAGTTGTTTTTGCACAATAAATACATTTCACTACTTAACACACAGTCATACCATTTAACATACCAAAAATTAAAGCTCAAATCAAAGGTTGAAACCCTCAGCTAGTGTAATTCATAAAAGTATATTAGATAAAGCAATATTATTTCTATGAATTCTATCGATAACTACTGGTTTTGACCATCTCGCCGATGCTAACCGAAAATTCCTTAAGCTTTTCAGATTGTTGAAGAGAGCAATAACAGGCTTGAAAAAATAGCATGAATTCATTGTGATCACAAAGGATTCTAAATAAATTCACTTATGTATTTTCAATCCATTTTATAAGTTTGGTCTTCAAATATTTCAGGTTGTTAGCAATTGATTAGAACCTGACCAACATAACATGAGTTCATATTATTCTGCTCAAATCTTTGTTCTTGCTCTTTCTAAGATATTAAAGACGATTATGAACCTAGTTTTCAATTTGTCTTTGATCAACAAACAATTAATTTAAGAAAACCCAACTGTTATTTGATCTAATCCCTCAAAATTTTATTTCATCCTGAAAATGATACATCATAGCGAACAGCAGTTTGTTACACTTGTAACACACTGTTTACTTCGATTTGCTTTAATATCTTGTATGAGAGTAAATTGGAAAAAAGCTAAGGACGACCAAACCAAGATGAGATATCCAGATATCGACTGTCGGATTGATGTTTTTAATACTTCAAATGCTTTGGTGTTTGTCTTGATAATTTCATACTACTCACTGCCTTCTCGCAGCGGGGAGTGTTGTTTACGAAATTGAGAGGACGAAAAGCTAATGTCCGGCGCTTTAACCGGGTTGATGAATATGGAGGGTTCACCTAGGGGAGTTGGAAAACCCTGATTCCAAAACAATGGTACACATGGACTCCAGGATCCTAAGGAAAAAAAATGGTGTATGAAGCTATTGTTAGTCACCGGCTGCCATGGAACTGCATCTGCTAAAGTTGCTCCACCGCCTTTTGGATTAAACCTTTAATTCAAAGGCTTCGGGTGTGACGCCCTAAGAAAACCACCTGTTTCGGTTTGAGCACCCGGGTAGTATCCCAGCCCTTACACATATCAAATGAGATTTGTGTGGCGCATATGTATTTGGCGCCTTTTTGTACCAATCTTTATGTGTTTAAATAAATAAATAAATTCATCGTACTGTGCTGACTTGATGTGACATCTTAAACCTAATCTTATATGTTCCAAGTTTCGCCATGTTTATTACTGGCTTAGGGAATACATGGTTTATCTTATTTACAACAAACTAATTTGATCAAATTACTCATAATTCTTTCAGTTTTATTTGTTTGATTACTTTTCAGTTCCTGGCAGTGAATATCATAAACAGAAGTTAGAAGTAAGTTAGCTAACTTGTTTTTTATTCAGTATTTCATTTTCATTTATAAGTATATAACGCCTCTACTGATCGTTACGAGATCTAAAATGACTAAAATCAATCCTATATGAGGTTATGGATGCATATTACCAAAGGAGAGTTAGTCATAAACTGTGATGAAACAATGTTCAGTCAGTTCTGATTAGTTTTCACTGTGTTTTTTTTTCAATCGATTTAAACAAAAACGTTTTTAGTTACTCAGGGTAACAGTTTTCATTTAAAATGATACATCATTTATTTTGTTCATGAACATTATTACTTGACCGATAATTCTATTTGTTTATCATAATTCACTCTATTCATAGAGTAGTGTCCTTTAAATGTGAGTATGATGAAATTATACAGATTAATTATAGAAGATGAATATCTAATCTTTGAATAATCGAATTGATTACTGACTTAAAAGAATCTATTCCCTTTTATATTACTTATCAAATCTATGGTAGAGAATAATAAGTGATTATCTAATCATCTCTAGGGATTATTTAAACACTGTATTTATTATATTCTACAAGTATGTACGTGATAATCCATACACATTTGCGGACAGATTATTATTATTATTATTATACATGAAAATTAAACGAATGATTAGGTTTCAGATGAATGTGGTTTAAATTGAAGATAAGGTTAGAACGTTTCTCTAATTAAGTTTGTAAAAATTGTTCACTGAACGAATTGAGTTGTTGTTGTTTGTTTCTGTTACAAAGATTTGGACTGAACTAGCGATGTTGAATTCACTGAATAATGTGAATGTCCTCAAAAATCTATCAGAATATTAATCATTTAAACTCGTTGAATAAACAATAATTCTTACATTACACAGTGGATTAGTGAACGTAATCGTAGCGTTTGAAATGATGAATACTGGATTTGTGAAATTTTAGCATTATTATTATGCAGATGAATTCAGCAAATGAATTTCAAATGGTGCGAAACATACATGATAAATTTAACTAGTAGTTTCTGTCTAAGTGTATTTATCATCTGATATACTTAAGTTATGTAAAAGCTTCTTTCTTATTAATTGTAATTTCGAAATAAAATATTACTCAAAACATAAGTAGAATGTGAAAAATTTTGCCTCAATTTCATTTGATCATCGTATTTAATACTTCGATTTATCTCATTTCATCTAGTAATTACTTTATTATGATAATTAAAAGTATTTGAATAAATTTGCTAATTAAGAATTCCCAAAATAGTGCAATTTAAGGCAGGTTTTTTTTTTTATTTTATGTTAACACATAGATATTGGTAAAAGGAAGCACCAAATATATATGCACCACACAAACCTCATTTGATTTGTGTGAGGGCTGTAATACTGCCCGGGTGCCCAAACCGAAACAACTGGTTTTCTTAGGGGACCATACCCGGAGCCTTCGACCTGAAGATCTGATCTACAAGACGGTGGAGCATCGTCAGGAGATGCAGTCCCATGGTAGCCGGTAACCAACGATTGGTTCACATGTCATTTGTTCCCGTAGGATACTGGAGCCCATGTGCACGATTGGTTTGGAATCAGGGTTTTCCAACTCCCTTAGGTGGATCCTCCATATCCACCGACCCGGTTAAAGCGCCGAACATTAGCTTTTCGTCCTCTCAATTTCGTAAACAACACCCCCTCTGCGATAAGGCAGTGAGTGTGACTTCGCTGGCAGAGGCTATATAAGCGTCACCATGTGAGAGCATTTCGAGAGGGAGAGCGGACTCTCCTCACTCTCGCCCGTACCAGGGCATTTGGGGACAATTTAAGGCAGGTAGAACTAAATGAGCACAAATGAGCGTATTATATTTTTAATTAGTAATTAGCGGGCCATCAAGTACAAAGGAATCATTAGTTCGTACAAATAGCGCATTCATATAGTTTCAATTATCAAATTGTAACCAAAATATGTCTATTTGAATGTTAATTACCGAAAATGTAATGATGCTTTGACAGATTGTAGGTATCATTACCAAGGTTTTATTTGATAATTTCGAATAAATTGAGCATTGGGTTGATTGTTATAAATAAAAATAATATATTTGTAATATCGCAATGAGTAGAAAATTAGATTTTCTGACGTTTCGTGACTTAGTGTGAGTCACTTCTTCAGAGAATAAATAACCAAATTAAAATTAATCCAAGTTTAAATAGTACAACGGAACAATTTTTTGTTTATTTTGACGGATTGTTCACTAGGTCACTTTAAACATTGAAAATAGAGTGTTGCTCAATTTACGACACTACATTTTTCTGTAAACTCATCATGTGTTATAGTACCTTGTTAAAACTGTATATACACTGTATGTGAAGACTGTTTTTAAATTCAATTCAATAATTCTCTTTCGAATACTTTGTTCTAATTTTCGTACATAATTGGGCAAACATGTATTATTTCATTTCTATTTAGTGAACATTCGCCATTACACAAAATATCTGACTATTATCAGAAGATGGTTTATGGAGATTTTAGTGATTTTATAGTTGAACTCATGAGTCCATTGAAGCTTAACCACCATAGAAAACCTGGGAGCATTGGACGAAATCTCGCGGGGCGGGATCGTGGACGTGCTTTGCTGAGGAGTTCCATACTAGAACGAAACGCCCGTCCAGTGCTTCCAGGTTTTCCTTGGTGGTCTAGCCATAATTGACTCATGAATTGAACTGTAAAATATCTGACTGTCTTAATCATTTTATATCATCTTCCAGAATTCCTTACTTTTCATATCCCCTTTTGCGATTAATTTTGTTGTTTGCTATTAAAATACAACTCTTTATACGTTTAGAATGGTTACACAGATAGTAAGATGACTGAAAACATTTGTAATATGAATAATATAATACATTATTGTTATTATCCGGTGTTTGTGTATACTGTAATAGTTTCTATGTGCATATGCTCATTTTTATTCATATATAGTGTGACTAAGTGAAAGGTTATATGTGAATTGTTCACTTCATAAGAATTTTTTTTTTTGAAAAATCAAAGTATGTCTTAGTTGTCTGGTTATGTACACGTAAATAATTTACATGGATGTATCTAAGTTTCTCTTGACAACATATACATCGTTTGTTTTTATGAAAAATGAAAGGCACATATCTTCGAGTAGAGGAGGTGAATACTACAATTTACTTGGATAACAATTACAAAATGGTTAATTATTTTCATTAATGATTTCTGCATGAAATTCACAATACACATAGTGAACCGTTGGCTTTTTTGATTTGATTACATAAATACATGCAAACCATTGTTTTGGCCGGATCAAGTTGAGCCAATCTACTTGAATGTTAGTACACTAAATTGCAAAACACACGGACACGTAAATTCACACTTCTATAAACTAATACATAAAATATATATAAATACATGTCTATGTAATAATCGGATTAGTTTGACCCAGCATCAATGACACGTTTTGACGGATTATTATTATTCACATGTATTGGTATAATAGTACTGTGACCTACTTTATTATTTTTAAATACAAAATATGAATAATCATTTTTTGTATGCCAAAGATAACCAAACCAATGATCACTCGGCTGGTTTTTGGTTAATCGTAAGTTAAGCGTAATGGATTAAAATATAAGGTTTATAGTGTCTGTCTGATTTAATGGTTGATGGTAATTCACATCATGAATCAGTGTTCGAATTGCCTTACGTTATTGGTAAAGACAAGAAGGATGAGAGATGGTCGGAAGGCAGTCGCCTTTTTTACGTATAAGAATAATAGTAATACTAATCTTCACAGTTTTAGGTCACAAATTTATATCAGCTAGACCGCCTTCAGAAACCTGAGAGCACAGGTCGGTTATTTAGTGCTAGTGTGGGACTCCTCAGCAATGAGCATCTGCGAATCTAAACCAGGACTTTCTGCCTTGCGCGTAAAATCATCCTCTATACCACTGGGCGGGCTTCCTACGGTTTTACTGTCTAATTGTGATCAATTCATGATATTACGCAACCCTCATTTAGGGCTTCCAGGTTCTCAATGATCATCTAGCCATGATCAGTTCATGATTCAAAACTATGGAAATACCACAGTCGCCACGAATACCCTATACTAATAATACTGATCATTACTTAGTCTCTAAGCTTTTGTACTTGTGAGTGAATGATAATGTTTTAAACTATGGCGTCAGATTGTGTTTTAATTTATTCAGGGTATCCGTCTGCTATTAATATGCTCTCAAATAAACTTATTATTCTTTCTAAATATACTTACAGAAGATTGCATAATAACATTAAGGAACACTTTGAAGTCTTATTTTAATGTATCGTTAAATCTAAGCATTTAGATATTCTATGAACTTAGATGACTTAGATTAATTACGGTTATGCAGTATGGATTGTAAGGAAATAGGGTGCGATTCTAATTGAATAAATTTTAGTAAATTTGGATTGTGAATATCACTGGAATCCATAACACACATTTTGCCCTATTTGTGACATGTCATCTGGAATTGTTCGCATCACGATGTTGTGGTTTACATGGATAGTCTAACTTAGTACGGAATTCCTTGATTGCCAACGTACTAACCACTGAGCTACGGAGACCGCTTAACCACACGCGCTTAATGAGTATGACGTTTGAATTATCCTATTGTTATTATTAGGGAGTGAATTCGATCAGTCTCGTTCAGGATATGTGGAATCGAACAAATCGTCTCAGCATTGTTATCTAATCACCAATTCTAGTAAATTAGAACAACACATATAAGCGAACAATTGTTTTCAATTAGATCGTCATCAGGCTTTACTCTAATATACATGAATATTTATACGAAAATGTTAACCCAATCAAGGCAATATGGTTCAATAATCACAATGTAATAGAATAAGTCTCTACACATAATAGGTAAAAGTACAAGTTTATAGTAGGAAGACAGGTGAACTGATAATAGTAAGAATACCTATTATGTGTAGTGACTTATTCTATTTCATTGTGATTATTGACCCATATTGCCTTGATTGGGTTAAAATTTTCGTATAAATATTCATGTATATTAGAGTAAAGCCTGATGACGATCTAATTGAAAACAATTGTTCGCTTATATGTGTTGTTCTAATTTTCACAATGGGAATCTTTAAAAATCTAGTAAAGTTGAACCTTTAGAAACGAATATATATCAAGTATGAACAATTTATCAGTTAAAAATTTGCCTTGGTGGTTGGTATCAAGGATTGTTTGTTCCTCTTTTGTCATTTTCAAGTTTTATTATTTGATCACTTGGATTCACACCTAAACTGTTCCTTAAATGATGGAATTTGGAAGGATTCATATAGGGTAGATTATCTACAGATATAGAAAAATAAACAGATCCTTCAGTGTTATTCATCTAGAAATGTATCAGTAGTACATGTTCCAGATAACTCGAAATTTTTGTGTTTTGAAAGGAAAATAACACTAATGTAATGAACTGTCAATCAAAGTAAACTAAATAATTCATCTGAATAAGATAAAACGTTTCCTATAAATAATAGGGAGTGTAAAATCTTGCTGGCGTAATCCAAATATATCATAAATATTGCATCACTAGCAGCATTGATTGTATTAAAAAATCTACCGAATCTTAGCACTAAGACAAACGAATTTCAACATATAGAGCAAAGGATACCTCACTTGGTCTGTATTGATGTCGTGTGTCTCAACGTGTAATTTAGAACGCCATTTCAGAAGACCATGAATGACACTTCGTGAACTAGGATTGTTCGCGTACATGGCATAATGGGACAAAATGGGGACAAGAAAAGGGTTGATAGTAGAGACATAGGAACTATTAGTGGTTGAAAAAGGGAAGTCTTTGTAATTAAGGTACTATCGAATGTTGTTGGAGGTTTGCCTCAGTTTGTGAAACAAGATGAGGTGCTTCATTTTTAAGACCGACTTTTACAACCTCCTCCTAACGTGAGGATCGGCAGCGTTGCGTTCCCCAGATAGAAATACCTTACTTCCAAAGCACCGCAATAAGACATTGCCATCAGATCTCAAGTTGTTGCTCTTAGTTTTACCGTCCTCTAGCTGACCTGTCATGGTAATAGCTAAAGGAATTAATGTTCCACCCAATACACCTCGTTTTAGTTACCACGATAATGAGGCTCAACCGCCACGTTCAGGTATCAGCTACAGTCGGATACTGCTACAAAGTCCCAGGTTGTAATAATTCAATTTTTTAATACTTCCTGATTATTAATATTTCTCTATGGAAATCGCCTTGAAGTTCAAGCTAACATTTGAATACAATTAACCTAATTTGGTTTCTAATTTCTAATTACTTATGTTACTTCATTATGATTATAAACAATTACTCTACATTGTAATGAATTTGAAAAAAAAGCATTCAGTATTATAAAACAAAAGTGAGATTACATGACTTAGAATTACTTTTCTGTTCATTAAAATGAACAGCTTTATTTATTTATTTCTTTTTTGTTGTTGTAAATGAATGAAGTTTTTCTTTTTGAATTTCACATTACTTTTTAGTGTTGTTTGAAACAGTAACTGTCTAGAAATAAACTGTCCCCGTTTTTAATTACTTGGACACATTTATATAATAATAATAATAATAATAATAATTTCAACTATTATTACTATTATTATTATTACCATTACTAATTTTGGTGTTTAATAATCCATTTGATTAATCCATAAAGCAAATTTATACTAACCGTAGGAAAACTAAATTAGATAGAAGCCTATTGTAGTTTGGTAAATAGGTTTTTTTTTTCTGCAAAAGCTTTTTCTGTTTACAGAGCAGTTTTTTTAGGTTTTCAAGAGTTTGTTTACGAACTACATTTTCATAGTTGTAACAATTTTGAATAAAAATTTGTTTCATATGGGATGGTTGATTCGAAGTAAAAATAATAAGCAAATGCTAATTCACTTCGTAAATAGTTTTGTAAAGGTTCATGTTTTCCTGTTCTTCATGTTAAAGATTGCAATTGATCCTAAGGAGATTGCCTCAAATTATACCTGTATCCAATTGTTGACGATCACACTGAGACTCGAACCTAGGACATTTAATTCATTAGACACACTTTATAGCAATAATGGTTAATATTATTAATATTATAGGGTTTTTGTAGGGATTATAGAATTATTTTTGTTTAAATCACTAGCTGTTGTTAACTGGATCACCACTGGAGAGTGTTTTCGTCCTGGTATGGTACTCCTCAGTAGTGCGTGTTCACGGCCTCATCACGGGGGAGTCCGTTGCCAGAGAGAATCAGTGGTTCAGCTAACATCAGCTCTTGATTTAAACGATGAAAAGTTAATTTTATTATTAATTTCGGGATTTTATATCCCATCTGGCTGGTCCATAAACAATATTATCCAGCTGATGAGTCTCACGTCAGAGAAAACTCGCGTTCTAGTCTCGATTGTTAGTCACTATTCACAAAATAAGTTGTTTCGAAAAGCAACACATCACAGGATCACTGTCAGAAAAACGTAAATAGACGGTTTTATTATATATGTAAAGGTTTCAGATATTAACTAAACGATTTTGAAACTCTTTTGAAGTTGGTACTAATGTATCTTATGCGGTCCAATGGATGAGACAGTAAAATGAAAATGAAATCAACATAGTTTAAAAGACACTGCATCAACTGTGATGAATGCTTCATCGTACAAAGTCATACTCTGTACTTACGTATTCACAAATGTAGATTAGCAGGTAAACAAGGCAATTTAACATTCACTTTGGCAGCGTCTGTAACCAATTACAAACATCGGAATCCCATCTAACTGGTCACAATCACTTATCGTCCCAATATATAAGAAGGCTCAAAATCATCCTGTGACAACCACAGAGGGATTAGTTTGACTAATATAGCATCTAAAATACTAGCCTCAGTAATTATCGGGCGCCTAACTAAGACTTGTGAACTGCAGACACGGGAAAATCAGACTGGCTTCAGATCTGGTCGTGGCTGCATCGACCACATATTCACCGTTCGTCAGGTTCTAGAACGCAGGGATGTTTACCGGCGTCCGACAATGGTGGTCTTTCTTGACTTAATGGCAGCATTTGACTCTGTGGACCGCGAGATTCTGTAGGAATGTTTGTCATTGAAAAGTGTACCTCAGAAGTACATAAACCTTGTGCAGGCTCTTTACTCAAACACTACTAGGCGAGTCAGAGCTTATGGCGAACTGTCATCTACTTTTGCAACCTCGAGTGGTGTCTGTCAAGACTGTCCACTTTCTTCATTTTTGTTTGACTTCATCTAGATCTACTGATGGAAATAGCGTTCTCATCGACTGTATTTTCGGGCATTGATCTCCTACCAGGAGGTCCACTTTTCGACTTAGAATACGCAGATGATATAGTCCTATTTGGTAAAAGCGGTGATAAAATGCAGTCTCTTGGTAGCACTGAGCAACAATGCTAGGATGTTTGGGATGCGTTTCTCCCCCTCTGAATGCAAGTTGTTGCTTCAGGACTGGCCTGCGTCAACGCCTGAACTTAGGGTAGGTAGTGAAGTAGTCGAACGCGTTGAAAACTTCACCAATTGGTGTAGACTGTTGATGAAATGGATCAGAATTGATCACAATGGCGTCGGTGTATACACTCTCTGTCTTCTCCTAAATTAAAAGATTAAAATCGTTTAATATTTTTCTTTCTACCAACTAATTTTTTCGTCCTGTACTATGTCCTTAAATGTAATCTTTCTTTTATATATTACCACCACTGAATTAACTACTCCTATGAATCCGGTGTTCATTTTGTTGTGTTATTGAGGTATGACAACTTGGACCGATGCATATTTGTGCCTGGTCCTGCGTTGTAGCTGACTGACTGAATTACAAACATAAATTTTACTGAGAAATTGACAAAACTTTGAAGTGTGGAAATACCACTGAGCTTGTTTAAATGCCGAAATAATAAAATCTAGATCTATCTGTGACCATTCAACATGGTGCCATATATCCAGTGTGTCAATATATCAGGATATGGCCACTCAATTACATGATCAAAGGTCTGTATAATACAACAGGCGATCGAAATTCATTACCTAGCGGAGTGACAAATAATCATTTATGAGAAAGTTCCATATGGACTTTCTGTTTTTCATCCACATCTCAACATAGAACACGCAATTTAGAGTCACTTAAACTTACATGTTGCATGCACTAAAGGATCAGAGAAACATGACATTTGTTACTATTCACCAATGAATTATTTACTACTGTCATTATTTGTTCATCATCAATCACTCTCCAAGTTCTACTACAATCTGTTACGCTCATCCTATTATCACTGAAACAAGCTAATCGAATCAGTGTATTAATCAGGAGAAAAAGAAAATCTATCTACCTTATTCTTCATTTTAGAAATATTACGGAAAAACGAACAGTTTATAGTCTTTACGTTTATCACTATGAAATTTCATACATTAATAAAATGAAATCATTATCAAAAAGTCGCTAATGATTTGTTTATGGCAGTGATAGTGATAGTAATAATAGTAATAGTCCCACAGTTGTATATAACATAAGAAAATGTATTATACTTTTCTTCACTGAGGCGATAACGATCACTTTTATTGAAATATGTAACTGGTCTTTTGTACATTTTGCCATGAATTTGTGTATCAATCAATATAGATTTAAATTATAAATAGCTAATTGTGTATCATTGTACAGAACCATATAATTCCACATATTTTACTGTAGTGAAAGAGAACACAGGTGAGGACAACGGAATTATATTTAGCACAAAATTACAGAGTTACTTGGTATAATAGAAAAGCCATACTATAATACTGAATTTGCAAAATGTTCAATAATTGTCTCGAACTTCATTGTTCTTGCATTTCTATACCAATTAATTTCTACTCCCGCTCTTCCCTTCTTGATCTTCCCCATCTTCTGCTGCCAGACATTACATTCCTGACTCGCGTCATATACTACTTATATCAACATAAGTAGCACGCACCACACTACTTCCCTGAACAAATAAATAAAAATAAGGAAATAATGTTAAAAATGGAATGTTCACTTTCATCCTTCCTAGCATTTTTATAGTACAATATACATTTGATTCCTTTAATAATTCTGAATAAAGTATGATGAAATATTGAGAGCACAACGAAGTCATCGTTTTATTTCAAGAATTTTTAAAAGTTACAGATGATTTCTTGATACATGAATCTTCATCTTTCATCTTTTGTCTTCTTCCTTAAGATCAAGCTATATATATAGGCATTTTGTGCAGTTATAACACAGATTTGAATAAAGCGAAAATTAAAAGCATAAGACAATGAAAGTGAATTCATTTATTTCTTAGATTCTCTTCAGTTGCTCTTTCAACCATGAAACGATGGCAACAATTATTTATCACCAATGTACATACTTTATATGATATCACTGAAGATTAGTAGAATAACAACAATAAGTATGAAAGAATTATAAATTAGTAAAGTAGATGAATATTTATGTTACTACTTTTCTGGTTAGCGTTTTTTTAGCGAGTCAGTTTTCTACGGGATGGGGTCTCCAACCTCATACCCAACCCTTCTCCTTTACCTGGGTTTGGGACCGGCAGTAACTCTAGAAGAGCTACAGGCGGAATTATTTATTTTACTAACTGTGAAATAACTTGGAAAATTCTTGAAGAAAACATAATGAAATAGCATGAATATTAACGTCGAAATTCTTAAATGATTATTTTACTTCATACTTACAATAACAAATTTTTTTCATTCTTCAATCTTCTTGAGCTTCATTCATCTTACCGTTATTCCATTTTGACGTTATTAAGTAATTTTCAAATCAGTATTCTTCCCCCTAGAAACGTTTCACTATGTAATCACAATTGATTGATCACTGGGTGGCGATCAATGTCGTGCGTGTCTAGTCCTTATTTAGTGCAGATCGAATGCCATCGACCGTGTTGCAATGTGGCCACTAGTCTAGGTGACTCGACACTGTGTGCACTATATATTGAGATTAGATGGTGGTTGGAGGTAGTCGACCACCAACCACTACCTCCAACCACCGTCTAATCACATTTCATTATGTTTTGACAGTTTCTTCACGAATTTTCACAGTTATTAACATATGTATTCATCTACTTTGCTAATTTATAATTCTTCCATACTTATTGTTGTTATTCTACTCATCTTCAGTGATATCATATAAAATATGTACATTAGTGATAAATAATTATTGCCATTGTTTTTTGATTGAAAGAGCAACTGAAGAGAATCTATGAAGTAAATCAGTTCATATGATTATTCTCTGTGGTATTTTGTTTTTACTTTGCTTATATATATATAACAGAGAAAAATAATGAAAATAGACTTTGAATTTCGATGAAGACATAGCAACAATATTTTGTTTGTTTGTAAATGCTTTTAGTCCAGTAAGATGATTATGATTTTGTCATTTAATTCACAATAGTATATTGGAAAGTGAACAACCATTATGAAGAACATAAAGATTATATGATGTCATTTGACAAAGTACCACTAAATAGTGAACACCTTTGATTAACATTTCCCGGCTCATTTCATTACACAGTTTACAAATTAGATACAAGAAATTATTACGTAAAACTATGTGAATCTATATATTAGCAAAATGACAAGCCATTCAGTTACAGGAGGAATGCATAAAACACTTTCACATATATATCTGTCAGCATACTCAGCTACTGTGCCCCAACTAGACTCTTCTGAAAATTACTACCCAATGTTAATCAAAACTATTTCACGCTATCTCTAAAAGTTCAATAATTTGGGAAATAGGAATATGTGTAAACTGTATAAATATTCATAAACATAAACTGAATGATAGACAACACAACTGTCATTTGGTGTAACTCAACAGGAAATTCAAGTTGATTTCAGTAATATATGTAGAATTCCAAATAGAGCAAAGAAAACAACGAAGTTATAAAAATAAAATTGTGTAACATTATTTTCTACTGGTAAATGAATTTGTATAATTGATTGACAGATCACTTACCTAATTCACTCATAACCCGATTCAAGTAGTCATATTATTGTATAGTACGATGAAAGAAAATGCTAAACCTAAATGAATATATACAACAATTGAAGAATGACATTCTAGATTAAAGTTACATTATGTTGATGTATAATTAAATTTATTTCAGTACGATCTAACTACTTGACATCTAGAATAGTTTGTACGATCATATCCTCTTAAAATACTTTATTTTATAATTTCTTCAAGACTGCATACGACCTTTGAAGACTGTTTAACTTGCATGTTTATCCAGAGGTTGCCTAATGGCCGTTCATTTTTTGACATAAAACCAACCATTTTAGTAAGTAACGTAGTTGTTAGGAAACCAGTACTAGGTAAGGATGGCAAATCGATTGATGAAGTAGTGAAACTTCATCAGTTGAGATGGCTGGGACACTTGTTACGTATGCCCAACCATCGACTGCCTCGACGTGAGATGTTTCATGGTATAGGAGTAGGTTGGAAGAAGGCTAGGGGCGGCCAGACCAAAACATGGCACAAGTCCATGAAGTCACTGACGAGTGGACTGAGTCATGTTGGTTGGGGACCGCGAGATGATAGCAACCGATAGTTAGAGACCTTGAATGACGTGGTTCAAAATCGTTTGCAATGGCGCAGATGTATCCACTCTTTGTGTTCTCCCAAATTCCAATCTTCTGAATTCTTCATGTCCCTTATTTTCTTTCCAAATTGATTTCACTGGATTATACTCCTTGAATAACATCTTCAAACCTTAATCTTTCCGATTACAGCTTATACTCTTACTATCTCTACCACTATGGGATTTGAATCGACAACTGTATCTCTGTGCTAATGTGGTATGGCAACCCGAACTGATGTACGTACGTACTAAGTTCTACGTTGTTACTGACTGACTGACCATTTTAGTTATGATTCATCCAGAAAATTACACGAAATACCCTGGTCATTCTACTATTTCCTTCTGTGTGAAGGATATATTTCCACAATGAAATATGTAGACGTATATTTACTAGCTCGTTTTCTCTTGTGAAGTCAAGATATTTTGTTTTATTGTATTTGATAGTGTCTTCTATCCTGAATTGATAAAAAAACATCATTTAAATCAATTGATACTTTTATTTCGAATATATATTGGAAGCTCAGGATATCGATCTCCAAATCCCTTTATCGAGAACATTAGTAATTACAATGTAAAATCTGTAACCATAATGTGTACGAAAACACTCCACTCTTACGTAATTAGAGTTTTTGATTATCGTTCAAATATTTATGTTTTCCACCATTTTAATATTCATATTTATTCTACTTAATTTAATGATTAAATATTCCTAGGTTTACCATGATGGTCTAGTTTCAATCGATTTAAGATCTCAACTAATTACTCAAATATCCACAAACCCCCCCCCTTCTGATATTCCTAATTTTCTTAAATTTCCCTCTTGTAACTGTTTTTTTTAATAAACAATACAATCAATGATTTGTAATTACAACTCACTATAGTACAATGGAAGTTTATTGTATAAATAGTAATATGAACAATCAATCAACTATCATCTGATCCAATAAATGAATGATCAAAATGGAATAATTCAGTTGATTGAAATATGATTTGAAGATTGTTAGTAAACATGAAAATGACAAATTATGTAATGTATCCTTTAATCAATTTGTATAGGTCAATCGAAATTATTATTGAATTATAGTCGAAATCAAAATATACAGAACATGTAGTATAAAAGAACTAATATAATTAATAATCAGATCGAATATTTGATAAAGGGATCAATAGAAAAGATAATCATGAATTATGTCGATAAATAATGAAAAAGGCTTTTTTTTAATTTGAATCAATTGTTTCACTCTTATTATGTAAACTGACTAAAAACCTACGTGGTGGGTAGTAAAAGCAGAAAAGATGGAAAAAGGCAGTAGTGATGAATGAGTAGCAGTAGAAAACTGTTCAGACTTGTCAAGGTAACGAGTACTAAAGATCCGGCTGTTAGTGAAAAATTCTCAGAAAAAGATATAACTATTATTCACTGTCAATCTAGGAGATTGAACCGATGGATAGAACACTTTAGGGAATAGTTCTGCTGGTCTTCAGTCACACTTAAGTTACCAACTATCTCCAAGCAAGCTGAATGGGAAACTGTTGTGAGTCCTCTAACTCTTTGTGCATATCTGTTCGGTACCTACCTGTTCTAGTATTTATGTGTTTAAATAGTCATAATAAAGTGAAGAACAAATCCGAGAAAACCGGGCTGGTTTCACACCTGGACGTGGATGTGTAGACAAAATACTCGCTCTGGCAGATTCTGGGACACATGCTACTTTTTGACGTCCAGATGTAGTTATATTCCTTGACATTAAGGCGGCGTTCGGTCCCGTTGATCGTGAGTTCTTACGGTTGCGTACGAATGAAGTACGTTCAATTTTTACAGGCTCTACACTCGAACACCACTAGTCGAGTCAGAGCTCATGACAAACTGTCATCGTGATTATTCCAAGTGGTATTCGTTAGGATTGTCCATTCTTATTGAACTTTGTTGTAGATATGCTTTTAGAGATTACACTTTCGTCGTCTGACTTCTCAGGGATTGATCTTCTACCAAGAGATTCACTTGTTGACTTAGAATACACAGACTATGTAGTTCTGTTTAGTGAATTTACTGACAAAATGTAGAGTCTTATGACCAACTTAAGCATCAATGCTAACAGTTCTCCCTGCAAATGTAAAATGTTGCTTGAGCATTGGCTTGTGTCATCGCCTAAATTAATGATATGAAGTGAAGTAGTTGAACGTATCGACTGCTTTACTTATCTTGGCAGTCTCATGAGTCCTGATAGTCTGGCGTCTGACGAAGTCTCGGCATGGGTTCAGAAGGCTCGATCAGCTTTTGCCAACCTGCGTCATTTGTGGCGTAAGCGAGATATCCGTCTTTTAACTAAAGGGCTAGTTTGCTGTTCAACAGTTCGCTCCGTTCTACTTCATGGATGTGAAACATGGTCATTAAGATTGGATGATATTCGTAGGTTACTAGTATTGTAGTGAACAAGAACACCAGTGGGGAACAATCGAAAGTATTTGATACAAAATTACAGGACTTGTTAATAAAATCTAACAATCAAATAGTAAATACTTATTTACAAAATGTCCATCAATTGTCTCATAATGACTCAGATTTCATTGTTCTTTCATTTTCATACAAGTTGCACTCTGTTTCGATTCTTTGCTGTTCGATCCTCTTGTCTCTCTGCTGCCAGACATTCTGTTCACGACTAACATCATATACTACTTATGTCAATATAAGTAGCACACACCACAGTATACTACCTTAGGTGTCTTCGAAGCATTACTTGTGTATTTTGGGACCACGGAGTAAGCAGTGCTTGGGTTAAGGATAGAGTACTATGTAAAGATGGGAAGTCGACTGATTAGGTAATCAATCTTCATCAACCGAGGTGGTTGGAATATGTGTTACGTATGCTCAGGCACCGCCTACCTCGACGGGGATTTCTTCTGGTGCAGGAGTAGACTTGGAGAAAGTTATGGGCGGTCAAACCACAATATGGCATCGGTCGGTGAAGTCATTGAAGATTGGACTTAGCTATGTTATTAGGTGTAGTCTACCTGGTTGGGGTCTGTGTGGTTATCATAATCAATGGTTAGAGACTTTAAATGACATGGCTTAAAATCGTTTTTAATGGCGTAAGTGCATCGAATCTTTGTTTTCCCACAAATTCTGGGCTTACAGATTCCTCTTAACACTTTTGTTTTCCTGATTTGTATTTTGTTTTCGAGTGGTATCTTTGATGCCTAATCTTTCCTATTCCCACTGATACTGTTACTGCCTTTATTGTTCTAGGATTTCGCCAGACAACTACATCTGTATACTAATGAGGTATGACAACTTGAAGCGATGTACATACGTGCAGGATTAACGTTGTTATTGACTGATTGATCTCATTTACAGAAGAGCACATGTTTTACAGATATGCTTTTATCCACGCTTATGAATATTATTTGGCTTTGATGATTGAATTAGCTCATACTTTATAAATGTTATGGGTCTTTTTTTGTTGCTCTTTCTAGTTATACTTTATCTTGGCGAATAATATCGATCTGTGACAGATTTATTTATTAATACTAGAAGTCATTTTAAAGCGGACATGAGTAACGTCAATATTAAGAGTAATCTATAAATTAGAATACTTGGTAGATTGTATTATATCATATAATATACATTCTGTTCAGATTGTCTGTGATATCGTGATTGTCAATAGTTGATCATTTTCACTGAACTGATGGATATTAGTTGTATAAAATTATTAATCTAGGTCTTTTACTCCAGTCATTTTGTGATATCGCACGATCGTCATTCACTTACACAAACCTTTTATACTAGTAACAATCATAGGCTCATTAGTGATTAACTTTCAAATAGAATGATAAATCTATTTTACTTTAGAAATCTTGATTAAACCTGAGTTTGGTTGCTGTTGGGATCGTAAACTAATGCTGATAAGAGGTTTCATGCTTGAATGAAACATTTGCCCGTCGCTTTCTAGTTTTCAATGTTTGTTTGATCAAGGTCAGTCCCATGATGCCAGCTAAAAAAATTTCTAATTTTATTCTCATTTAATAGCAATATTAGATAACTGTTTCAGTTCTGAGATTATTAGATTCATTATGACTGTTGAGTAAATTACAGTAAGCGTAAAGTAATCATTTAGTTTGATAAACAAGGAAATACTTGAAGGAAATTTATGATTATACTAGTATCTTGGATACTATTCTAAGGAGTTTTTCTTTTCTTCACTATGTACTTTTCGTTTTGTGAATATATATATGTATGTTTGTGTTTGTGTGCTTGTTTCCTTGAAAACATGTGATCATTCTTTTTTTTGTTTCTTTTGAACTCTAATTTATTCCATTTAGAGAACAGTTGTATATGGTGTTGTTATGTTCATTTTTTTGAAACTTTTTCACATTATGTAATAAATCATTTAGTGGTTCGTATATATTTACTTATTCTCATTTGATCAATCACTTGTAGTTAAGCATGAAATTATGACAGCTTGTAATTTATAGATTACTTGTGAAAGGTAAATATCAGGTGACTCTGTGTGCCTGTTTACATGAAATACACATATATATATATTCATAGGTAATGTGAAAAGTACTAGAATTCGTCTTAAATACCTTTATATCTGTGTTCAAAACTGTTTTATGTAATAATTTTCGAACGTTTAAGTTTGTTGGTTTTTTGTTGTTGTTGTTGTTGAATATTTTAGAATGTAAAACATTGAAAAAATGAGAAATGTAATGTATTTGTACTTCTATAGATTTTATTAACTGTGCATAATTTTTCTCGAATTCTGCATATTAAAACATGTCATCAGTTTGTTTTCCTTTCGTTTCATTCATTCATTCATTCATTCATTCGAAAAATTTTCTTTAAAGCCTTAATGTGTTGATAACTAGGTGAGTAACAATATTCAATTTGTTCATTGAAGTCATCTAAATATAGTAATTCCTTAAAAAAAAAACAAAAAAACTATTGCTTCGTAATTGATTTTCAGGCCTCTTGTAATAAAATGAATTAAAGCATTTAGAAGTAATCAAGACTTTATTTCCCTGTAGAATTACTTCAGTCCTGTTCACTAACTTCCTTTATGAATGCAAAGCCTCAGTAGTATTTATCAAAGTGTTTTTTTTAGTTCATGTTCAGCAAATTCATGCTTACTGGTTAAATGGTTTTTCACTACAATAATGCTCCATTTTTCTAACTTGTCATTGCTTGACATGGCTTGTCTTGGTAGACTCGATGAAAACGTTACATGCACATATTTAACAACACTTTCAAAACATTACTTGAATTACTCATAATGCTAATTATCAGTTGATTGTTTTGGTTTCATATTCCATATATATATACCCCCTAACATGTAAAGAATATTATTACTACAAATAATGCATATTGTTTAAAGTATTGATAAATCAGCTTGTAGGTAATCTATACTAGATAACCTTACTGATCATTTGCTTTTTGTAAGGTAATTATATCTGCACTGTCCAATCAATTGTTTCTCAAATACATCGTATACTTTGAAGGTAATAATAATAATAATAATTATATGACTGTAAAGCTTTTTATATAATGTACTACTTTCATAATTTATACTGAACAACTATTTACTACATTTTGTTTAATGATAAAGATTTTTATACTTTTCATATATCCAAAAAAAGAACTTGATAATGATTGATTTTCTTCAGAAATAAAACGAGTTCTTGACAGATTAGCCTTCAAAATTTATTACTTTTTCTTTTTCAAAATAGAAAACAACTAACTAAGTAACTGCAAAATCTTGTATGATTTGTTTTCATATTCCAGTGTATGTTTCTATGTACATATGTAATTGTTTGTTGACATATTTATTTGACATGTGTCATATATGATCAAAGTACAACTAAGGTCATTCAGTTTTCAAAACTGTACTACTATGGTTAAATTCTTTTGTATATCATGTTCAAAACGAGTAGTGAAAACAGTTGTATATATTTATCTCTGCAACTCTATACTGATATATTTATATGTCAATCGATCGTTCAGTGAATTTTCTCTCAACACTGTTGTTCAGATCATTTCATTGAATGTAGCCCCGTTATCTATCTTTCACTCGAATAGTGTTTATTGAATAACTAATCAATGGATCCATTGATCAGCCAACCATCACGCGGTCACATTGTATCATTACATATGATCAGTTTACAGATTGGAAATTCGTTTATTAAATTAAAAAATTCTAATCCAATGACAAAAATTATTTTTATGAAGATCTATGTCCATACTGTCTGTTTGGGCATGATTTCAACTTTTAACTAAGGCTCTAGTACTTACTGGAAATGTATCTTTATTTCATCTAGCCAAGAATTTATAACTTTTTCAGTCTAACCCCTGTTTATTATCTTTCAATCAAATAGTGTTCGTGTGAAGTACACAATCCAGCATTGTGCTATATGTTGTGTATTCGACAGAAACACTGTACACCTGAAGCTAAGTCACTTAGTCTAGTTTGTGGGTGAGTTTTAATTTTGAGCAAAGTGGATGTAAATGATAGAATGTATTGAATTCATATTTTCTAAAAATTAATATTCACCCTATATGAGTAGTTCCAATCAGAATTATACCCATAAGTCTTCATGTGAAACTGTCCAGAAAATTTGTAGTCGGGAACGAGTTAGTATCAAAATTTTTAAACTTTGATTTGTGTTCATATCTTTATGCTTTGAACACCATCAGTAAAAATGCATGATTTGGCTTTTAGTTTAGATTAAATTGTTCTGTCTACAGAATGATTATGTGGCTTAATGGTTATGGCATCTGACTTTCAACTATTGAGTCACAAGTTTAAGCCATGCTTCCTTTCGGTTTAGGCAACTTAATATCACTAACCCTCATATTGAGAGCGTGACTCGAAAGTAGTTTTGCGAATCTGTAACTCATAAACGAATGTATAATTAGTGATTGATTTTACTTTCATAATTATTGTCTTTTGCTTAAGCTATTGTTTCTTTAAAATGTTATATTCCTTGTGAAGATAAGTTTGAATAAAAAAGAAACTACCGTTTAAACTAACCAACTCAAAGAACTTGAAATTTTCATATAGTTCGATTATGAATGTACATATTTATACTCCTTTTTATAAGATAAGAAAAAACAACTTCCTTTACGACGTTACACAGTTTCTTAACCTGCTTCAGTTTACTTCTTATCATGTACTCACCTTAAAACCTTACTGTTGATATGTGTATTTATGTTAGTATTTCTACCTTGTTCCTTAAAGGGAATCATGGCTTAAACTATGTGGTTAGAAGTTGAACGTTTCTAACTACTAAACTATTTGCTTTATTGATGTGTATATTTTGTATAATAATAATTATCAAAAGAAATTACTATTTTCACAAAAGGTTTCTAAGAATATGTATCTATGACCTTTATATTGAACTGAGTGTTTTGCCCTGGTTATTTGAAAATGAGAAAAAAAGGGAAAGAAAAGTTTAATCTTTTTGTAGTAAATTGTTTAGAATTTTCACTTAGTGGTTAGTTCTTTTTTGATATATTCGCTAAGTATTGTGAATATTTCTTGGGATAATTAACCCTTTTCCTTCTGGCCTACCAATACATTAACATATAAGTATACAAATATAGGTATAAATGGAAGTTTTTTTGCTATGTAACTCAGTTGATTGTATGCATTTATACTAATAGTTAAATATAATGATTTACAATCTGTTTTAAAGAAGTAGGAATAACATTATTTATGTAATAGAGAAAGTTTTACTGATTCATATTACGTCATTAAATGAGGTGTAACTCAAACGTGTGTGTATGGCCTCTTATTGTAACCATGATATACAACACTGTTTTGATTATTTCAACTTGGATATTAAGCTAGCCCCGTACAAACATATATGTGTATTAATCGAAGCCTAGAAAAAATAGACGTTTGACTATTTACAGACTTATTAAGTTATCAGTTGTAAATACTGGACATTTATTGGTTGTGTTACGAGTTCAATTTCTTCTTTCCCCTTATAACGTTTACATAGCTTGATAACTGTGTCACTTATCATACTATGTAGGTCATAGTTTAGTGTAGGAACATACATATAATTACTATGGTCAATACATCAATACACGAAAACTACAGACCATATATAATAAGGGTTAAATTTGCCGAATGAATCTGAGCCCTCAGATTATACTTCGATTGATAGATGTTGAAATTTCACTTTCAATCTTTTTATAAACAATACTTTCCACTTCGAATAAGTCGTTGTCGTCAATTCAAATTCACAAAAATGTGTATCATTTAAATTAATTTAAATGGTATATCGGTTTATGATTGTATCTACTTGTTAGATAAGTTATGTTAGATTTTAAAGTTCTTTACCATTGCCTACTTCCTTTTGTTCCCATGTTATTTAAATGCATACAAATATTTGTTTGTTCTTTTTATACCTTTTTCATAAATCTGTTATTGATGTCAGTTTTGAAGCCACCTAACTGATATATATGTGTAATGCAGAGAAGTTATCAATCCAGAGATAATCGATCATGAAGAATTCGAAATTTTAGTAAACCTGTTCAATTTTTTCTGAAGACCTGTTTCTAAATGAAATAAACTGACAATAGTTATTTATTTTCAAAAAAAGGATCTAGGTATAGTTCCAAATTACTATCGGGAACATACTTACTGTTGAAATTTAGTACTTTTGCATTCAACTCAGAGAGAGAGAGAGAGTTTCATCTAGAAGACTATTAAATTTTTTATAGTATGATATGATTATTTAGTTCCATAACAGTACTAGAAATCGAAGTAGATAACGTTTTCCTGAACTTGTTACAGTATATTAGTTTTAAAGGATGAATACAGTTTTATGTGCTTCACAAACACTAAGTATGAGGCTACTTTTTGTGAGGTAGTATTACGATGATCAGCTTTCCGAATTATGCAAGATATTCACTTTCATTATTTAATGGTAATTCTACTAACAACCAAACGGATGTGTCACATACTACTGAAAGTTATGGATTACATTGAAACTTTACATTTCATCTCGTTTTCTATTATGTTTTACTACTACTGATTTTCAGTAATATATCATGACAGGATAATATTTACTACAGTCCACTTGATTTCCACCTAATATTCATTCATATCAATATACTTTACCAAGACAAAACTCGTAAACAATTACGAATTGTAAACGATATATATATATACTGTTTAGGTTGAATGTTACAGTTTGGCCAATTTCTGACAGTTGTCAGTTGGTTTTTTCCATTGAACAAATTTTGAAAAATCTCTTTTTTTTGTGGTTTGTACTTTCCTAAATATGTAAATACATGAATGAAACCAGTTTAAACATGTGCAATTGTGAGATTAATAATGTTAAAACCTCTACAAATAATTAGATAATGAATTAATTAACTTACATTTTGTAGAATCACAACATGGTATTCTGTTTATTGACTTGATATCATTCAGGTTGACTATGAATACAGTGGTCTTGAGTGTTGTTAGAGGCATGAGGGCGGTAATCACTTCCCGATACTTCACTTCTATCTGAAGTTTGTGCTGATGATGTCGTTTAGGAGAACGATGAAAGCTCCACGACCAAAGCATCCAGCTCAGAGAACAAAACTCCACGAAAAACCTCCCGGTTGCCCACACCGTGAAAGGGTTCTCCTGGAGGTGCCTGAAAAGGATATTGGATTAAAGGTGGTCTTAGTGACCTAGGACAGTGACCGCAGTGCTCAAGGGACAACTGCTTGAGGTCGGTCACACACGACATTTTTATGGGTAATTTTTGTGTTAGCTCAGTACTTGTTGAGACCTCACCGCCGTAGACGGATATCCGTGGGATAAGGCGAGGTGTGCATTTTTAGGGTCGACCTTTTCTAACCCCACCCCTCCTTGTAGGAAGGCAGCATCGTTGTCATGCTGGTTGTCTGAAGGAAACACCTTACTCCTGCCACACCTCTGTACAGTCAGCAGTACGACTTCGCCTTTTTACCTTGGATTTGTTGCTTTTAGTCTTGCCGCTCTTCAACCGAGCTGTCTGACATGGTAGGACCTTGAGGAACGGTTGTTCCAGCCAGTATAGCTCGGTTGCTTCATCACGATAGGCAAACCCAACCATCACGTCAAAGTAGTAACAACGGTCGGGACTTAATATCATTAACTCATTATCACAATTTCATAACAAAGTTTTTCAATAATTGTTAACATGTGTATTCAAGCAACAGAAATTTTATAGAGATAAAGATTTAAAGTTTTTTTGGTGTGTATGTGTGTTTTTGTGAAGTTACATGATTTCCTGGAAATTCTATTCCCTATTTTTTCGTATTTAACTAATCATTAGTTTAAGCTTCAATAAATAATCAGATGTAAGCAAAAGGAGTCGCCTATTTTTGCATAATGGTTTTAGTTATCGTTGAGTCCAAATTTTTCTTCAGGAGTGACCCACTTCTTCATAAGTAGTATGTCTGTCCTAAAAAAAAATAAAAACATAAGCCAGATGTCTTGCTATTAGCCAAAGATGTATTTTATGTGTTCCCACTCTTCTTTTCTACACATGGAACGTATTGGCTTCGGAAACGTAAGTCCATAGATGGCTTGGAAATCTTGACTTGTCACTGGTTATGTAAATAAAACCGTGTCAAAATATTGGGTTGGGTGATTCTTTAATAAATATTTGTTTTGTTCTGGATTCCCAGCAATCTATATCAGTTCCTATATAATCCTTAATTATTAATACTGAATTGGAGTGCTTTTAAATAATCTATTCTATCAAAACTCTCATACTATTAGAAGTAAATAGATGAATTCATAGCTCTCTCATGCATTAAATTTTAATTATTTTCTATACTACTAATCTACACATAATGACTTGGTTATTATCGAAATTTTGTTTGTTTAATTACTTAAGTATGTGTATTTCATTCGAACTGTGTTAGTATCCTAGGGCTAAAAATTCCTAAAATTAATTTTTTTTATTATCCAAAAACCAGAGAGGATACTATATTAACCTACTTTTAGGACTTGTAAATGTAAAATCATTGAATTTTGAATCATGACCAAAAGGGGAATTATGGACATGATACAATGACTTTTTTTCTTTCTTTTTTATAATGCATCAAATTAGTGTTGATAAGTATGTTGTTAATGATTTTTATGATGAATTTTACCAGTTTAGATTTTGAAGGAATAGAAGAAACAATAACATCTGAATAATAATGTGTGATTATGAATGTTTTTAAACAAAATGAAGAGAGGTTATTACAAATTGCTTAGAATTTTTGTAGTTTGCTACCTACTACTATTAAATATATTCTGACCATTAAGAAACTGGGGACAGATAAATCAATATGTTAAGGGTTGGTTGAGAGATTTGAAGGCTCTATGTTCGATCCCCGATGGGATTGTGAATTTTTATTGATAAATAATGATATCATACTAAGACAAAACAACTGTCCGGTACTTCACGTTTTTCAATGGTTGTCTAACCAACATTGATCCATGATGTGAAGTTAGAAAATTAATCAATATGTTGAATTTTCATTTACTCAACGAAGAGCAATCTACCATTTTAAATGTATACTGGTTACTCTTTGGATAGATGTATTCAAGTACTTAGTGTAAATCTACAGGAAATAACATCTCATTCAAATCTGTTTTACAATCTTTTCAAACCACGTATTTCACTATTCTTGTACCATAATGGCAGATTATGTTTTTTTTTGTTGTTTCTATTGGTTACAGTTTCTAGAATTGTTAAGTTAAATGGACTGGGTAGTTTGAGTTTACCCTTTGTATTTTATCAATAAATAATTTCATAGTGTGTAGACTAGAATAAAACATCAAAATGAGTACAATATCGTTTTTGATAAAATCCCCGGAAGGTTTTTCTTATCTCGTTTTTTTACAGTTTTACATATATAAATGGGAAAAGAACTTATTAATTTGCTAGTGATCGATAATATTATTATTATTATAAGCTTTATTCAATATTATATTTTATGGTACAATATAGAATTCTTAGCACAAAGTATTTCAACAAGTTTCCGTTTCTTACTTCTTGGTCGATCCTGACGATAAATATTGAGTGGTCGCTAGTTAGATGTTAGCAGTCCAGTGAATGAACATCTTAATAATGTACATTCTTTTCGTTGTATATTGCCAGCAACCACATTGTCCCTTATTGAGTTGTTTGTAACTTTGACAACGAAAGGTTGTACACTTTTCAGAAACGCAGCAGAATAGGTTGTGCGATTAATAAACATAATGATATATTAAAACAAACAAAAATAGATAACTTGTTGAAATATTTAGATGACAGGAACCGGTAGCCCAGATGCTCAAGCACGCCGCCTAGTTCATTCACACAGCTAGACATTATTACTGTTTTATTCATTGTATAATACAGTCTTGGATGATATTATCATTACTACCATTACTACTAAAACAATTAATAATCTGTAATATATTATTAATAGTGGTAGTTTGTTGCGATTCCTGACTGTGAAATTATTACCATGAATTGATTTGCTTCCAGTTTGTTCATTCACATTTTCAAAAGTGTAAAGGGATTTCAGTTATTGCAAAAGTCTAGTTAAGACATCACATTGACTTGTAGGCTTATTTTCTTATCTATTCTTTAAAAAAAAAACTGAGATTAAGAAAAATACAAATGTTCTGCAACATTCTATCCTGTGTCGATAAGATTGTCTGAAATATTTTATGGTTACGGGATTGCGGCAGGCAGCCACCGTTTAAACATATATGCAAATTCAATACATAATAACACTGATATATTTAACAATGTTTAAATTATGCTTGGATTGAGGATTTGAATTAGTGCTAATTTATTTCTATCACAGTCATTATTGTTTGTCCGTCCTCAATTTTGTTATGAAGAGTGGGAGTCAAATTATATTCTCATCATCACTATAGGGTTGTGGAGATTATGAAGTTTTTTGATTGAGATCATGAACTGATTGATGTTAGACCACCATTGGAAACCTGGAAGCACAGGACGGTCGTTTCATCCTATTGTGCACGTCTGGGCACTGCTGAGGAGTCCCATAATAGGACCAAACGAACGCGTTATCTAAACAGTCTTTTGATGAATTTACAATGTAAAAAAGTATTTCATTATATAACTTACGTTTATCGATATGGATAATTGTTTTAAAAAACTTTTTCGTTGGTGATTTGTTTATCTTAGTTAATTTGATTTTGTGAGCATATTTTAATGTTATTCATATAAAAAAGGGAGTTTCTCTTGTTTTCTATGCTTATCCATTGGTTGTAAATCGTCTATCAATTAGACATTTATTTAATCGATCTTCAGTTACTTTGCATATGTGTTTGTGAGGTAACTAAACTTCTTGAATGCTGGAAGGAAAGTAGATAAGAAGTGGTTCGTATCGACAACCTATGTGTTAAATGTCAAATTTTCTAGCGAACGAGGTCACTTTCATTTCAGTAGTGTTTGAAATGTCATTTTCTCTACAATCTATTCAATTTATTCTCCGTTCAATTTTCACATTGACTTGTTTACCGTAAAAAAACAACGTGAACCACTGTTTTTGTCTTTTCAATTGTCAAAAAACAGTTACTTAAGTAATGGAAACAATAATATCTCTCACTATTCATGTTTACTATTATTATCGTCATTTAATCATCTCTTTCATAGTTAGTATATTTGATTGAAGGGTTAGAGTAAAAGAAGGTTTTGTTTTTAAAACTTCAAAACTAATGAATCATAATATCTGTAAGGTTTAATAAAAGTTAACTAACATGTTGATTATATCCAGCTGTTCTGATATTCTCTAGTGATGATATATTTCACTTTTGATTTCACTTATATCATGTGATTTCATTGATCTATTTGGTCAGTAAATATATATTACCTGTTTAGTGATTGGAGACAATCGGTAGGCAGTAAATTCTAAGATTAAGTTTCAAGTTAGTTCTCTCTCTCTTTGTAATTCCAACCGATACCACTTACATTCCGAGAGGTTACCACTAATTCACTGCCCGAATAACTCAGTGGTAAGATATCAGATTGTGACATTGAACGACAGAAAATTGGAAAAACCATTTCCATCAACGTTATAGCATTGGTTTGCTGACGAATGCCAATCATCATAAAACCTAGATCTAAGGATTTCTGCTAATCACCTAACATCAAAACACAGTGCACGCAATGTAAAGCCACACAAGATAGTGGCTAAATAACAATCTGGTTGATAGAACTAGACCATCACAAGTGTACTAGACAAGCATGACGTGTTTACTAATCATTAATCGACACATATATACATTACCATTATAAATATTGTTCATCTCTAGAAGCGGTGAGGATTGCTTACTAGATAAAATACTGAAGGACTTTATGAGTTTCTTTTTTCTTTCAAAAACCTTAAATGTAGCTATTTGTAGCAATAATGTTGCAGACATGATTGGAGAACTTTGTTGAAATTTGTGACACTGTATTCAATCCACTCGCTTGTTGAAAAATTGATACAATTTTTTAAGTAATTTACAAGCCCTCATAGCATACTGAAAACGGAAGAGAATATTTGAATGATCAATTACTGTCAATAAATTTATCTTGTTGTTTTAAAATTATAGGTTTATCATTATTGTATTATATTAGCTACTATACAACATGCATTTATTACTTATGATCGAACTAATCAGTTTTAGTCATTGCTGATAGACAGTAAGTGCTATAACCAGGACAAGGTAACCTGTTTCGTCATATACCATGTCTTGAGGGACCTATAAAATGTTGTAAGACTATTTCTTATCTATATAACAGGCCAAATCGATGAAACTAAATTTAGGTTTGTGAAGGAAGTACTTTTAAATGCTTTATTTGCCCTGTTCAGAAGTAGAGTCATCCCACTCCGTTTGTAATCGGTTTTGTCAGTTACATACTATTGAACGTTTATTCAAAATTCATAAGCTTTTTCTTGTTGCTTTCTGCGAAACATTCATCCTTGTTAATTCACTGGATATTATTATTATATTATCACAGTAATTCCGACAACATTTTTCACAGTTTATTTACTTTTTCTGAGCTGAGTTATATAATCATAAAGTCTGCGTTATTCATATAAACAAACTCATCAGCACAAATTTCCTATAGTAGTAGGTCATTGAAATTTCTTCACCAAAATCCTCCTCCTAATCTACAAATCTTCTTTACCATTCCAACAGCATCTATTATATATCATAATTATATGGTTTTACTCTGCTAATTATAACTATTTACTTTGCAGTGACATTCTTTATTCATTTTTGTGTGATTTCAACCAGTGAGATTTCTAAAATCTCCACAAAACGCCTTCTGATAATAATCACCTGCTCAATAGTGACTGACTTCAAGAGATATATTCTGGAGTTCTAGTGAGAAGTCGTTGCCAGTGGAGTTCAACCAGGTCTGTTGTGAGGCATCAGCTCACTGAAGACAATGGCGTACGGTGGCGCAACTTCGTGGATTGATTGAAGTTAGACATTAACACCGTTGGATGCCGGTTCAGTGGTCTAGTTCGTTGAGCGTCTGGCACGAGACTGATAGGTCCTGGGTTCGAATCCCGTGGAGTGCGGGATCGTGGATGTGCACTGCTGAGGGGTCCCATGCTAGAACGAAACGGCCGTCCAGTGCTTCCAATTTTCCCATGGTTGTCTAGCTTCAATTGACTCATGATTTCAACCAGTGACATTTTAACTTTACCAATGACCTGTTTTGCAAATACTTTAGGCATAATCGATGCATAATTCACTATATTCAATGTATAACTGAATCATAACATTTATATGTATACTGTAGTATGATTCTTCTTAGAATACAGTATGTCATGAATAGAACCTGAAGTTAAAGTTCTTAAAAATAATTTTACTCTCAAATATCCCCTTGTTTTTGAATACATAACGATTTCATTTGTTAGTATTAATCATAGATTCACATTGGTATGCATGTTTTATTTTATATTATTTCTAAGTAAGAGACATTGATAAGTTTGTTTTCCTTTTTTTAAAAAAAATTATGAAGGTGAACATTTACGTTAATCTGTTATATTTTATTCGGTACTTTTCTTCTCATTGCGTTTCATTTTGATGCATCAAAGTAAAAAAGTGATTAATCAAAATAGAACGCACTCTTTTCAAGTTTGACTTCATGAATTCTTATTTTCTACTCCTTTGGAGGTCTGTTCTATACGTGGACATACACATGTTTATCAATAGAATACTATTGTTTTTTTTCTCGAATTGTACATGATTGACTATGTTATGTGTCTGTGTGTGAAATATTCATTTGTTTACATCGTATTGAATTGAATGGGACTTTGATGTTTGTTTGAGAAGAACCTTTTTTTCGATGTTCATTAAGTGTTTTATCTAGGATTTCTGGGCGTTTGTTTGCTTATTCAGTGTATTTGTGCTAAGTCATGTAAAGCAATCTACATATGTATTATGTTGGTACGCTACTGTAGCACACCCCAACATTCCGGATGCAAAACAGTTTAAAAAGTGAAAGTTACAGCTTGAAATGAAATCCTTAGTAAAAGTTAAACTCGTAAATGCATTATTCACTCACTACACAAACAGTAGACACCAGATGCTGCACACACACTGAACACTGAGAAGTAGATGTGCTACAAATCTATGGACATGTATTCTCTTCATTTTTATTGTGTAAAATACTTTAAATATGTTTATTATCAGGACTTTAAGACTTAAACCACATATTCTATTGTGTTGAGCATCGCGAAGTTGTCTAGTGGTTTGTATATAATCGTTGTTTAATCACTGTTGATAGCCATGGCTTTAAACAGTTATGTCTACTTTTTAATACCGAACCATCCGCTCTTCACTATTTTTTGAATCCATTGTAAGGTCTCTCCAGCTGTTGGTTTTTTTTTCCATTCCACTATAAACAACTGTGTCAAATTAAAAATCCTTACAGTTTATTAACTTCTCTGCATCAGAGGTTCTGAGTATTTCACAAATCACGATAACTTTAATAATGGTACCAACTTTGTTATAACACTACTGATTTCATCAAGAAGATGAAAGAAACTTAGTCGTAATTTAGTAGTTTTTCGCTCCTCATTGACATATATATCACGATAGTATGGTCTAGCGAACTGGGATAAGCCGGATTTGACCAATCATCATTTATACAATTGTTTTTCTCATTATATATTTAACTTTTTCTCACTATTCGTCATACAACTCATATTTCTGTAAATAACTTCTACCTTTTTATAAGGAACATGGGATGGGACCAGTAACGATTGATACTTTACTATCTACTACACCTGGGCAAACTGTATCACCTAATTCATTTACACCATCAGCATGTGAACGACGTATCTGTCCACCAGGTGTTGATTATGGTCGTCAATATCCTATATCGTATCTTCAATTAGCAGAACAAGGTTTCACCGCTATAATGAGTAGTGAAGAATTAAATCCTACTATGAATAATGAAAATGTTGGTCATCGATCTAGATCATTAGCAAGATCTAATCATTTCAGTTCATCACATCATACACCAAGTCATCATCATATATCAAGGCGAGATGTAGTTAGATCAGCGACAAGTAATTCTATGCCGTTCCGACGTTCAAATGATATTGAATTACAAAAGCAAGTAAATGGATATAGCCCACCTAAATTGCCAAGTTATAGTGGTACATCGATATCTGTTGGAGTATCGAACACACCGATTTCACTAACCGGCCGACCTAAACGTGATATGTATGTTCGACAACGTCAACTTTCACCTGGTTCCAGTTCTCTTGGGTCTGGTGTTATGGGTTTTCGTCGTTCGGAACGAATGAATTCATCTACACTACCACCAGGCTTAGAAAATATGCGCCAATCAACAGGTTAGTTATCAACTGAATATCAGTTCTTAACTTTACTTCAGGGAAACAAATAAGTGTTAATTATTTCTATTTGTGACTTAGGCGCTTACTATTTTTAGGTATTGATTAGAAGCTGCAAATCGTAATCAATTTTTATGGAAACTACCCTGGGAATATACAGTTTTTATTTTCCTCTTGATTATCAGTACATCAATCACTAGTTGTTTCTTCATATTTGTATTCTTTCTTATCTCAATATGTATTCATTTTTGGTTATTATGGTATATTCTGCACTTCTAATGGATGCGTTTGATTATTAAACAGAAATTCTTCCTTTTTTTAAAGCTGTTCAAAACTTAAACATTGATGTAGTCAGTTCAAATCAAACTTAGATAAAAATTGTTTGATTTTTATTTGTGACAAAACGAGTTCTGTGTACATTGGTTGTGAAACATACACTTTTATCGTAATGGATTAGCTTTTGGACGTAAATCCCTTCGAAGCATTTCTCTGACATATCAGATCTACTGAGTGAGGCTAAACACAGCGTTCTGGTTAAGGAATTCGAAAAACGGTGAATATTCATTAACTAAGTCGATCGGGATGTGTGTTGCGTATACATAACTACAGTATATCTTGACGCGCGATTGGCTTTTCTAGTGATAGTTTGGAAGAAATTTAGGTGCAGGAAAACCCAAACGTGATGTCAGTTAATGAGTTTACTAACCTTCATACACGTAGTTCCCTTTATTATTTTGAAAAGAGGAAGAACAAACATTCTAACACAATATCATGAATTCATTTTATTTCGTAGGTTCTCGTCAGCTGCTTACAACCTGTGATATTTAAAATGATAATTAATGGGTTTAAATTACTTACATGAAAGAGTTTGGTTGGAAGTTATACTGAAGACATATTCGTATAGTATAGCAAGGGTGTAAATATAATTAATAGACTGAATGTCGTAAATATATATCTTATGTGAAAGAACAACATTCTACCACATTGATTGTGACAACAGTCCAAACGGCCAGAATACAAGTGATTACATAATAAGTAAACGTTGATAGGAGTATAGCGAGTACAGCTCAGTTGATAGGATAAGATTATTAATTTGGAAGATAGTTGAAATCAAACTCAATGGTTTAATAAATGCAAGAAAGAGTTTAAAGAAAAAAATATCAAGATACAGCGAAGGAATATTAGTCACTAAGGCAAGGAAAGATTAATAACCATCTCCTTTTGAACACATAGGTCAGGTTTTCGAAACCTGATGTTAACGGCCTCAGCAAACTTCAGAAGACTGGAGTTTGACTGCTTACTAATCACCATAAACGATTGCAAAGTATCTACCTGATATCCTGTATTAAAGATATGTTTGATGATTGCACTATTTAGAGTCTTGCTTTCCCTTCTTCTGAGACTTTCTGGAACATGTTCAAAAAATCTAAGATATGCCCTCCCTTCTGTTCGGCCAATGTAGCTGCTTTGGCAGGTACACGTAAATTTACAAATACAGTTGGCAGTAACATGAAAGGGGTGCCTGTCGACCTTTGACTGAGTTATTGAACATGTTGTTTTATAGAGAACTAAAAGTCTAGCCTCCGGGCAAGTTCTGGCTAGCGCAGTATTCAGTCTCCTGTTGATTGTGTTTGCAACCTCATCACCTTTGAAGTTAAGATTTATAGATACTAGCTTTTTATTGACCGCAATTATTTCCGTCTTGTTTTCTTTGGGGTTTTTATATTTGTCAATAAACTTTTGTGAGTAAAAATTGTCTCTTAGACGTTTTTCAACGTTCATTAATTCTTCTTCCAGTTTGTCGGTGGTACATATCCTTTCTACCCTATAAAATAGTGTTTTAACCAATGCCTCCTTGTAACTAATTGGACAAAAACTATTGAAATTCAAATAAAGGCCATTACAAGTACTTTTTCGATAAACCGAACGTTGTACTGTCCCGTCTTCCTTACGTTTTATGGCACCATCAAGAAAGTGGAACATGTCGTTCTCTTCGTGTTTCATAATAAATTGTATGTGAGGATGAGAATTATTGAAGAGTTTTAGCAGACGGATTGCATGCTCTTTATTGTTACAGACAATAAACGTATCATCAACATATCTGGAGTATTCCGTCTTTTCATTAATCGCCTGTTTAAGTACCGTGTTTTCAAGATACACCATTAAAATATCTACCATAATTGAACCTAGTAGGCTTCCCATTGCTACGCCATAGATTAGGCGATATATGATGTTACTAAACTGGAATTGAACATCTGTTGTGCACATTAGTAGTATTTTTTTGAATCAGCAATCATTTCCTTTTTTAGAAGTTGTCTAAGAATGCCAGCAGATTCGTTTTTCTGTTGAATCAGTCAAATCTTTATAGGATTCTTCTACCTTAGATCTCATTTGATCGTCAACCCAAGACGATAAAACTATTGATATAATTTGTCAGAATTATGATCTTCTACCTTTATCAGCCCCAGAATTAAAAAAACTACAAACCCTTTCATTTAAGTAATTTAAACCCATTATGTGGTTTACTAACTTTAGATTGAGTGGTGTTGGTAAGTGTAGACTATATTGTTGGGGTTCATTTGATTATTTCAATCAGAGTTTAGCGACTTTCTGTGACATGACTCAGATTCATCTATTCTTTGTCTTTCTTTATATCTTGAGTTCTAAAATTACCTCATATGTTTTTATTGTATGATTACAAAATTTACCCTCGAATCATATAGTCTTCCCAATTATTGCTATATCCGCCGATCTTATTCTTACTTCTACTAATCTAGGATTTGTCTTTTTAATTTTATATTACTGTTGTGATATAGTGTGATAGCTTGAACTGGAGCACATATTTTCCAGGTTCTAAGTTGCTCACAACTGACTGAGAAATGTAAATTGTCCAGCTTTGTAAGTTGGAAGCAGATTCAGAACATTTTTTTTCAAGGTATCTACAACAGATTCTGTCGAATTAAACGCTAATTGAATTATTTTGAACGAAAAAAATCCTCACCATTAAATTAGGGTCTAGTTTATTAAACTCACTCAAAGTCAAATGATTTAGGTAACACTTTACCTTTTGGTTATTTTTTTCATATAAAACATTCAAACTGATTAGTTTAAATCTGAGATATGGCGTTTAATTTTTAATTGCAATTCATATGATAGATTTGTATTTTATTACTGCCTGTCTTCAAAAATTCCTGGTGTAATATTCTTTCACTACATTATTTCTTTGTTCGAGAATTGTTGGGGACGTTAGATCCCCAGAACTCACCTGGGAAAGGACCTTATTTTGTAATTTTATTTGGAAAATTTGAATTTTTTTGTTTTCACGCCAAAGGTGCTCTTGTCATCTTCATGTCGTATTTCCCACTGGGAAATATCTTAAATGCTATTGGTCCGTTGCGTCTTTTAGTATGCTATTTGGTAACTCTCCCCAAGGACGGTTTTGTACTGTATATATACGTTTTGAATTGCGTTTGTTGTTATCGCTCGTTTCTGGCTGTTTGCAGAATATACTTTCCCATTCCAAGCTTGGACGTCTCCCTCTAGTTAGCGAGGCTGGGACGTATCAGTAGCTAGCTTACTGGCCTTTGGTCACTGAGTCTTGTTTCTCGTTCGCAGATTAAGTGAACTCGTGATATCTTCAACCCTAGCAAGAATATTTTAGGTTGTTAATAAATTTCAAATATTTATTGACCAGCTAAGTTCTAGTTTGATTTTAATCGATACACTTTACGTTTTGTTTTGGTTTTTCTAAAACAAAACTTTGAAGGCATTTCAGATAAACGCCAACTGCTTATTGAACAACAATCGGAAATAGTTTGTTTTATCAATCCCTCAATACTGTTTAGTTGGGATTAAATTTTGTTGCGCAATATTAATTATCTATTCGGTTTATACCTAGAATTCTCTCTTTAATACATGGAATTTAAAGAACTAAATCGTCAACTTTGGTGATCTAATGTTTTGATAGGTGTCAGTATCTCATTCAAGGTGATGGTCGTTGGTTAGTGATGAGTAACCGGAGAGACTTTAGAATTTGTTTGGTGCTTCATTTAACAACCACTTTCTACGAGAGTAGTTTACTGACCCAGTTATGACTCATAAAGTGACTACGAAAAATAAGTTTCTTTGTTCTGTCCTAACATTTACGTATTTTAGTCTACTGCCAACACTTTTGATTTTGCCCACTGTTTACAAACACTGTAAGAGCTGTGTTTAATTCCATTGTGTGAGAATCATGGTCTCATTACGTTTGCTTTCTGACAATGCTCCTCAAAATACTACTGATATTCCTACATATGACTTGATATGTCTTTTATCATGGACATCAAAATGTCCAATAGTCTTTTGTTTATTCAATTGTTAAATAAAGCTAAGCATAACCAACCATAACTCGTAATCTATTTAATGGGTTAGCTTAGTAGAGTGACTAAAGGTTAAATCCCTCAACTGTCATCATAAAATTCACAGTTTTCAACCCTGTTCCGTATAATTGGTTCGCGAAGACAGATGGTATTACTGACCCTTGTTCCTAAAGTGTGACTCCGAATCGAATATACAAACCTATATTCGGTAAATGAATTTATTGTTATCTCTCCACTTACGATTCTTAAGCATCTGTTTGTTTAATCTCTGAATACCTATACGGTGAACATGATTTAGATATCTCATTGCTTAAATAGGCTTAAGTTAATGATAGCAGTTAAATTTTATATGCTAAATTATCTTGTTTACAGCATAATACATGAATACAATAAAAGAGATGATGTAATCGCAGGGTAGATACAGAATAAATGTCTGAGGTTATTAAAACCCTTTCGTCATGAGAGCTGATGTATATAACTCGAATAGACTAAAAAGAAGTATGATGTTAAGACGTAGAACAATGAATTCACGAACTGGAGGCTTATTTTAAATCAACCATAAGGAATGAGTAAAATTACATTATATAGAATGGTATTGATCCATCTTCCTCTGAATGATGATCTAATATCTTGGGGAATATCTATTTCACACTTAAATTCATCATATAATCGAAAAATTCTAGTGTAATCCGTGTGTTGAATATCTGTCAATTATGACAGTTCAAGAGTTTACAAAAAGTTAAGCTACGTATACCAAAGGAGAATAATTTCTTTTCGAGCATTTTAATGCAAAATCTCATCCATTTCTTAAATAATAATAATAATAATAACGTGATAGTGTTTTGTTACTCGTTCCATACTTAATCAGTTTATTATCACTAAAATTTCTCTTTTTTTTTCTCTCATTTTAACTAAAATGATTACAAATGATCATTTTGGCATCAATTAACGATCGTGTGATCAAATCAAAATAATGAATACAGTTTAGAAAGTTGTGCTATAATATTCTTATAGATGATAATCACTGATTGGTTAATCTTTTGCACTAAATGATCATATGATTGTATGAATTATAATTTCTCGTTATGACTTCTCATACTTTGATGATGGTATACTGTGTTTTCTTTTATTTCACATAGGTTTGATAAGATTTTATTCGTAATTTCTTTTCGTTTTTTTATGTCGCCTGTATTTAAAGATTCAACAGTGATTTGATTCTAATTAAGTTATCCTTTTGAAATACAATTTTTAACCATCATTTGAAAATGTTATTCTCATGACAACTATATACACGTTTTAGAAGCGTATCTTAAAGTGATTTGTTTCATTAATTGTGATCATATTGGGTGATGCGTTCAAAATGACACTATAGGTAAAATGTTTAAAAACTTCCATTATTTATTTACTGGTATAACATTATCTGAGCAATAAATTTCCTCCCACTTAGGTTTTTGTACTTGGTCATTGACGGGTTACTTTTCATTTTTAACTAGTTCTATGCCTCCAGATGCCCTGGTACGGCCGAGAGTGGACAGAGTCCGCCCACCCTCCCGAAATGATCTCACATGGCCACGCATATATAGCCTCTACCAGCGAAGTCCTACTCATTGCCTCCTCGTGGCAGGGGCATTGTTTACGAAATTGAGAGGACGAAAAGCTGATGTCCGGTACTTTAACCGGGTTGGTGGACATGGAGGATCCACCTAAGGGAGTTGGAAAACCCTGATTCCAAACCAATGGTGCACATGGGCTCCAGTACCCTGAGTGAACAAATGGTGTATGAACCAATCGTTGGTCACCGGCTGCCATGAGACTACATCTCCTTACGATGCTCCACTGCCTTGTGGATCCGACCTTCAGGTCGAAGCCTCGGAGTGTGGCCCCCTAAGAAAACCAGTTGTTTCGGTTTGGGCATCCGTGCAGTATCACAACCCTCACACATGTCGAATGAGATTTGTGTGGCGCATATGTAATCGGTGCCCGTTTGTACCAATATCTATGTGTTAAAATAAATAACAATAAATAGTTCTATGCCTCAGTATGTTGTTTCAAATGTCATTTTAAAAAAAAAATTATCTGATTTGCTATTTATTAAGCGGCACACCATTACTCACTTAACTGAAGAAAACCTGGTTGTCTTCTATCTTATTACTGGTTAATGAGCTAAATTCCTTTCAATCATTATTTAACTTTCAATTTCCAGAATATTTATTACAAATTTTTGTATTTGTGGAATTTCCTTAGTTTAATTTTCACATCATAGTACAAGTCCGTATTTCAATATAATACTAGAAACATTGTATGACATTCGTTAAATAATAATCATTCTTTATGTAATCAATGATAGTGAAGGATTTTCAGTTTTCTTTGAGAGAAAATTTCTATTTTATTTCTATTTCTTTTAGGTCGTTATTCCTGTCGATCTACTCCGAATGTAACTGGGAAACGTGGTATGTATCATTATCACTATTATCATCATTATTATTTCATCCTTTCAATGATTAGTGTAAATGTGCATCTGAAATTTTTATACTAGCTTCACCTAATGTTTTTTAGCGTTGCCTTCTCTGTTATCTTTGAACCGAAAATGCTTATATTCTGACTCAGTGACTTGATATACTAACGCTTATCGATCCAACCAAAATTCCTCTCTCCTCTACATTTCAACCACAACACAAGAAAAGAAACCGAATCTACCTCTTATTACGTTGACTCAAAGACTTAAATCTTTATATACATATATATCTCACCGTATACCTAACCAGGTCATTTACAGTGCCAACTGGAATAACAAGTTTATAATTATATTACAATAATTTGGGAACATGGAAGGGTGTAACATCAGTTAGTAGGTCAACTAAAACCTTACAATTAAGAGAGTATTAAAAACTTGTGTGCTGATTGTTTAATAGATACACATTAAGAAATATAAACATTGATCTAAAATAATAGCTTCGAACGTTTGTCATTCTCGGCCATTCGTCTCTTCATCATAGTTTTACTCACTAAATCATTATAATTTAAATCAATTCACTTTTATGCATAAAAAGCAGACAATATATTAAGTACCATAAATATATGTTGGAATCTGCAGCTGAATGAATTATTTTTCTTATAATGAGAACATTCTTTCAACATGTCCAAAGTTTTGTTTTCTTCGTGAAAGTTTGGCCAGTACTACTATATTTTGTTTTTAGAATACTGTTATGTATTGACAAAGGAAATATAAGATAATATAGAATAGATGGATGATGGCTAGCAGCGGAATTTAGGACAAATGTCTTGTATAATTTAATACTGTTCAGTTGGTGATACAACTTCTACCCACTGAATTATATAGACTGGTCTAAATTCAGTCCTGAATATCCACAACAGGACAACTTAACTAATAACGATGTAAACCGATCCTAAAATGATTTTTTTTCCAATGTATTGGATCTCTTTACTTGATATAGGAACATAATTGATCTAACGAATGCCCGAAAACCCACTCTTATATATGATGAAAATATCGTTTTTATTTCGATGAATTTCGTTTTATTATACACGGAAATAAGAAAATATTTGTTTGTTTGATTTATTAATGTAAGGATAGGTTGATATGCATTTATATAAATAATCAAAGTATGAATTCATTTAGTACAAATACATCTAAACACATCTATACACAGACTGTGTGTACATAGATATCCCTCTTTTGGGTACTGCTGAGTTACGAACATGTACACTCCCAATAAACGATGAGAATTATATATCTTGAACAAACACACACGTGGATACATATATACTAGGTTTATTGGATAAATTTACTCATTTTACCAATGACTTTCCGATAGTACAAATATATAAGTCTTACATATAATTGGAGTGTGTTTTATGGTCAGATTCTATTTTTACGAAGTAATGAAATATTTACTATTATCATTATTAACTCATAAATTACCTTTTTAATGCATCTTATCTCCTATTCTATTCGTTACTGTCATCTCTCATTCATTGTCTTCCCGCCTCACCCCACTCTACCATCTCGTTTCGATCTTCTTTCTCAATATATGTATCGAAATATAGTTCATCACTTTTTCCCTTCAACTTCTTATCTGATTATCTATAGAACAGTGTGTATACATAATTACTAATTTCAGTTTGTGTATGAACAAAGTTGGTTGGATTTATTTATTTATTTATTTACTGTGTATTTTTGATATTCCATGTATATATATGTATGTATGTGTTTGTGTATGGGCATGTTTGTATGCTGTATTCTTACCGACAGGTTGTACTCTTCCTTCTCTCTTTACTTGATTTCATTTTATGCATTTCTTCGTTGTCTACACCTTCCACTTTCATCTTGTATGCAAGAATAAACGAGAATTCACGTTTCTTTGTGTTCTTATTAGAGAGAGATATTTATTTATTTTGCTAAATCCATTTAAGAAATTATTATTATTACTAGTAACATTCTATAAAATCAAATCAATTATGTTTTATTTATCAAGACTAACTATTTAACTGTGATTACATTTATTTCCCTTTTTTGGGGATTTAAGTATCCTAATAATTGATCATGCGCATTGGAGTACTTAATAAGTGGTCAGTTTGAATTCGAATTTGATTCAATAAATTTTCGAAAGATTATTGTGATATTGTCATCGATGAAGTGAAATAATCACTGAATATTGGACAATATAAATTATAATAATATCGGGAGAAGTTTCTAGGAGCGTTAAATGTACTTCGGTGAGAATGTACTCGAATGATTAAGTGGACAGATGGGATGTTTGTGTTGTTTATTTTTGGAAGAGATATCTACATCACGAGAGAAAACGAAAAAAAAGTGAATAAATTTAATAGCACTAACGAAAATCCAAATTTGAAAAGTATCATGATCCGTAGTGCTACTTCAAAATCTGAGTGATTTGAAGGTAGTTTTCGCTGAATGGTTAGTGACCAATTGGCTAACCATTGAGATCTAGAGACTACTAAATAGCTTTATCATCATATTTTATGTGTCTCAGCTTGTCAATACACGGTTCCAATCAAGATTAAAATCCGGAACTCTCATAAAACTTCGTAACATGTAGAGTTGACTTACTGGAGGATGAAATACTTGCAAACCAGTAGGCGACATTACATAATGTTTACACTATATCATGAGTTTAAAAATGTTCATAAATGAAAGTCATCCGATTACAATTCAGTAAATGATTAGTAGTGTGCTTACCAGAATACTTTCAGGCATTGTATGTGATTCTTATGGGATTGAGAACATGGTTCAGTGCAGAATCTCAATGACCGTTCATTAAATCTCATCAAAATTATTAAAACAAAAAGTAAAATTTATCAGTATTCAGTAAAAAAACCAATGAAGAGCATAAATATGATATAGATTGGATAAGTATTATTTCCATTTGAGTTTGTTTTCACTTTACATAATCACTCAGGTTTTCTTTTCACCACTGAAAAGTGCTTTTTTAATACCTCATTATGGTATTCGGTCCATTTTACTCTGTTGATAGTTTCTGACGGTTACCCACCTTAAAGTTTGTTGAATTATCGATTTTCTTAAGATATGATTATTTTAATATGGTTAGGCTTACTCGTTGCTTCTTTTAGAGTCGTTTAGTGTAATTTAATTTCAGGCGATAGATTAAATAGAAAAATAGATAGACAGATTGTACTAGTTAACAAATTGTCAACTCATTAGAATTTCTGCTTTGATTCTGTACGGTAGTAGTAACAATGATTTACATCACGAAGTGACTTAATCTGTACAACTACTGAGAGGTTCGCATTCAGTACTCCTCATGAAAGAATCGAACACAGGACGTCCGGTCCCGCTCGCAAACGCTTAACCTACAGATCAGAATCGCCATCCAACGGTGTTAATGTCTAGTTTCAGTCAATCCACGATGTTGAGCGATCGTCTTCCATTGTCTTCGGTGGGTAATTGCCTTACATCCGACACGGTTAAACTCCACTGGTCACCACTTTTCACTAGAATCCCGAGGATTCTCTTTCGCATCAAGTTACCAATGAGAACATGATTTCCATGTGCAGTTTGTTAACAAGCACTTCCGAGGTGTCCTATACTAAGACAAAACGGCTGCTTCCACTTTACCAGTCGTGGTCTAAAATTGATCTGTCCATGATTTTAGTGAAAATAACAACCGTTTTGCCTTAATATGAGATTAAAGAAATATGTTCCAATGACCTCGTTTAAGATCAAATCCATCGCAGTGAAAACAAAACTTTAAGACCACTAATTTGACATTGAATAGTTTACATTTTCACAATGTAGTGTTTACTGATCTTCAGTGGTTGTTCAGATAAAGCAACTATTCTTTTGTCAAATTTTCTTTAAAATTGAAGAAAATGAAGTTGGACAAACAAGATTTTCCCTCAATTCTCCTCATATACTTGAACTTTAACACAATAATAGCAGTAGTATATACGAGATTCCGTTATAGTTTATTCCTATAGCAACAGCCTTTTCTATAAAAACGCTCTCAAATACATATAGGAATAAAGTTATACCACTCAATATGTTGTTCCTTAAGAAAGTCTAATCGACTAAGCATTTCATTTGTCAACTGAAATTCTCTTGTCAATTAACAAACCGAGAACTCTTAATGTTTGTTCCAATGTGGAGAATTTATTTGTTTGTTTTGTTTTCTTTTCTTTCTTAATAACAACTGAACTTTCATAGTAGGTATCTAACACATCTAAGTTTTTATCTATTTACAAGTTAAATGAATAGTTTTGTCTACAAATTGGCATGTATAGTATTATTCGTAAACAGTTTAAACGTGTATTGTTTTCTACAATTTGATTATTCATTCATTGTTTTTTTTTCTTTTCTATTTGGTTTAGTTTTTATTTTATACTTTTTCTTTTATGTTTCATATCACCATGGTTATATTGAAAATCTTCAATTTACATAGGAATGACTCAGTTAGGTAAGTTCGATTTTAATTTATCAAAATACATTTCTATATCATACCTGAGTGAAAAATGTTGTATATCTCTGTACAAATTTATTTGTCTACTAATTGTGTCCTTTGTCTAACCCTTTTTTTTTCTCGATTGTTTTGATAAATTTCTTCTTTTTATAATTAACGTTGTTTTTGTTGTTGTTTATTGATAATATTCATATAAGAGTGTTGGACAATTATTTCGTTTACAATGTCTATAGGCTTCCAAATGCCCTGATACGGCCGAGAGTGGAGAGGATCCGCTCTCCCTCTCGAAATGCTCTCACATGGCCACGCGTATATAGCCTCTGCCAGGGAAGTCCTACTCATTGCCTTCTTGCGCCACCGATGTTGTTTATGAAATTGAGAGGACGAAAAGTAAATGTCCGGCTCTTTAACCGGGTTGGTGGACATGAAGAGTCCACCTACGGGAGTTGGATAACCCTGATTGCAAACCAATGGTGCACATGCGCTCCAGTATCCTGAGTGAACGAATGTCGTTGGTCACCAGCTACCATCGGACTGCATCTCCTTACGATGCTCCACCGCCTTGTGGATCAGACCTTCAGGTCGAAGGCTCGGGATGTGGCTCCCTAAGAAAATCACCTGTTTCGGTTTAGGCACCCGTGCAGTATTACAGCCCTCACACAAATCAAATGAGGTTTGTGTGGCGCATATGTATTCGATGCCCCTTTGTACCAATATCTATGTGTTAAAACGAAATTAAAATAAAATAAAAGTGTTTATATACATCCAGTGTATATTGGTATGATACTAATATTTCTAGCTTTCATGGCTATCACTTTGTATTCAATGAATTTACTTTAAATCTGATGACAGATAATGTTAAATTTAGTTAGTTCGTGATATTACACGGCGATCGTAGATTGCTTATGGATTTTGATCCCAATTGAATCTATCATGAGATTGTGTGTGTGTGTACGCATCAATAATAAGTAACGAAATGGAAAAGTGCATATTGATAAAATCATTTTAATTAAAATATGGTTGAGAAATGAAACTTAATGCTATTAGAGTCAATAGTGGTCCCTTATAATTTTTTGATGTGGGGGTATGTATGCTTTACAATAAAACAAAGCAGCTATCTAATTCATTCTTTCTACAGATATTTTCCACTATAAAATTCTTAGATGTAAATGAATTCAAACATCATTCAGGCTGAACGTTAACTGAACTTTGTTTAACCTGAAAATGTTGTACTTCAATAAAATGTAATCAAAATTTGAGCTAAATTTCAGTACAATACATCTCATTCTACTATTTCCAGTTCCAGTTGTCTGTTTCAACATCTTATTAAAGATTAGATTTTACAATGTTTTTCGAATCACTTACCACCAATGATCATAGGAAATTTGATATATTCCATTTTTAAAAAAAAACGGATTAATCTTACAACTTCTAGATTACTCTCACTTCTAGTTCAACTACTTTACTCTCTTTTAGATTTCATTTAGGCTCAAATAAGTGGTTTAATTGTATCATAGCTTTTTCATTCACAATTCACAAGTATATATTCTTAGTTGTTGGTAATTAAGTAAACATTTTTACTTTCCTTTGTTTTTCAACTTGGTCAACAAGAGGGTTAACTTATACGTTGGTAGGATAGAAATTTTTTAGTTGTTGAATACTGAGTTTGTTGTTAAACAGTCATTAAAATCCTGGAGTTCACTTAAAGTTTAAATCTCCGACTGCCGAACGATGACCTTAATGGTTTAAAAGTAACATGCCCAGTCGTAAGGCCCGAAAATCTTTGGTTAAAACTTTGAATGGATCACGGATGTTCACTTTGTGTTTAGGTGCACACTTTATTTTTTCCCCAAAGTTTGTGCGTTATGTAATCTATTATTTCTCCACAAACATTCCATATTTTTCAGTATTTTATTCATTTATTGAATTTATTCGCATTCGTTAAATTCGCACTGGTCAGTGAACAGTTTTCTGTCCATTTCTAATTAAAGTAATAATTTGTTTCTTAGCTTGATCATTTCTTTTAAATTAGGCTGAAACATTTGTTTACGCCCTCTAACCATCTGGAGTTATAAGACTTTTTATTTTTTCCAAATTGAATACTCTCTCTGATGAAAAGTGAATATGTCTGTAAACCTTGTATTGGATGTTTCAAGCCCGAGAACTCACGACCTCATCAGGACTCGAACATAGGACTTTAATGAGAGGCCTCTACGTTAAGACTACGATATGATGTATTCCAACCCAGAAAATGGTATTACATACGTATATATATAATCATGATAACGTCATAATAAAAGTTATTATATTCATTCGTATATGTGACAACAATACAAGATTGCACAATATCTTCAAGATACTCGTGAGCATACAGAAGAAGTTTTGATGGAGTTTTATTCTCTGAGCTGGATGGTTTGGTTGTGGAGCTTTCATCGTTCTTGTGAACGACATCATCAGCACAAACTTCAGATAGAAGTGAAGTGTTCGAATTCCTCCATATGCTTGTTCTTTACACATCTGAAGTATGTGCTGATGATGTTGTTCAGAAGAACGATGTAAGCTCCACGACCAAACCATCCAGCTCAGAGAACAAAACTCCATCAAAATCATCCACCTGAGCTACAAATCTTCTCCACCATGCAGATGAAGTTTAGGACTAACGCAGTAATTAATCCATAGTCTGAAAATAAATCCATTGAAAAATGCTTGATTTACTGGATTTCTTTTGAACTGAATCCGTCACTTGTTTCGTTGAAAATAATATAAACCTCCGTATCTAGTCGATATGTCTGTATTGTCATAAGAGAACATTTTTTTAGAGAAATAGTATGTATGATACTTCACATACTCAGGACGTATACTGAAACGTGGAAATCTATTATGAAGATGAGTATATAACGTTTTTGACAACACTTTTTTACAATCATGTAAGCAAATTAATCGTTTCTTTTAAATGGTATTTATTTATTATTTACGTAAAGGATTAGGAGACACGTAAAAAAGATTGTTTGCTACTACCACTACTGCTACTACTACTACTACTACTACTACTACTACTACTAATAATAATAATAATAATAATAATAATAATAATAATAATGTTTCTTTTATGTTCTAATGTTAACAACACTTGTCTGAAATATTTTATTACCCTTCTATATGGTGTTACAAAATCCTACAATGATAGTTATCATTATAGTCCAGTTGAAAATCTTTTACACAAATGTACGTTTCCCCACCTACTTTTGGTAATCTCTAGATTTCTCTCCAGTTTTTTTCCTCTCTTTCTGTCACTTCAATTTTTTTCTAGATTTGAAATACAGTTATTGTAATTTATTGGTAAATTTTAAAGTCATTAGTATGGATTCACTTCTGAGTTGATGGTGAATATTTATAGTTCAGAAGGATGATTTAGATGGAGTTTTGTTCTCTCAACTGAATAGTTTGATCGTGGAGCTTTCATTGTTATTCTTTACGATCAAACCATCCAGATCAAAAGAAAAAAGTACTCCACCTAGGAATTTGCTTTATCTTGGAAAAAAGTATAACTTTATCATTAACTAACACTAGATAGGCGATTCATTGTAGTTGGAAACATTTTCTAATATTACGCATCCGCGAAACGTATATTTCGTGCTCTTTTTAACCAAAGTATATCGTTATGAAGAAAAATAACAGGAATTCATTTCATTCAATACTCATCAGTTGTTTGTACTTTTTGATAAATTTGTTAATTAAAAAGTAATATGAATATCTGTATCAGTATGTTGTAGCAAAAATCTAAACAAATTTGAAAGTTATTGAATAAAAAATGATAAACAAATATGTTAATAGAAGAATTAATGCCCTGAAACCTTGATTAAACTAATAATATCAGAAGGGATTTTTGTAGAGATTTTAGAAATTTCACTGATTGAGATCATAAGTCAACTGAAGCTAGACCACCACAGAAAACCTAGAAGCACTGGATGGCCGTTCCGTCCTAGTATGGGACTCTTCAGCAGTGCGCATCCACGATACCGCACCTCGCGAAGGTGAAGTGATTATACACGAGAATGAATTCAACTAATAATATTTAAAAATTACATAGTTTATGACTAGTTAGATATCAGTAAACGTTTTAAGCGTTTGAAGCGAACGGTACGGGGTTCGAGTCCAGAAGTGAACATCAACTCCAAGATGCAAGTACATCCTCCTATCAAGTCTCAAATAGGATGAAATGCGCTTCCTGAATTCTACTGCTGGTCATCAAACGTTTTAGACTGAAATATTTATTATGAATTTTAAGGATATTTTTCTTTTTACTACTTCTTTATTTCCATTTTAATGTTCATAGAGAAAGTACATAGTTCAGAAATTTTTTCTCTTCTCCCTTATTTTGTATTTCAATTATTATCTAATTAAATTGAATTGAATTATTAATAGAAAGTGTTTTAATTTAATTAATTAATTAATCATTTTTTTGCTTAAATTATCTAGAATTTTCCAATTTCTTTCTTTATTACTCTTGTTGTTGTTGCAACTTTTCCCACTATTGGTTCTTTCTTTTCATTGAATCCTTCTTCTTCTTCTTCTTCTTCTTCTTCTCCTTCAGAGGTTTTTAGTTCTTACATGTCTGTTTATTTTCACTTCTCAATTCATTCTAATGTGTATTTTGTCATGTTCAAAAAGTATTAAATCAATTTTACTATCAAATCTGTTATTTTATACTATCGTCTAATTTATTTTAACTTAGTGAATGTTTTCTTGTTTGTTTTTTCCTGGTTTAACACACTGTCGTCAACAGTGTCGTTTATCGTTTGTTCACTTGCATCATCATCATCATCTTCATCTTTGCGATAAAGGGGTTTGTTTGTATAAAATACAATTTCATTATGTAATAGACTTACAGAGTTAATGATACAATATAGAGAATCATTTTTCAATTAGTTAATTAGTTTTAATTTAATCAAACGATAAAATTATCTTTGTTAAGATTGTTTTTCTTTTTGATACTAAAACAATTTGAAAAGAAGCTTTATTTTTATAGACATTTTTTCGGTATCATCAATGTGAATTTTTTTCACTGCTTGAGTATATACTACTCATCATGAAAGCGTAGTGTGATTAATGTAAATCAACATAAATATTATCATTGCTTAAAATGGGTCTCAATTTCAATATGAACAGACTACGACTGTTGGTTTCTGAAATTGTTTCGTTGATCAAACCTGGTTTAATCGATGTTCCGGATGATCACGTGGATTCGGTGGGGATTAAAATCTCAGTTAAATTAAAAACCGAATGTACGTAATCTATCTAGAGGAGAAATGTATGCTCGAAAACAGCTACGTAAAGACAGAAAAATTGTTATTTTAAGAACAGATAAGGGAAACGCCACTGTTTTTATGAATAATTCTGATTATGAATGAAAAGTCAACGAATATCTCCACAGTGGACCTTACGAAAAAAATTATGAATAACACATGTAGACCCACTTTAAATAAGTTGAAACGGCCGAATTGCTATAGACATTCAAATCCAAACAAGGACCATCTCTATGGTTTTTTCTATATCCAAAATGCATCAGCTTTTGTAGATCTTATGGAATACCAAAAATACATAAAACAAACGTGCTTATAAGACCTGTGGTTGATTAAACAAATTCACCAACCTACAATCTTTCTAGATACCTAACCAAGATTCTTAATCCGTGTGAAAGTGAAATCAAATACCGAATAAGAAATTCTAATGAATTCAAAGACATTATCACTACTATTCGCATCGAAGACGATGAATTAATGGCGAGCTTTGATGTTTTCTCTTTGTTCACTAATGTTCCTATTAGCAAGGTTTTAGATATTGTGTATAATCTCTTAGAGTCTAACACTGAACTTGAACAACGATGTCTATGAGGTCCCTCAGACATTATTAAAATTCCGGATCTATGTTTACTTTCAACTTTCTTCAATATTCGAGGAGATATGTACAGGCAAACAGAAGGTGTGGCTATGAGATCACTAGCTTCTCCAATAGTTGCTAACTTATTCATGAATTCATTGGCATACAATGTGCAATCACAATGTGCCACTTCCACCCAAAGTCTGGTTAAGATACGCAGTTGACACTTTTGTCATTATTAAATGTGATGAGTTAGACAAACTGTTTAAACACGTCATTATTTATAACAAAATCAAATTCACTAATGAGTTGGAATCCGTCGAACACAAATGAACTCTTCTGCACTGTTTGGTTGAAAGGAAATGTAATGATTCTTTAAAAATTAATATGTTCCGGAAGCCAACATATTTAGATTATAAGTCAGCCCATCACCGCATCAAAGTGACAGTGATCAAGAATTCAATAACCAGAATCCTAAAACTCGTCACTGAACCAAATGATATAGAAACTAAAATGAATTTAATTATATGCAATCTGATGTTGGGTAATTATTCGAGAGATTTCATTAAAAAAATAATTAAGGCCGAAGACAAAAAAAGATAAACAAAAAGAATGGGTTAACACGGTATTGATCTCATATCGTAAAGGAATTTCACAAGAGATCAGAAGGATCCCAACTCTCCAAAACGTAAGATTATTATTTCGAACAAACAATACTCTAAGATCAAAACTGGAATCAAAAATCTTATACACAAGGAGGAACAACAAAATTGTGTTTATGTAGTCAAATATAGTGATCGTAATGCTACATATTTAGGTGAAACATCAAGACATCTGAACGTGAGAGTGAGGGAACACAAACTGTGCTTAAAGCACGGTCCTAAATCCTCAGATGATATTAAAAAAATACTCGAAAACAAGTCAGCGATATCATAACACTTGATAGAGTCGGGTCATACAATTCCTTTCAATGACACAAGAACCCTACAAAAAGGTTTTAATCACGACGACTAACAGCTGAAGCCCTGCATATACGGGAAAATCTGAATAGTATGAATTGGAGAGATGGGATACAATTAGCTGTCATATGACAACTAATAATTAATAAATAAACCTTAACTTCTTTTTCCATTTAATTTATCACTTATTATCTAGAAGCACTGAACGGCCCTTTCGTTATAGTATAGGACTCCTCAGCAATGCTTCCAGGTTTTCAATTGTGGTCTAGCTTAAATTGACTCATTAATTCGACTATTAAAATTTCCTAAAATCTTCACAAACCATTGTCTAAATAGTTATCTGAATATATTGAACAATTAGCTGGAACAGGAAAAGTAACACAAACATTCACTTCTTCACTTTTATTTTGTTTATTTATCTTCATTTTATGCACGGTGGGACATATTTGATTCATATCATATTTATAAATTATATGTTTTCTTTAAAAATTCACCGGTTAGATGTGACGAATTGTCAATGAAAGTCCTTCTCACGTCTTAGATTTACCTACGAATACACACAATCTGTTATCTTGACACACTTTTCGTTTTATACACATTACAGTAAATACCTACATTAAACATGATTAGATGACCTATTTAGTATATAATTAACCAGAGAACCATGTACTTACTTATATTCGATAATTTTGATGTTTGATTATATTTGATTGAAAATTATTGGGACAGATTGCCAAGCGGAATGCTGGGTTTACTTCAAATTTAGTATCTAAGATTTTACAAACACATTCTTCCTCTTTAATGTCATACATCAACTCGGCGCCCAAATACTTTGAAACTATTCGATCAAATTTAGACGAAAGTCCTTATATACTAATGTAATATAGTTTATTTATTTAGGACAAGTTTATGTAATCAGTTTTGACCGACACTACTTTTGATTTTGAGAGCAAGTGATTCTACTCGTCCACATAAATCTAAATATATAGAGCAGAATTTCTTTTTTTCATCCACTGAATGAACATGCAAACATCCAACCACTAATCTACCGCATGACGAGATTTACATTCCACTTGTTTTTGAATCGTATATCTTAATGACTGATAGATGAGTATGGGTTACAGGTTTCATTCCATTTGTTTTACTTGATAGCGAGGTTTACTTGGATTCTGGTCTTATCTACTTGAAAGTGATCCATTTCAGAACCTTCTGAATCGTCCTAAAATATTTGTTATTTACTGAAGTTTAACCATGTGACGTTTAGATGAGCTTCCGTTACTATGTAAAACTATTATTTGAAACCTTTAATACTTCAAATTATAAAATCTTAGCAATCTCGAACAGTGGATTTATTTTTCATTGAAAAGAATACTTATTTGTTACCGCTTTCAATTTGTTATTTTCGTATTACCACTAACTCTTATCAACTGAGGTGGTTGAGATGTGTTACGTATACCCAGCGACCGCCTACCTCAATGGGCGATGTTTTCTGATGCAGAAGTAGGCCGAAAGAAAGCTATGGAGACCAAGCCATAATATCACATTGATCTATAAATTCCCTGACGACTGGACTTAGCCATGTTATTCGGTGTAGACTACCTGGTTGGGGTCTGTATGGTTATCGTAACCAATGGTTATAGACTTGAAATGACATGGCTCAAAACAGTTTTCAATGGCGTAAGTGCATCGATTTGTTGTCCTTTCACAAATTCTGAGCTTATAAATTCCTCTAAGCATTTTTGTTTCCCTGATTTATATTTTGTTTTCGAGTGGTATCTTCGATGCTTAATCTTCCCTATTCCCACTGATACTGTTACTGCCTTTATTGTTCTACGATTTCGCCAGACAACTACATCTGTATACTAATGAGGTATGACAACTTGAAGCGATGTACATACGTACAGGTCTTACGTTGTGACCGATTGGCTTAACTAACTGTAATCCTGGCTTAAATATGGAGCGATTGGTACTAAACGTGTCTGTAATCATCTGTTTGATTCATTTTATGTTACCTTAATTTTAATCGTAGTCTATGTGTTTTATGCTGTAGAACTTTGAAACAAAGGGGTTGGAAACTGACTCATCTACAGTTTTTTCATGAACTCGTATATTATATATCTCTTGTTGATCGCATTTCGACATAATGACCAACTGCGAAACTGCACACTTGAAAAACTGTGCCTGTCATAGCATATAGATCTGTTTGTGGAAGATAACATTACAGTCTACAGTCAAATATTTTATTGACTAAACAATAATTTTACTTACTTAATATGTTATTAATACTTACTGAGATCATAGATTTTTCTTCCCAGTCAACATTGAATGAATTCTCTATTTTGTTTTCTTCCTGTGTTTATTGTTCTTCTCCACCCTTTTTTATTATTTGTCTCCACTATTTTTTTTCAATGAAAAAATTTTAGTTCCGTAATCTCCTGTCGTCGTCCCTCTTTCTTAAGTATATTCATTTGTATTAATTCATAATGGTAAGCAGAAAGCTACAATAATGATGGTGGTTTTGTTGGATTGAATTTTCTATTCATTGCCAACTTACATTCTTGCTTGATTTCTCTTTCTCTCTCTCTCTCTCTCCCTCTCTTGTTATCCATGGTGAATATCAAAGTTGAAAAGAACCTTTTGGCTTTGGATAAATTCAGTTCAGTTTACTTTTTTTTCTTAATTCGTCATATTGAAGTTAAATGATAAATCAAAAATAGACATATGAATTGTTTGTTTGTTTGTTTTCTTCTCCTACTTATGGTCAGTTTTTTCTTTCTTTCTTTCTTTCTTTCTTCTTCTTCTTCATATTTTCAATAGAACTTTTTTTTCTTCATCTATTTACTTACCGATTTCTCCTTTTTTTTCTTCCTTCTGTCTTATTATTTTATGCGAGATTTCAACTGTCAAATATTATTAACTAATTAATCATTATTAGAATTTTTGTCATTTATTCTGGAAAAAAATAAGACGATTCTAGATGAGTTTGTCAAATGTACATCAATGCATAGTCATGAAAAAGGTTGACATAATTGAATAGATTATAATGAATGTATGTTCTTGAGATAGCAGTTTTTGTATTTGCATTTGCATCACAATTAACGTATTGTTGTTTGAATGATCTTATCATAATAATAATAACAATGATAATGGGGAGAGAAAGAAAACATTTTAGGGTAGAATGCTGACGCATATAATAATTATGTGATATATGTCGTTGTCTAGGAGTTTTAACTATCACTCGAATGGGAATACATTTTCTCTAGGTATTCATATATCACTGAGAATGATAAATGTAGCAACATTGAATGATGATTCTCGGATTGGAACATACTACCTACACCTTAAGTTTGGCAATGGCTTCATGACAATAAAATTCTAGATGAGTTGGTGTTATTGAATGACATTTTACTCCAATTTTTTATATGTTATGACAATATGACATGGCATAGAATCAGTCACAATTTGAGAATATACGTTCACAGGTGATCTTCTCACAGTTTCAGAGTAATTTTATGTCTATTACCTCGTTTAGTATTTCTTTACTGCTACTGCTCATAATACTTCGGTTTTCATCTTACTGAGTTGAAATTCTGAGACACTTAAACCGATACACATTTGTGCCAGGCTTTTGGTACTTATGACAAACTAAATTGTAATCCTTCAATCCGTAAACAGTGCAAGTTGATTTTTGAAAAAAAAAACACTAATCATCAAACAGATCATTAGCTGAATTATTTAGATATTTGATTTTTAAAACCAATATGTATCAGATTCAAACACACTCTTTACCTGGTTCTGTTTTAATCGCCAGCTATTTTCATTAGATCTCAGATAAATAGAGTGACTGAAAGCCCATAGTACATAAACATACGCTTGATAAACGAGTACTGTTGTAAACGATAGAGTGATTTATTTCATCCTCAGTAATTGGTTTGTGTAGCACTACTGGGAATGAAGAATTTAAGTTCGTGTTTTATTGCGGATTATGTGCAATATCTAACCCAACTGATAACCACATTGAATTCCTTAAAAGACAAGTTTTAATCAGTAGAGCAGTAATTCAACATGAATGACATCCAACTTTTAAACACTAAGTCACTAGTTCTAACCCTATTTCACTTTAGGTTTGCACAACCCTATTGTACCACTAGCTCTCACACTTAAAATTTGGCTTAAAGCAGCGTACACAAATCTGTACCTGATAAATGAGTCCTTCATAAATTATGAAATTTGTAATGGACTGTAATAGAAATGAAATGGTTTGTTGTTATTTTCCTCTTGTGTTTAAAGTTTGTTAATTACACTACATTAGATGATACTCCCCTTTTTGTCATAATTCATTTATATCATGAATCCAGTTCAGTGTGAACGCCGACTGAAGTACGCGCACATATCTTGAAGTGATAACTTAAAGTTTTACTGCAGATTGATGAATTTCGTTTTGCTAAAATCTAACATCTTTGAGGTTTTTTAACCAACTATTCAGGAGATAATAGTAAAATATTTTTCTTCTAGTATGTTGTCTACCTTTCACAAGTCTTCTTCATTTCCATCTCATTCAATATTCAGTTTTATGTCAGCTAATTCTACTTAATTTACTTTCTCATCATCTATGTATTTGGTTTAAGTGTTTATTATTCACACTTTCACTTCGTAGTACGAGTACCGTTTTTTTTCTTCATAAATAATTCATTGTCTCTGTTCAATTCTTTTTTTCTTCTTGGCAAAGATGAGCTCATTCTCTTGTTTTCTTTTTCTGTTAACTTTCTTGGTTTGCTATTTTGTTTTTACGGACTTATTCAACAAGATAATTATTACTCGGATGATTTGGTTAATCATTAAATGATACACTTTCATTTCACCCCTATTTGATGCTTTCTTAGACATACCCACATCCAAATAAACCTTCATACTTACATACGTACATATAACAATCTACTATATCTGACTTATGATTTCAGCCACACATAAAAATGTGAATCAACACATACAGAGAAAATATGCATACTCATACTAAATATGCAGTAATACTATTTTTGACCATTACTTTAAGTAATGGCTGATTTAAGTTGCTTGGCTCATCAAAATTTTTAAACTTTTGTACTTTACAATTATATTTTCTTTTCCCAGTTAGTGTCTCTAATCTTATTTGAATCCAGTCATCTTTCTCTGTACTGTAATAATCTGATTGGTATTAGCTGATCAATGGTATGAGTTTGTTGAGATTGACGAGTTTCATTGAAATCCTGAACCAATTCAAATTAAACTATGACTGAAAACCTGGAAACACTGGATGACTGTTTCGTCGGACTTCTCATCTGTGTGCCTCCGGGATCTCCCACTCGGAATCCAACCTGGGAACTTTGGACTCAAGAGCGAACACTTTACCTCTAGATCACTGAGACACCATATAATGGTATTAATGTCTAACTTTAAGCAATCCACGATATGCTAATACAGAATTCACTTCCATCCCTGTTATCAAGAAATTTATTTATTCGAGTAAATTTTTCATCTTATAAATATTTATACCATCAGTTTAGAAGATTATAGATGCTGTATTAGTCTCCATCTTTACAACTAAGTTAATTCGTTTCATCCATATTCAATATACCCGTGAAAATATTACAGTCATTTCTATATGACCCATTTTTTCAAAGGATTATTTTTGAGAAAACATTTCTCGTACTCTCATCTAATCAATAGACTACAAAATGCTTTCTTTTAGTTTACCTTGAAAAAATTGTCTTTCTGTCCGTCATTAAATGTTTCTTCTACTACCATTAGAGAACCAGAAAATTACCATTCTTATTGTGTATATCTATGTTTTATATTTCTCTGCCTTAATATACAGTATAAGCCTGGCAACACCTCTTTCTATGTTCTACTGTATATTGATTGTGTCTGCATCAACTACTTTCTTTATTCTAGTTATTTTCAAAACTTGCCAAATTTTTCAGTAATTAATTCCTCCTACTTACTCTTCTCTTTCCTATTCTATTCCTCTGTGTTCCTTATTTAAATGTATTATTTTAAACAAGTCGTATTTTTTTTTATCTTCCTATCTCTCTAACTACTGCAAAATAATGCCAACTTTTAGAGAGAGTCAAGTTTATTTTATTAGAATATAAGTAGTCATTTTAGTTTAATAGTTTTGCATGTTCTGTATATTACTCGTATAGTATTTAACTACTCATGGCATAATGGATTTATCAAACGGAAAAAGGCATAAATTGAGTTTTGTTCACATTCCCATGTATATATGTTTGTGTGTATGTCTATTGATAAGAAGTATTTTTCAGATTGTGACACAACGCTTGTTCAAGGAACAGTATCTTACAAGGCTATACACTTAATGATGATTTTTGTAAGAAAATCTACAAATGTTGAATACATTGTCTGTTATTCATTTGTATTGAATATTTTCTAAACTACACAACGACCATATTTATTATTATTATAAGAATAAAGAAGTTTATAGTGTTTCGTATATATTCGTCATAATTATACAGTTGAGTAGATACTATTGTACAATATATTTAGAAATGATCGGCGAGACTATAATTTATGGATGAGCCAATCAGATTTAGGATAACAGGTCTTAGATTTTAGAGCGTAATTCATTCACCCATTGGGCTAAATAGTGTCTTGGTATTATAGGTGATGCCAGTTCGTGATGAGAACCCTAAATCTAATTCCTAACCTTAATCATTAGCTGTAAATCATAATCCTTATTCTTCAAACTGCTTTATAATCCTCATTTAGCCCTAGTAAGTAGGTAGACACTCTCAAGGTCACTTTGGCTTCGCTCAATGGTCGTCCAAAAACTATAGTGTCACCAATTTATCTACATTCTCTAGAATTTCTAATCCATTATTATTGTATTTCAGTGACTGAAATAAGGCATGCATCATTGAATTATGAATGAACTAGACAATGTAACACGTGAAATTAGTGAATTTTTTCCTATAAATTTCGAATTAAATCTGTCCAATATATGTCATCTTTGAATCTGAAAGGTCATTCAAGTTTGGTATAGGAAAATGCTTATGTAATTTGTCGTGTTGTAATCACTGTGATAAAATAAGATAAATCATGTGGATATAAAAGATAATAGAAATGTTTTTTTCTTTCTGGTTAATCGAGACAAAACTAATAATAATAATAATGATAGTAGTAATGGTAATGATAATAATAACGCAGTTGCGTGAATACGGAATGTTGTAGATCAGGGTCGTTGTGAGAATAAAGATATGAGACTAATGTGAACTGAGAATGATAAATGTTCTCAGAATACGGACCCAACTTCAACCAGTCACTTTTGGCATGTATGCATTCTGAGCAGCTACATCTGGCTTGTGAGTCCCGAATGTGACGAGATGCGTTTCTTGAAGTTTACTCCGAGCCATTACCTAATTTTACCAAAATACTTGTGAATATCTGAAAACATCAAGACAATTCGCCCAGGATGGCCATATACCTAAAGTGGCTAATCATTTTCAGTGCTTAACTCCGACAACAGGAAGGCATAAACACTTGTAAATGACTATCAGTAACGTTTTAATCTTTTTGTTAAACTAAATTGTTTATATAACTGTCGGTCAGTTATAACTGACCATAATTATTCATGCTAATAGACTTTTACAAGGTTCTGAGGTGTTCACTGTTTATATAGAGAGAAAGACATATCTAGTTAATTGGATATAAGTGATAGTTAATCATTACATTTAATGTCTCTAAGCTTGGATTATAATTCTTTTTATCCACAAAGACTACCTTTTCCTACTCAGCAATAAATGATAAGCATCGAATTTATGACTTGACGCTGCAACTTCAAATTCAACATTTTATTTTTAAACTATTTACTTTCTATAATGCAATGAGAGGAGGTAGTTTATCGGAATTATGTGATTTATTTGCGCAATACATTTCGAACAATCTGATCACACATATACTTGTTAAGAACATTTATATATGAAAAATTACTTTCTCTCATTCAAAATAAGAATCTTTTTGTATTGTAATTAAATAATAGATGATTTTCATATATGACTTGTTTATCACTAACCATTCTGCACAAAACAGTCCAAATCAGTTCATGATGAATAGTTCTTTTTTTTTCCGAACTCAATCATTCCCATGAACCACCTATTTCAATAATTGGTAATACTTTCAATAACAAAAAGAATCCTATCTCATCTCATTCTATTTTGTTTATTGTTTACCTCAATGTTTATTGAATTAAAGATTGTAATTGTTTTTTTATATTTTTATCTTGAAATATCTTTAATGAATTTTCTTTCAAAGTTTTTTTCTTCTTTTTTTTATACAGTTAATGACATAAGTCAATTTTAAATCTTTCACTCCCCCCCTTACATAAAAAAAAGTAATGAAGATCTATTTAGTCACTATGTAGGATGATTGTAAATTAACATTTTGTCAAATATTTCATTCCATTTTATGGATAATAATAAGAAAAAATTTTTCATTTATTATATAAGTATTTTCAGAAGGGGTTTGTGGAGATTTTTAGAAATTTCACAGATTGAAATCATGAGTCAATTGACGCTAGACCACCATGAGAAACCTGGAAACAGTGGACGGTCGTTTCCTCGACAGTAGTAACTCACTGACGAAAATGGTGTACGGTGGCGGAACTTTGTGGATTGGTTGAATTCAATTATTAAATTACTATAATATCCACAAAACCCCTTCTGTGATATGATTTTCATAATTGATAGATTTCATTAAGTGAATAGTTGAAAGTTAGGATGTATTTTACAGTTATTTTGTATTGATATAGACAATTTATTTTACTTTTAGTAACCTATCAATTGTGTATCTATTGGTCAATATACCATATACTCAGTATGAAAATTATTCAACATGTAACTTTAATATGTTATTATAACCATACTACAAGTTTTGTCATTAGTACTGTATTCGTAAGTTGTTATAATCATTCTGCAAATACCTTCGCTAAAATATCAAGAAACGTCGTTTTGAATTTTGTTTTTTTTTTAAAAAATATAAATATATTTAATGTACTTGGAAATTATAAACCGGGCAATGTTGACAACAATAAATTTGACCTTACCTCTTATTTCTACGTTATTCACATTGCTCGTATATCCTGGGACCATCAAGAAAGTAACGCAGTTGTTAGGAAACCAGTACTAGGTAAGGATGGCAAATCCATTGATGAAGTATTGAAACTTCATCAGTTGAGATGGCTGGGACATGTGTTACTTATGTCCAACTACCGACTGCCTCGACGTGCAATGTTCAGTGGTATAGGAGTAGGTTGGAAGAAAGTTAGAGGCGGCCAGACCAAAACATGGCACAAGTCCATGAAGTCACTGACGAGTGGACTGAGTCATGTTGGTAGGTGTAGACCACCTGGTTGGGGACTGCGAGATGATAGCAACCGATGGTTAGGGACCCTGAATGACATGGCTCAAAATCGTTTGCAATGGCGCAGATGCATACACTGTTTGTGTTGTCCCAAATTCTAATCTTCTGATTTCTCCTTGTCTGTTTTTTTTCTCTCCCCAAATTTACTTCAAGGGATTATACTCTTTAAATAACATCTCCAAACACTAATCTTTCCGATTACTGCTTATACTTTCACTACCTCTATCACGACGGGATTTGAATCGACAACTGTGTCTGTGAGCTAATATGGTGTGGCAACTCGAACTGATATACGTACGTACGAAGTTCTACGTTGTTACTGACTGACTGACTGACCTTATTCACAAAGAGTGATTTGATAAAATGTAAATTATTATATAATCTCAATGTTTTATCTTCTGACTATAAGTATAAACATCCCTAAATAACTTCGTATATTATTTTCTACGTATAATTAATTTATACTCAACCGATTAAAGAAATAAACACGAATTACATTGCTATTGATTTGTTTAGCTAACGTTTAGCAGTCGTCCACTTAAGGGAATGTAATACTAAGTGTTTGAATGAACATATGAGTCACTAGTTATACACTGACTACATTCATAACCAATAAAAAGAATAATTAATGGACAAGAATACATCACACAATCATTAGAATACACATAGCCCTTATTAAATGTCTGGCTATAGTGGAGCCAATATTCATGAAAGTACAGTGAAATATTTATTTGACATACTTTTTGTCTGTCCTAGAAACATACATTGTATGTGTGTGCATGATTGAAAGGGGTTTGCTACAGTCTATGCATTGACTCATTCATTAAGCTCTTTTTTTTCATGGTAAAATTACAATATTCGGTTAACTGTAATTCATTACATTTTGTGCTCTCTAGATCGTTGAACTATCCTCATCGTATTGAAACACAGACAGATATGTGAACGAAGAATATTCTATCTTATTTAAAATCATAACATTAGAATTTCGGATTATTCTTAAAATAGAATAAAATTGTTAATCTCAGAATGATTAGTTTCAATAATGTAATAAGAAGACGAAGATTATCAGAACTACATTATGGGAATTTATCAAAGGGACTCATTGCTTTGAATAAGTTTACATATAAAATGTAATTAATGATCAGGATAAATAATAAACTGAATGTGATGAGAAAGATTATAATATATTACAAGTGAAATATTTGGTCATCTAGGATGCAGCTGGACGATCTAGACTTCGCAGATGATCTGACCCTCCTATCGCAATCGCAACAACAAATGCAGGAGAAAACGACCAGATTAGCAACAGCCTCAGCAGCAGTAGGTCTCAACATACACAAAGGGGAAAGCAGGATTCTCCGATACAACACAGAATGCACCAATCCAATCACAATTGACGGAGAAGATTTGGAAGATGTAAAAACATTTACATATTTGGGCAGTATCATTTATGAACATGGTGGATCTGATGCATATGTGAAGGCGCGGATCGGCAAAGCAAGAGCAACATATTTACAACTGAACAACATCTGGAACTCAAAGCAACTGTCAACCAACACCAAGGTTAGGATTTTCAATACAAATGTCAAAACAGTTCTACTGTCTACTGGGGCAGAAACCTGGAGAACTACGAAAGCCATCATCCAGAAAATACAGGTGTTTATTAACAGTTGTCTGCGCAAAATACTTCAGATCCATTGGCCGGACACTATTAGCAACAACGTACTGTGGGAGAGAACAAACCCGATTCCAGTGGAGGAAGAAATTAGGAAGAAGTGCTGGAAGTGGATAGGACATACATTGAGGAAAGTGCCCAACTGTGTCACAAGGCAAACTTTAACATGGAATCCTCAAGGCCATTGGGGATGAAGAGGAAGACCAAAGAAATGGAGACAGACATGAGAAAAATGAACAAGAATTGGATGGAACTAGAAAAAAAGGCGGAGGACAGAGTGGGTTGGAGAATGCTGGTCATCGGTCTATGCTCCACTGGGAGTAAGTAAGTAAGAATTAGAAAACAGGGATATGAGCTAAATAAATTTCTCAAAACCCTGGCAAACATAATAATAAAAATTAAATCATCTTGAATGAGATAATCTTAATCCAGGAAAAATAGGAAGAAAGGTTGTACGTACATTCATCGAATCATGTCATCATATCATCAAAATAACTTAACTGATTGGGCTCGAAGTTGGTCATGATAAAAGAAGCCGTTGAACAAATTTCTTATGGACTCAAATCTTCGGCGTTTCTCCAAATAGATATTGATCGAGGTGTTCGAAAGATTCCTAGTCTAACGGATTTAAGCAGATATCTATTTGCACGACATTATTCCGTAAATGATTGTTCCATGTTATCTATATGACTCGTCTGTACCAGATGAGCTAGGTGCATGCGAGCATCAAAATACATATTGCTCGAACCCCTGCCAATATAATTTGCTCCACAATAGCAGTTGAATCGATAGATACAGAAAGAGATGGCTAGTCTAGGTAAGTTATCTTTCATTGCACATTAGTCATCTCAACATTAACAATTTCATTCTATTTAACAAACAATCCTAAGTTCACATTCGATAATCTTAAACGAAGCATTTGCATTAACCTGGTCAATTTTTGGATTATTAATGCGGATATATAATTGTAGAACCTGGTTAGAATTTACTCAATAAAGAATTCCTCCTACATATATCTGTGTTCTCTAAAGTTTCGAAATGCCTTCCAGCTTACTGATATAAATAATTTTATGTACAATGCATCGAGCCATGTAGTTTACCAATCAACTTCAATTAGAAATTGAACTAAATAACTTCAAGATGTTTTTGGAGTTTTAACAGAAGTCATGACTGGTGGTGCCCAGATATATAATGACTTTTATTCCTTCTCCTTATATTATCTTATATAATTCTGCAAGTAGTTGAATAATAAATAAGATGAAATCCACTATTTTCTTTTCTATGCATAACATTGACAAATTCAATCTTAGCTTATATATACGTACGTTATATTGTCAATCGTAGTACAACAGTTAAATATTTTTAATTATAAAGCCCATGGAGACACTGTGAATGATATCCTCATTGGTCAGGGCATTTGACTTTCAGTCAATACCCTGTATCTTCAAACTTTCTTTCACTTACAATAGTTTGGATAATCGGTCAGTGTCACTAGCTCTCACAATTAAAATATGATTAGAAATAAAGTACAAAAATCCATACATGATAAGTGACTTGAGATTACAGGAACGAAAACATTTATTTATTTAAATATTCTATGTTTTGAATAATTCATAAAAACGTTTTTCAATAAGATACTTGATTCAATATATGATCTCGTTTTTTTCTTGAGGTTGTGAATCTTCATCTACTGAGATCGTTGGGCTACGTGTTGCGTATGCCTGAACACCGATTACCATGACGTGCAATGCTAACCGGTGTTCGGGATGGTTGGAAGAAAGTTAGGGGCGGACAAACCAAATCGTGGCACCAGTGCTTGAAGTCACTAACTTCTAGTCTGAGCCATGTTAGGAGATGCAGACTACTTGGTTAGGGTCCGCGTGACAATCGTAACCAATGGTTGGAGACTCTTGGTGACATGACTCTGAATTGATCACAATGGCGTCGGTCTATATACTCTCTGCCTTCCCTTTAAGAGATTAAAATCGTTTTATATCTTTCTCTCTACCAACTAATTCTTTCTTCCTGTAATATATCCTTGTATACAATCTTTATTTTATAAATTACCACCTCTGAATTAACAACATTTATTAATCGGTTGTCCATATTGTTGTGTTATTGAGGTATGGCAACTTGGACTGATGTATATATGTGCCTGATCCTACTTTGTAGCTGTCTGACTGACTCATATAAAAACATTTAAACACCGAATTATCATTCATTAATAACTCAATCTTACACACATAGACAATTCGTTTTCAGTCATTTATTTTCATCTCGTGAAGTTTTCACATGATTTGTATTTAATTGACTAAAATCAACATCTAAATATGATTGAATTAACCAAAGTATAGATTTGATTTGATTTGATTGTTAAAACGCTATATCTTTCTTTGATGATTTTGATATTGATGATTCTAACCTGAAGAAGTCCAGACAAGTTAGCTGGATGCGAAACGTTGACATTGTTATTTTTGAATTTCAATCACTGAGATTATTTCAAATAGAATTTTCACACACATAGAATAACTTCTCTCTATACTCGGCGCCTAATTTCTGTCATACTATTCGTTCTCATCTTGACGATTATTTGTATAAATGATCTAGTTTTATTTTTCTTTTGTTTAAAAGTTCAGATAATTGATAATTGATAATTCAATAGTATTACATTTCATGAACACTATTTGACTAGTTGATAAGGACGTTTCATTTTTCATTTTGATACTAATTTTTTTGTTAATCAATGTTTTTCTCAACATTTATAAACATTGAATATTGAATATTATTTAATAATGATTATAACAAACAAAACAAAACAAAAAACAATTAATTGAACTTCGACTATGTCCATTAAAGTGTTTAACAAAAAGAAAAAAAGAAAAGAGAAAAGAGAAAAAAAGAGATAATGCAAAATAAAAACTCAATTTGTTTATATTCTGTGTGTTGCATTTTGTTGTTGTTCTTGTTGTTTACTGAATGTTGAAATTATGTGAGTGAAATGAAAGAAAAGAAAAGAAAGAAAAACTGATTTTTACTAAATGTTTAATGAAATAAGAAAAATAGTCTTCAATTTTTCTTTTCTTTCTTATTCTGTTGAAGTGGAATAATTTTCTCTTGGTTTTTTAGAGATTGAATAGTTATATCTAACTAACTATCCACACATCTATCTACCTATCCACACATCAATCTATCTATCTGTCTATCATCTTTTACTCAGAAATTGTCTTATAGTTTTTATTACATTTCATTGTGTTAAATATTTTATTCTTGATGAATAAGTACTGGATACCTGCTGAGGGTATTCATTCATTCATTCATTCATACAAACATCTTATTTCAATATATAAGTGTATATTTGTTGATTTGTCTTAAGAAAAAAAAGATACATTATTTACAGTTCAATTGTTTCATTTAACAAGCAATAGTTTGAACTATTATGGACTTTTTTTGTTGTTGTTGGCATTTTGAGATGAATAACTAATTACTGATTAACTCTTAATAAGAGTTTATTACATTATTTGGCTATAGATTAATGAGATTATATATAGTAATGTTGTGTTTGTTTGATGTTCAAATAATTGGCATAAATCACAATTGATTGATCACTGGGTGGTGATCAATGTCATGCGTGTCTAGTCCTTATTTAGTGCAGATCGAATCCGCCAGGGAGCACCAGTTCCCTCAAGATTACAGGTACATCTTACTGACGAATGCCAAGTAGCACGAAACCCGGGTCCAGGGTTTCCTGTCGACTACCTCCAACCACCATCTCATCTCAATTGGCATAAATCCATGCTTGATCTAAGTTTCATGCTAGTTCATATTCAATAAAAAATAAGATGACACTGATCATTATTTTCAGGTTAAATTATTCATTTACTCGATATTCTATAAAATTTCTATATTTAGTTAATTTACATTTAAATGATATAGCAGATTGAAATAATTTCTTGTTTAATTTTGTTAATTAAATTTGCCCGAACTTTCAGCAAGTTGGTGATTTATTTTTTCATAATTATTTTTTTTGGTTTCATATTTTTTTGTTAAGCTGAATCACTTGTTCGACCTCGAGTTGATCGTACTGCTAGTCCACCATCTGCTACACTTTATTGGTCTGAAGCGCGAAGACTTGCTTCGTTTCCAAATGCTCGTTTACCAGATTCCAATAGTTTACCGGCTATAGACAGATATGATTTTCCTGCTCCACCTTCACCAGCTGTTGTTATGATTGATAAACGTAAGTAAATTGTACCATGTGAATAAAACTGATCAGTCAATTTTATAATGTATGAAATTGTAGTACGTTATCATTGTTATAGTATTTATAATCACTTTACTAGAAACTATTCATTTCATCAACTTTCAGGTCGTGAGAAACGTATGACTGGTGTACAGTCAGTTGGTGTAGATAGCAGAAATGGTACTCTAAGGAATGGAACAATGACATCAGTCGATACAGACTGGACTGATCGGGATCCTGTATTGAATGCTAAATTGGATCGAATTGATGCTGAGATTGAGACATTGAAACGATTAGGTGAAAGTTCCGGTATTACAGCGGTGAGCATGTATTTCTGTTTAAAATATTTATTCGCTTTGTAAAAAAATACTTTTACACCGATGATGAACTACATTGTGCCCAAATGTATTTTCCGTAAAACTTACCAGTGAATGTTGTAACAGTATAAGCGCCACGAAAAATGAATTTGTGAGTCAAATGTTTGATCTCATTACCAAAAAAAAGTTGTCGTTATAAATTTATGAACTTAGACAATAAGCTGTTGATAGTTGTTTGCTGTTTTCGTCTTAAGTATAGTTAGAAGCCTTATGAATGTTGAACGGAAGTGAGTTCTTCTGATTTCTCCTGATATGACGAATACCTTATTTTTGTTTTTGTTATGTCCCGACAAGAATAATGAATGGTAACTTTTAGGCTCTATTGATGGACAAATACTAAACGTATATTTTTATTGTTTAATTGTTAATTAACTAAACCATTCATATTCATGTCCCTCTAATCATAAGCTTTATTTTGATTTATGAACTACTATTATACGATTTACCATTCTTGAATTATTCCCTGTCTATTAATCACTACCTCCCTCATTCACGGCCACATCTGGCTTATTCTTGTACAAATGTTGTTTCATATTTTGTTGGTACGTTGTGGTCTGTTTGATTGGTTTATAAACTCAGTATGTTTAAAATATAAGGATTCATATTGCAGAGGCTGAGACTGGTGTTCTCGAGTTAACTGGCTGGGCTAGGCGGAAAGCAGGACCAATCAGAGCTCTAGGCTGCTCGCACGTGTTTTACGCGTCCTTGGTCCGATCGATAATTCGCTGCTTCTGATTGACGGCTTTGGACCATAACAGTTTTCCCTTAAATTTTTGTTAAACAACAGTAACGAAGATTGTTCAGTGAAATGAATTCATTTCACTTCGTGTACTCGAAATCATCCATATACCCACTAATTTGTACAAATAAATGAAATACTGTAATTTTATATGCAACATGTAAACATTTTATTTATTTATGCAAACCAGTGCGTATGTAGATGATTTAGAGTTAATGAGACGGAATTAACTTTATTTTATATTGCTCGTTATTCTCTATTTACAAACGTTTATCAAAGGAACGAAGTGCAAGAAATACGTTGAATTTGACTGGTTGTTAATAACGAGATAAAACATATTTATGGTCATTTCATCACTTACATTTTGGTAAAATTAAATCTTGCTCAGTATATCAAGTCCCCGATAATGTACTTAAGCTTGGGCTAACTTTTTTGTATGGAGAACATGTTACACTATTCAGTTGCTCGAACTACTGAAAGTGAATATGGATTGAAGGTTGAAACCTTAGTGATTGAATAGTAAAAGCTATCCAATGGATCACCTCTTCACTCTTTCATTTATTGTTCAAATAGTTTCATTATATTATTGGATATTTTCTAAATAATGATTTTATTTATAAAATTCTCTCATGGTTTAATGAATGTTTCAATATTCATTATCTATGCAGTTTGAAATGTTATGTACTGTTTTGAATCAATTATTTAAGTCAATATATGATACCAGCCCCCAAATGCCCTGGTACGGCCGAGACTAGGGAGAGTCCGCTCTCCCTCTCGAAACGCTCTCACATGGCCACGCGTATACAGCCTCTGCCACGGAAGTCCTACTCACTGCCTTCTTGTGGTGGGGGTGTTGTTTACGAAAATGAGAGGACGAAAGGCGAATGTCCGGTGCTTTAATCGGATTCCAAACCAATGGTGCTCCAGTATCCTGCGAGAACAAATAGTGTATGAACCAATCGTTGGTCACCGGCTACCATGGGACTGTATCTCCTTACGATGCTCCACTGCCTTGTGGATCAGACCTTCAGGTCGAAGGCTCGAGGAGTGGCCCCCTAGGCGAACCACCTGCTTCGGTTTGGGTGCGTGGGCAGTATCACAGCCGTCACACATATCGAATGAGAGTCGTGTGGCGCATATGTATTTGGTGCTTCCTTGTGCCAATATTTATGTGTTAAACTAACTAAATAAATAAATATATGATGCCAACTATCATGGTATAATTCTTCTCAATTAAAACAAATAATGGTGAAACTTCACATTCTTTCTTCATGACACAATAGTTATGTTGTGTTGATGTTACAAATTAAATGTTTCGTTAACTCTTAGTTTAGGTAATGTAACTTGTTTATAATTTTAATGATGGTTTTTTATTAGAGAAAAAAAACGATACATTTTGAAATCATTTTATATTAATGCTGTGTTAGTAGTGTAGTCATTTGTTTTCATTATGTAATCCATTTTTAGTATTTTACAAGTAATGACTTTTAAGCAAAACTAGTACTTACTTACTTACTTACTTACGCCTGTTACTCCTAATGGAGCATAGGCCGCCGACCAGCATTCTCCAGTACACAAAAATAGTAATCTAACTTAAATGAAAATGAAGAAAACGATAGTCAATGTTAAATTATAGTTCAATTTTTCATGATGATATTACACGACAACAATAATATTGTTTACTTGTCTGAAAAGTGTTTGTGTATTGAATAGATATGTGTATATATGTATTGCTCATTTTAATGAACTCATTTTTCTGTCTTTACTGAAATAATGTGGTTTACTTATTTTTTTTATTGTCTCTGAAAGGCTCTTATTCAAGAATTGGAAGCCAGTAAATTACATGTTCATGAAACAGATTTAGATCCAATTTCTGCTTCACGATCACCGAATGCAAATGTAGAACCTGGTTACAAAACACGATATAGACGGCATGGATATACATGTAAGTTTGTTTTCCTTATACATTATTTACTTACTTACTTAATTACGCCTGTTACTCCCAATGGAGCATAGGCCACTGACCAGCGTTCTCCATTCTACTCTGTCCTTGGCCCTCTTTTATAATTCTATCCAATTCTTCTCATGTCTGTCTCCATTTCTCAGCGTAATGTGTTCTTTGGTCTTCCTCTTTTCCTTTGGCCTTGAGGATTCCATGTGAAAGTTTGCCTTGTGACACAGTTGGGTACTTTCCTCAATGTATGTCCTATCCACTTCCAGCACTTCTTCCTAATTTCTTCCTCCACTGGAATCTGGTTTGTTCTCTCCCACAGTACGTTGTTGCTAATAGTGTAAGGCCAACGGATCTGAAGTATTTTGCGCAGACAACTGTTAATAAACACCTGTATTTTCTGGATGATGGCTTTCGTAGTTCTCCAGGTTTCTGCTCCATACAGTAGAACTGTTTTGACATTTGTATTGAAAATTCTGACCTTGGTGTTGGTTGACAGTTGCTTTAAGTTCCAGATGTTCTTCCGTTGTAAATATGCTGCTCTTGCCCAGATATGTAAATGTTTTTACATCTTCCAAATCTTCTCCGTCAATTGTGATTGGATTAGTGCATACTGTGTTGTAACGGGGAATCTTACTTTTCCCCTTGTGTATATTGAGACCTACATCTGCTGAGACTGCTGCTACACTGATCTTCTTCATCCTATCGCGGGACTCCTCAGCAGTGTGCATCCACGACCCCGCCCCGCGAGATTCGAACCTAGGACTTATCAATCTCGCACGCTAGCGCTTAGCCACTAGACCACTGAGCCGACATCCAACGGTATCCAACATCATTATGACATACAAAACATATTACACTATATGTGTATCTAATATTGGAATGAATAAATTTATAACAAATACACACAAAATTGTTTAATGCCGGTGTATTTCTTCATCGATCATCTGTTTTCAAGAAATATCAACCCCCAAGTTACAAACAAACATTGTATTGTGTATAAATTTTTTTCATCAATAATTTGGTTCATTCCATTCTTTACTTAAGTTAATATTATGCAGTAAAGTAAATTATTTCATATAGTCAAATAATTACAGTCAGACAAATTCAATGACCTAAATGTTTAACATAAATAGGTTAATCAGTTATTAAGCTATCTGTCTGTTAACTGTTTTCACAACCCACGGCAACGATACAGCCTTACAAATTCCTTTTATCCCATATATAATTTCTTTTTAAATATAGGTCATTTTTGAAGCAGCTAAGCTTATCATATATAAAAACCTTATAAAACTGTTTTATAAATATATATAACAGCGGGATCCAGAACGTGCTACTCATTCGGTTAGAGACTCGTCAATCGAATGAACTTGCGTTTCAGTGCTGATCTTTACTCTGAGATTTAAAACCAGTCCACTTTACTTCAAATGCTAACGCATTATTCACCGAGCTACTGAGTCTTGATAACCGGTGACTTATGCATCGGGCATGAATTATATTTGTAAGGATTTGTATTTTACCGTGGAACGAAACATATATTCTGAATTTCACTAGTAACCGCAAACCAAATATACTAAAAAACCTTTGGCCAATGGCTTTATCGAGCCAATCAATTCAGGATGAAAGTATGCCGACAGAGATTGATCAATTGTAATAATTATCGTCAACAATTGAAAAATACAATAACTTACAAATAAACAACTTTCAAGTTATCTCCTAAATATACTGAATTTTTTCCTAGAGTTGCTTCTTTGTATGCCTTTCACTTTCTGTCTAAAATAAAATCAATTTATTGGAATTTATATCTTAAAATGCTCTTTTGATTTTCTATGTTTTCTCATGCAGCTCCATCACGTGATACTAGGAGAGACCGTCGAAGTGGTCATAATTTATCCTATCGATTGGAATATTCCAGTACCGGTGGACGTTCAGGAACTATACCGAGTTTCTCATCAAGTAAAAATATAAATTTTTAATTGACATTTTTACCTGGATCATATTATTTTAAGCATTATCTATTAACTGAACTGTGAATTTACGTACTTTTTTGTAGGCTTATTTTTCTGGGATTCGTTGAGAGTGTCTTATCACTGGTGTCTAGATTATTTCCTTCTATTTAAATCAAAATACTTTTTTCCTGTTTACTTAGAAATGTTGAATTACATTACATTTTAATTACTCTTATCTATAAAAGATATTAAGTTCTTTCTGAATGTCTAAATCTCTATAGACTAACATAATATCTCATATAAATACTTACTTACTTTTGCCAACTTGCGTCATTTATGGCGTAGGCGAGATATCCGTCTATCAACCAAAGGACGTGTTTACTGCGCAGCAGTTCGTTCCGTCCTACTTTATGGCAGTGAAACATGGTCGGTAAGAGTAGAGGATATCCGTAGGTTACTAGTATTTGATCATAGGTGTCTTCGAAATATTGCTCGTATATCCTGGGACTATCGAGTAAGTAATGCAGTTGTTAGGGAACGGGTACTAGGTAAGGATGGCAAATCAATTGATGACGTAGTGAAACTTCATCAGTTGAGGTGGCTGGGACACGTGTTACGTATGCCCAACGACCGACTGCCTCGACGTGCAATGTTCAGTGGTATAGGAGTAGGTTGGAAGAAAGCTAGGGGCGGCCAAACCAAAACATGGCACAAGTCCATGAAGTCACTGACAAGTGGACTGAGTCATGTTGGTAGGTGTAGACTACCTGGTTGGGGACCGCGAGATGATAGCAACCGATGGTTAGAGACCCTGAATGACATGGCTCAAAATCGTTTGTAATGGCGCAGATGCATCCACTTTTTGTGTTCTCCCAAATTCTAATCTTCTGAATTCTTCATGTCCCTTTTTTCCTCTTTCCAAATTTATTTCACTGGATTATACTCTTTAAATAACATCTCCAAACCCTAATCTTCCCGATTACTGCTTATACTCTTATTACATCTACCACTACGGGATTTGAATCGACAAGTGCATCTCTGTGCTAATGTGGTGTGGCAACTCGAACTGATGTACGTACGTACTAAGTTCTACGTTGTTACTGACTGACTGACTGACTCCTCGTGAAGGAGCATAGGCCACTCACCAGGATTCTCCATCCAACCTTGTCCCGGGCAATCCTTTCCAGTTCCTATTGATCCTTTTCATATCTGCTTCTATTTCCCGACGTAATGTGTTCTTTAGCCTTCCTTTTCTCCTCTCCCATTCAGGATTCCAAGTTAGGGCTTGCCTCATGATGCAGTTTGGCGATTTGCGTAATATATATCCTATCCATTTCCATCGTCATTTCCTAATTTCTTCTTCAGCTGGATGCTGGTTTGTTCTCTCCCACAGTAGGCTGTTACTGATGATATCTCATATAAACAGTCATTCCATAAAAAAGATGAGTTTAGATTAACGATGCAAATTATTACAAGTTAGGGATTATATGAAACGTGAACTCATTCACATGCATTTCAATATAGAGTTTCCTTAATTATAAGAGGTTTCTAATAGTGAACAGTAATAAAACTTAGAATATGTATTGAATTCTGTGAATAATTTGTTAGTTTAATGTATTAATCATATAAAATGTATATTCTTTACTGCCCCCCCTTACTTTTTATTCATTTGTTGCTATTTATTTATGTATTGCGTCATTACTCCAACCCTTTTAAATTACATCATACATAACTGACTGATTGCAATTCATATTTTCTTTATTATCCATTAATCTATTTTTTATGAGTTCCAATCACTATTTCAATGTTCTGGAACTTTCCCTCTCAAACTCTATTTATTCGAAACAAAATCTCTATGGGAATCTTTGCTACATCATGATACACATATTATCCATCCATTAATCACCCTCTTCTCTTATGTAATAAGTATGTCAATATCTGTAATAACGCTGACTTTCAAATATTTTAAGTAGTAAGTAGTTGATCAGAACTTAATGGAATAAAATGAATCCATTTATTATTCTGCATCAATCTTTGTTCTTGTTCTCTTTAAGATAATAAAGGGAACTATGTGTATGAAAATTCTTTAAACTATTGAATGAATGAGACCATTCAAAATAGAACTGAATACAAATTGACATAAATTAGATATCAGAATGAGTTTTGTGGAGATTTTAGTAAATTTCACAGGTTGAAATCATGAGTCAGTTGAAGCTAGACCACCATTGAAAACCTGGAAGCACTGGACGGCCGTTTCGTCCTAGTATGGGACTCCTCATGATTTCAACCTGTGAAATTTACTAAAATCTCCACAAAACTCATTCTGATAATAATCAACTGCTCACTAGTGACTGACTTCAGGAGAACCTTCTGGAGTTCTAGTGAGAAGCCGTCACCAGTGGAGTTCAACCAGGTCTGTTGTGAGATATCAGCTCACTGAAGACATTGGTGTTCGATGGCGCAACTTCGTGGATTGGTTGAAGTTAGACATTAACACCGTTGGATGCCGGCTCAGTGGTCTAATGGTTAAGTGCTCGCGCGCGAAAGCAGTAGGTCCTGGGTTCGAATCCCGCAGGGAGCGGGTTCGTGGATGCGCACTGCTGAGGAGTCCCATACTAGGACGAAACGGCCGTCCAGTGCTTCCAGGTTTTCAATGGTGGTCTAGCTTCAACTGACTCATGATTTCAACCTGTGAAATGAATTAGATAATCATACGAGAATTTATCAGTTATTACGTGTAAATAAACTAATTTCGGTCAATTGTAATAATAATAATAATAATACGTAGTGGAAGTGTATACAATGTATTACATCAGAATAATTCAAAGTTTGTTACATTTATCCACAGTGTTATGTATTAACAAACTTACACTAATGAATCGTCATCTGTTTGATTAAATGGTACATTTTCAAGAGTTTTTTTTGTGACAATTTGAATAACAATAGAATCGTTGCCAAACATTAAATAAAATAGAATACCGAAAACTTATTATGAATGGTTTTTAGTGTTTCTTTGTGACGTAATTTTATAACCATTGGTGTTTGGGCCCAGACTTATAATCATGTAAAGCCCCCATACTGTATTTGAACTGTTCCGTATCTTTATGAAGATTTAGTGTCATCATCATTTGGTGATGGGTTTTTTGTGTGTTCAATTCAGCTCTGCCTATTTGGATTCTTAATCACACATTCCCTCTTCAGCTAAACATTCACCATTAGTGGTTTTGTGTAATCAATCACACATAGATTGTGTTCCTTGTATTTTCAAAAAATACTTATCAATTTAGCATAAAATTAATATCGCAATCTTTGGAATTTTTAATTCCATTCCATTAAAAACTGTCTCTATCTATTTATATATATTTATGTTTGTCCACACCATCATCATGTTCTAGGATACGATCATGAGTATGCAGTCAGACAACATGGTCAGTACATGAGATCAACTTATTCAGGTAGTCTGATTCATTATAATTTTGAAATTATTACTCATTGTATACTGTAATAAATGGCATGTGGTTCTGTCAACACAAATTTGCACTTCATTTAATTTTCTTTTTTTTCTTTTTGTTTTGCATTATTCCCAATAAATATTTCTGTTCATTTTTACATGAATATAAGTTATATTATTGAATACTTTTAATGGATTTCAATCTAGTTTAAGAAATGAGTGAATTTTGAACAGTTGTTACTATGGAGATGCTATTAATGGTAAAAAAAAACAAAACAATAACACTACTATTAATTGGGATGTGAATGTTTCCTTTATTTTGTTTCAACTTCATCCTTTTTGTTCACAGCGGTTGTTAAAGTTGCGTAACTAAAATAAAATTACAATAATAGAAAGATTTTGACTTTGTTGAGGGAACAGTCTTTGGATAACTTGGAATAATCCTAAATATGGCTTCGTTTTTACACCCATATTATATACATGCTTTCGTCATGGAAAATCTGGTAGCAATTAACGTTTTTTTGTTGTTGCTTATAAACGATTACTTCGTTATTGTGGAAGGTAATAAGTACATCATTTGAAGGAATAGCAAATTAGTTGGTCAAGTATTTGGATTTCTGTGTATAAAGCAATTAATCACTTTGTTTTATGCAAATGACAATCCCCTAATCGGAGTTACGTTGCTTACTTCTCGGTCACATAAAGCTTTAAATAATTGGACTTTTGATTAGCTTCTTCAAAATGAACATCTACATGACTTCTACTTAAAACTTTGTTTGACTTCTGATCTGCATTTTATACTATTTTAATGTTTGTACATGTTGTAGGCAAATTTTGTTCTATTTCATACTGTCGCATTGTCTTCTTCTCACTAGGTTTGTTAGTTCCTAACGCTTTGCATGAGAACTATATGTTCCGTTATTTCTGAATATATGAATGTGAATGGATTTTGGTTAATCCTCATTATGTTATTCGATTACATTTGTTTACGTTTTCCATTGTAAACATACATACAAACACGTTTACTAAACTCCAACATTTCTTTCAAGGGTTTATGTTGGTAACAGACAGCTTATAGTGACGTTAGTAAATTCACTAACCAGTTACATAGTTTATAATAGAATAATAATTATGTGTTGGTAACGCATAAGTGTAGAATTCCTAAGAGATGAATATACGAGGTTTGTTTAGTGAAGGCCACAATATCATATGAAGAGAATACAATTATTAGTGAAGTAAAAATGACTCAAAAGTCACATACTGTCTGAGTTATTCAAGTCTATTCTAAAGTTAGGATAAACCACGTCGGTGTGTAAAGTTTTCATTAGTCATTTAATATGAAGAAACAACTGATAGTGAGTGATTTAAACTGTTGTACTGATTCGGAAAATTACGATTATAATCTTAACTACTACTTATTTACTTAATTTACATGGAGTTTGGTGTAACTGGGTGATATGATGAAAAGGCAATTTTCGATTGATTTACTCATTATGAGTTTTGTTCTAGATTAATTCCGTTTTGATTCAATGTAATGATTACTCAATGTAGTGTTTGTTTTCTCGAATGATATTTTATTCTGTTATAATATACGATATTCTTGTATTCCATTGACATGAACTATACTTAGTCTGTGATTTGTTATATATGTGATTACATTCTAGTTATTAATCAAAATGGATGTACAATCAATATATAAATGAGTGTAATTTAGACTAGAATCGTCGTCGTCGTGTTTTGGGGTTAATAAATCATCACTTATACCAGTCTTTGTGTTCTTACTTTCGCGTCGTGGGAGTTGCAGAGGTCCCTCGTTTCGACATAAGCTTTTCCGACATAACAATCAGTGACGACCAGATACAAAAAGCAGCATTAAAAGAGCCTAGACAATAAGCATTCAAACGATAGGTTTTAACAGTGAGCAACACAATAGTGTTTATACCATAAAATATAAACTCTATGTGTGGTCTGGAACATCTGTCAGCCACCCAAAAAATACTTGGTTTTCTTTAGGAGTTACGTTCTGTATCCACAGTTTTTATTAAGAGCCAGGTATTCATTTTCCTCTTCACGTTCGTAAAAAATGCCTTTCTATGTGAAGGCAAAGATGGGTGTTATTAGGTTGTACCTTTCCCCTTGCTTAGTCGTTAAGTGTCTGATACTTGAATCAGTCAATTAATGTCCTTCTACTTTCAGAGAATAGGCATACTTTAAGCTCCCTAGTTGAAGGCATACTCAGTGATATCAATTCAGCTTATTGATCACGAAATTCGCCAGAAGTGTTTTTTATAGATCAGTGAATTACGTCAGATTTTCGGATTACAGCTGACTGCTGTTGAATAGGTCATTGCTTGTAGCGAAATGTTAGTATTACGTCTATGCTGTAAATATTTTATGACAAATTCTATATGTATGTGATTACTTAAAGAATTATATCTTAACAAAGTCGTTTCATTAAATTGTTATCAGATAATTGATAAAGATCTAATTATTAAGTAAACTGACTAATTTCATTTTTACTAATACTGAATGACAACTCAAGATGTTAGAGAACATTATGTTTATCCTCCAAATACATTGAAACTGCTGAATGAAAACTAGTTTCATTAGAAATTAGATGAAGTTATCCAGAGATTTCGACTTTTTCATTGCTCGCTAGTGTCCTCCCCTTTAATGGTTGAACAGTTGTTAAAATTTCAAATCAGATCGAATTTATTTCACGTTTTTCGCACAATACACATCATAAATCAAATAGTGATTTATTTGTAAACTCTTCTACATGCATTTCACCTAAGAAATCTAAGATCTAACACTGTTTATCCTAGAAATTATGTACGTAAACACTTGTTCAACGAATTAGTTACATTTCTAGTCGTTTTTAAACTTAGACTGTTGGTATTCGATCTTGAGTATTTTTAATTTTAGAACAATGTTACTCATATAAACCTAAGATTAATTGAAGATTACTAGATAGCAACTATAAATCTGTTTATATTCCGGTTATGCACTTTAATCAGTTATAATGGTTAGGACATATGGTACACATGGTTAATGTTATACTAAGGTTATTTTTTGTTGTTGCTAATTCTTTTCTATATTGTCTAAAAACTAGTTTGTGTAAACAAGAAAGAAAAGGGTTTTAATTTATTTACTTTTATACATCTGTGAATTTTTTTTTTCGCTTATTGGCTGCATTCATATTCACCTTTATTATCTTTATCACATATTTTGAAATTCATTCTCATCTGTCTTGTTATTTCTCCCATAGTTATATCATTGGGTGTTTTTTTAAAACACTATTGCATGTTTACATAGATCGGATAGCTATGAAAGTAATGGGTTCTATATATATTGTATTGTATTTCTTCTTTGTAATGTTTCTACAACACAGTAACTTTGTCAGTTCCTTTTCTGGAGGGTAATTACAAAATGAAAATTACAGTACAATGCAAAACGATGTGTAACTTTGAATATTTTTTTCTGGTTAGCGTTTTTTTTTACCGAGTTAGTTTTCTACGGGATGGGGTCGCCAAACATATGCCCAACCCTCCTCCTTTATCAGGGCTTGGGACCGGCAGTAGCGTCCGGAGGGACTCCAGGCGGAGTTATGTGTAACTTTAGAGCATATAAAATCAAAATTCGACTAAACAAATGTTTTTTTAAAAATTCTGCTAAGGAATATTGTTTCAAGTATGAGTAACTCCTAGATCACTTGCTTAAATCCAACTTAGATATTGTGAGTGGTAGAGTGGAACCATGTTTGAAGTGAGCCTATTGCGCATCGTTCACATTAGTGAACGATCGCTCTACTTGACAAGTTGATTTGAGTTAAAGAAGGAGTTTATTGAATTTAGACTCATATATCTAAAATCTAAAATTATACTTCTCTTTGTGAGACATGAACTTGTTTATGTGCGTACGGCTTTTAGCGCTCACTGCAATACTGTTTTAAAATAGAATGAAAAATCTGTCTTCTTATTTCTAGCTCTCAACAGTTTTTGAACGACGTCAGTTTGTGGCTTTAATTTTCTTTAGATATCTCATATGAATATGAATTTCATTATTCCAATGAATTTATCGGCGGAATTGTTGTTTGACTATGTTTCATGAAAAACCCAGTGTCTACGTTCGTCTACTAAACATACATACAAACCGTAAAGCAAAGATATAGGCAGTCATTTTTACAAACCACAAATATCAGCGTTCAGTAATGTTTTACAATCAACTATACGTTTGTTTACTGTTTATTTAACTAGTAGTAACAGTAATCTCATGATCAAATCTTGATTACTTTCTGAAAGGTAAAGCGTTTTAAGATGGTGGATAAATTCGAACACTTTACTTCTATCTGAAGTTTGTGCTGATGATGTCGTTCAGAAGAACGATGAAAGCTTCACGACTAAACCATCCAGCTCAGAGTACAAAACTTTATCACAAGTAAAACGTTTTAAACAAAGAAATTAACATTAGAGCATATGATCCATATAAAATCACGACTAAATTATCGTAAAAATATTTATTGAACCATGCAATTACCAAAGTTTTTATGATAAATTAAGTTTTCACTAATTCAGTCATTGATTCGGTGTATACTTCCTTCTGTTTCCAAATAAGTATATATTTCACTCTCTTAATTACTTTTATTTGCTAAAACAAACAAAGATATTAGTATTGTTTTTGTAGAATATCAACATGTGCTCACTAGTGACTAGCTTCGTGAGCGAATTCTCGGAGTTCTAGTGAGAAGCCGTGACCAGTGGAGTTAATCCATGTCGGGTAGAGACAGGTATCTACCTCAGTACAATGGAAGTTGGTCGCGCGATTTCGTGGATTGGTTGATGTTAGACACTATCACCATTGGATGCCGGCTCAGTGGTCCAGTAGGTTAAGCGCTTGCGCGCAAGACCGAAGGCCCTGGGTTCGAATCCCGCGAGTGGGATCATGGATGCGCACTGCTGAGAAGTTCCATACTAGGACGAAATGGCCGCCCAGCGCTTCCAGGTTTCCAAAGGTGGTCTAACATCAATCGGTTCATGATTTCAATCAAAAAGTGAATAATCTCCACAACCCCTATACCAGTAATATCTTATGTGTTAAAAATTTAGTCATGTTTAATATTCGTGTGATAGTAAATATGTAGTTAAGTATGTCATTATGCCTACATTTGATAAGTCAAATGACAAAATAGACTACAGAATAGTTTCCTTTATGATTTATAAACTGTTCATAATCAATTTGAAGAGAAATGAATTGGTTATATCATTCTTAAACATTCTATAGAATAGTTGATATATCTGTGTCTAAAGATCAATTGTTTTAATCACTAAGTGACTGTTATTAGATACGAAATATTTTTTTGAATTTACACATTCATCAAGGGGAATATAATTGATCATTTATTAATTTGCTATATTTTAATTAGTAAATTTATTGGTATTTTCTTCCATAAGTCACTGAATTACTGATTTACGAAGATTTTACATTGAACTATTTCACTGTATTTTTTTTATTTTTCACCTTCAATTGTGATTTATTAATGTTTTGTTGTCAAGGTGAACATCTATTCAACCTTGAGTCTATGGAGCCAAACTGATTTATTCAATTAAGATTAAAACAGTGTAAAATAGTGTCTCCATTTACCACTATTCTTATTAGGAATTATAATGTATTGTTTATTTTCAGTCTACTAAAATACATTCAGTAAATATACGGTTTATAAAAATACACCTCAACTTTATTGTTTAATGAGTTTATTCCATTTCTATTCAGTCAGTAGCAGGTATACTCATGTTTATTGTTGTCTTCAGTATTATTTATTGATATCTAATTTGTTTTGTAAATGATAGCTCCACGTCCTGGTTACACGTCTGGAATACTTTATGGTCGAGCGGTTAGTTTACCGCGACCATTTATCGGTGTAGAAAACGGTGATACACTATTAGATCAAAGTACATTGTCTGGACATGTTCCAGTTGCAAATTCAGGTATACGTGGATCTTTATCAACAACTTTGAGAACAATCCCATCACGTCATAGTTATCATCCAGGTGGACATTCCAATCATTCAGGTGAAGTTATCAATGGTCCTGATCGTACAGTCACTGTATCGGAATCACTGAATACTAATTTTATCGAAAATGAATCACGTCCAATTGGTTTTCATGATGGATTAGGTTCATGTGAGTAATACTCTTATGAATTATGTTTTTTCCCTTCTTTTAATGATTACTCTTCAATTCCGACTTTATAGTGTACGTCGAAATTCACTTGTTTACCTTGTTTGCCTAACTATCTTTTTTTAGCTCTTACTTTCAGTTCTACATAATTTTCAGTGATGCTTTACTTGACGTTGCTACAAATCATTTGATTGAAATGTAAAACATTGTATATGGAGCTAGTACTCCAAAGGTAGGCGGCCTATTCTCCTCCATGAAGGGCAACAGACGTAATTAAGCAATCTGAAGGATCTGGTTCTCATCCTCTGTCGTGAGGCCGTGTATTCTCACTGCTATAAAGCCCCATATTAGGACGAAGCTGCTATCCAGTCATTATCGATTATCTACGGTTATATGACTGATGTTAGTCCATGAAGTGGAACTATAAAGTTTTACAACCTTCATAAACCCCCATACTAAAATATCACCAATTTGGACAATCTCCATGAACCTCTGAAGTTAATAGAAAACGTTTCTTTGCTCACTGGTTTTACAAAATATAGTTTTATATAAAGTATTTATCGATATACAGATTGTCCTGAAAACCATGTCTCTTGATATTCCCTATTATTCTTTAAATTTATTCAATTCAGCGTGGTAATGTTTTCTCGATAAAATCCTTGTATTTTGTTGTTTGAGTGCATTGATTTAAGTGATAGCTATTGTTTGTATATCTACAAATGGGAAGGAACAAACTCTGTTCAATGTGGTACTTACAATTTCTTAAATACCGTATAAACGGACATATATTTGTGTATCTATGCTTAAAACTTACAAGAATTAGTGGTAATGTGTTTGCTTGTCCAGTTACATTATGTTTTCTGAATAATAATTTGTCATTATAACCAATGTTGATGATGTACATCTATTAATTATTTGACAGTAGTCGTTATTGTACAGTTTCTTTCATACTTAAAAGTAATCTCATTCGTTACACTGTAATATCATCTATAGAAAACCAGTAAATAACCATGACCATTATTATTAAGATCGTTTGATTTAGATACTTTTGAAATACTAACACAATAACAATTAAATAAATTGATCGTAATGAACAACAGTTATTTAACTAACCTTTCTTCACTTCCTCTGGTTTTTAATAAAATGTCCTACATCGTAGCGGTCACTTCCTGGTTCTTGACCGTTTATGTTTGTTGTATAAATAAACTACTTTATTGCAGTTAAGCGTAATTTACATTTTCATAATTCCCGGTTTTCTATTTTTTCTTGTTCACATTCATTATTACAGTGACAACATCAGGTTTATCAATGGATGGTTTTATGGCAGAATCCGGTGATGATATAACTATTACTAGTCCACATAATGGTTATTTTTTAAAATCCAGGACTGTAGCTGGTCTGCCTAGTTCTGTAACAGGTCTTCGACCAGTTGGTTTACCACCACATCATCCTTATCATCATCATCATTACAAAACTAGTAGTTCAGCAATGAGGCGTGGACGCATTAGTACTCCAGCACCAACTAGAAGTGGTAGTGGTATGGGTTATTTAACTGATCCTGATCTACTAGATATTGATGCTTATCCGTCTGTACAAAGTTGGTTAAGGCCTACTGCATCATCATCATCGAAATATGAAAAGTCTTTCAAAGTAAGCGTTGTTTCGTATTGATGAGTTTCAGGGATTTTTAAAAGATGTTTTCACGAAAATTATAATCTATTATTTTTAGACATTAGATGATAAAATAACTTAAAATTGATTTGATTCTTTGAGTAAATGATCTAATCCATATATCTTATGTTTGTATGCTAAAGAATAGTGATATTTCGTATGAAATTTAATAAAGACACATTAATGACAAATTAAATATAACTTATTTGTCGTGCGTACTACTTATATTGATATAAGTAGTATATGACGCGAGTCAGGAATGTAATGTCTGACAGCAGAAGACGGGGGAAGATCAAGAAAGGAAGAGCAGGAGTAGGAAGCAATTAGTATGGAAATGCAAGAACAACGAAGTTTGAGACATTTATTGAATATTTTGCAAATTAAGTATTATAGTATGGTTTTTCTATCTTACCAAGTTACTCAAACATAGTAGTTGAGTTTGTGATCGAACCTGTGATTTTGACAGTAAGTCAACATATCAAACATGGTGTGTACAATGCACTTGTCGTTTTTTTTCAATACAAATAATAACCAATTACCACAATTGATTGATCACTGGGTGAAGACCAATATCATGCGTGTCTAGTCCTTATTGGTGCAGATCGAATGCTATCGACCATAATGCAATGTGGCCACCAGTCTAGGTGACTCGGCATTGCGGGCAATATATATCGAGATTAGATGGTGGTTGGAGGTAGTCGACACGGTGGCCACATTGCAACATGGTTGATAGCAATTGTGATTACATCTCAGTCCTACAGGAGGTCGATCGCAGCTCGGATAGCGTAGTGGTAACGTCTCTGACTGTGAAGCAGGGTGACATGAGATCGAATCCGCCAGGGAGCACCAGTTCCCTTAAGACTACATGTACACCTTGTTGACGAGTGCCAAGTAGCACAAAACTAGGGTCCAGGGTTTCCTGTAGACTACCTCTAACCACCATCTAATCTCAATAACCAATTATCTTGTATTCTACAATCAATCTCATTCTTGCTTTATTCAAGTTATTACACTATTTATTATCTTTAGTACAATGAACATATAAACAAAGACTTTATATTACTGTTAGTTTAAATGCTTTATTTTTATTTCTAATTGTGATTTCTTCTCCTAGTTTTATAACCTCAACAATAAACTACTTTTGAATTACTTCTTTTTTTCTTCTTCACATACTATTTATTGTCAGCTATACATACATCATAAAGTGTTCTCCCTTGTTTTCCTTCGGTGTTCTACATTTAAGTCATTGTGTTTTGTCTCTATGCATATACGCATTTATATCCATCTTGTCTGTATTACTTTCCTTTGTATTATTTTATTGTTAATTAAGCTAAAAATAAATTGACTATATTTCTCATGAGATGAGATATGTTTTTATTTCTTCTCTTTTTTTCACATTATTTTAATGGTCATATACAGTTAAACGGTTGAGCTTCTCAACACTATAACGATATATGTGAACTGTTAATACATATTATTTTTCTACTACAAGTCATTTCACAAAACTTAATTTCGTTATCCATAGTTATATATCACAATCATGAAATTTATATGTTACTCTTTGCAATAATACTAAAATCTCCACAAAATCCCTTCTGATAATAATCATCGTGTGCTCACTAGGGACTGGCTTCATGAGGTATTTTCTTGGAATTCTAGTGAGAGGCAGTAACCAGTAGAGTTCAGGCGGGTCTGTTGTAAGATAAAAACTCACTGAAGACGATGGTGGACGGTGGCTCAGTTTCGTGGATTGGTTGGAGTTAGACATTAACACGGTTGGATGCAGGTCAGCTCAGTGGTCTAGAGGTTATGCATTCGTGCGCAAGACTGAAAGGTCTTGGATTCGAACCTCGTGAGGCGAGATCTTAGATGTGTAGTACTCAGGAGTTCCATACTAGGACGAAACGGCCGTCCAGTGCTTCCAGGTTTTCCATGATGGTCAAGCATCAATTGACTCATGAATCCAACTATAAGAATACTAAGATTGATTATATGTGGAAATTTTCTGACAGTAATTCGCACTACTACCATTTAGTAGTAGTGTTAATAATCGATTGATTTGAGGATTGAATAACTATGAAACTAATACAAGTTTGTACACTCATTGAGCCAAAGTGTTTGTATATTTTTCATCGCTTTACATGTTATTATTTTTACTTATTACCGAAGATAATCGTGGATAATAAGCTTAATAATTACATTCTTTGAATATCCATTTTTTTCTAGATTTGAACGCTTATGTATATTCATTGTTAATAAAATACGCCTTTTTCATGCTTCTAAAAAGTATTTACTTTAGGTCTAATACTTTGTAACATAAAACTGGATAAATAACAAATGATTGTATGGTAAATTTGTCAAATCAACGATTATCTGTAGCAGAACTTTGTACATGTTTTTTAAAATATTTTACATAGCTGGAACAACGTATGATTATCTGAGCCACTTTTTCCTCCATAGTCTTGATATCAGTTCGGTTGTCAAAAGCTGAGGGAATAGACGTGTTGATGAAAAGTGTCCTACTCTACGTTTTCAAAATATTGGACCTGCTTGGCAACTCATTATGTTTAGTCATTGTTGTCAGGGATCGGCTGCATCCAGTGGGAGCACTAAGTTAGTAACTCTGTGGTTCATCTGTGCGTTCTGACGTAGTAATGATAATTCAATTGATGTTACCATGTTAAAATACGGACTTATGTAGTTTATACATGTTTACGAATATCGCTCCAATGTCCTCTACATAATGCATTAGTTGCTGACCCTGGGACTTTAAATATAATACTTGGTAACATAAAACTAGATAAATAACAAATTTTTGTCAGGTAAATCTATCATATCTGGATGGTAAAACCGATAAGCTGGTCAGTTTATAGCATGAAACCGGGAAATGCAAGCTAAGTTTATAGGACCAGTAGTAACTAAATATTCACGATGTTCTAGTTTGAGCCCTGTGTTAACTATTTTCTTAAATCAAACTTATCTTTTACTCCATACTGTTATAGTTTCTATGTTCATAGATTATATGATTTTTTCCCCCCTATTTATAGTAATATTATTATTTCACTTAATACAAACTACATTCTTTCGGTATCTTATTACATTGAACTATATTTTTGTGTTGTCAATAAGAAAAAACAAGTAACTTTGTCGTAAATATGTCATCCATCGTTCAACAAAACAATCAAAAATTGTTTATGCCAAATGTTCTTTTTTTTGTATTTTTTTTGTTTATTTATTTAAATTCCGGTAGATTTATCCTTATGAAATGTTAAAATTATCATCAAATCAATTATTGAAAGGGGTGGATCGAACACAGTTAGAGGTAAATTATTTCTTTAAATTGTAGCCTATACAATATGGATAATGTATTCTTCCTATTTATGTTTTTTTATACATTACATAATAATCGTTCATGGATACTGTTGATGATATCGAATGAAGTCAAATAACTGTTTATTGAGAAATGATCAGTAATTAAATGTTGACTATCGTTTATTTATCATGTATCAACATCAGGTCGAATAGGAACTAGTAATCCACGAATTAATATTTGTATATTTGAACTGGAATTCACAGATTGTTATTGATTACAATTGAGTACTGGGATAGTTCTTCATATGAGAAATCTAGTAATATTATTTCATGATAGTTTTTATGTTCAAGATAATCATCAAAACGTTTAAACAAAACTTCTAATTAGAATCAGTTGTTTTACAATTCATAACCTTCGTAAGACAATCATTCAAAAAACAGGAACAACTAAACCATCGTTTCGTGTTATAGTATGGAATCTGTGAATTGTGTATTAATGACTCCACCGTTAAACAAACTCAAGAATTTTAGATCAATACTACAATTGTATAGTCATTCCTGGTTTCCATTAGTTGTCTGACCAAAGTCAATCTGTCATATAAAGTATACAATTTAGCAATTTACACATATCCTCTACACTAACAAAATCAGTTATTTTTCTTCAAGTCTAATTATAATAACTACTAGGTAACTGTTTATAAAAGGACGAGTATACTTCGTTGCGGTTCATTCTGCTTTAATTTATGGCAGCGAAACATGGCCATTAAGAGTAGAAGACACTCGTAAGCTACTAGTATTTGACCACAGATGCCCTAGAAATATTGCTGGCATCTGCTGGGATCACCGGGTAAGTAATAGTGAGGTTCGACGCGGGGTATTACGGAATGATGTTAAATCAGTTGATGAGGTTGTGAATCTTCATCTACTGAGACGGTTGAGCCACGTGTTACGTATGCCTGAACACCGATTACCATGACGTGCAATGCTAACCGGTGTAGGGGATGGTTGGAAGAAAGTTAGGGGCGGACAAGCTAAATCGTGGCACCAGTGCTTGAAGTCACTAACTTCTAGTCTTAGCCATGTTGGGAGATGCAGACTACTTGGTTGGGGTCCGCGTGACTATCGTAATCAATGGTTGGAGACTCTTGGTGACATGACTCAGAATTGATCACAATGGCATATGTGTATACACTCTCTGTCTTAAACTAGAAGATTAAAATCGCTTCATATCTTTCTTTCTATGAAGTAATTCGTTCTTCCTGTATTATATCCTTATTGCAATAGTTCTTTCATATATTACCACCTCTGAGTTAACTACATTTATGAATCCGATGTCCATCTTGTTGTGTTAATGAGGTATGGCAACTTGGACCGATGTTTATATGTGCCTGATCCTACTTTGTAGCTGACTGACTGGCTGAGGAAACTGTTTATCCTTAAACATTTTCACTTATTTATAATAAATTTATATTTTACACTTTTCTTGTTTATATAGTGTTATTTGTCAACGGATGAATTTGAACGTTTATTCAATATGTGTCCTGAAGCATTTCAACGTTTACCTGAATGGAAAAGAAATGATTTAAAAAAGAAATTAGATTTATTATAATCAATTCATTGAAATATAATTGACAAATGTTCCTTAATAAATAAAAAGTCACATTGATGATAAAGATGATAATAATAAGGATAGAATAGATGATTAAAATAATATCCCAAAAAGTAATGAAACTAATTCATTGATTTTATTCAATATTTAAGAATGAATAGAACAAGAACCCCCCCCCTGCTGTCCAAGTTAATTTCTGATTTTATTCCTCTTATCATCATCATCATCTTTATTGAAATAATGTATGAACAAAACTAAGGATTCATTGTTGAAATATATCAACTTGTCGTTTTCTTTTTTTTCTGTGTGTGTTCATTATGTGCACAACATCTTCATGTTTGTCTGTTGCACTTTATTTTTTATTGTATGTATCCATGTAAGAGTCAGTAAGAGTTTGTACGATCATCATCATCATCATCATTGTCACCATGATCACAACCAATATATAAATATAACATTGATAGTAGTTCCAAAATTCAATGATATTGATTCATTTATTCGACTTTTATTTCGCTTTTTTTTATTGTCAAATTGTATTTTATTTCTTTTTTTCTCTTTTTTTTGTAAAATAAAATCTCTTTATTTTTGCAAAAAAAAACTAAATATACAATTTTCTTTTTTCTTTTTTTTCTAAAGCAAACCAACTTTGTTTTTTTTTTTCGTGTTGTATTTTGATTTTCTCAGTTTACTTCTTAGTTCTAAGTATATTCAAGTTTTATTTTTTTGATCCTTGGAAATGATTTATATTCATAATGGGAACATAATGATTATCATTATGAACAGACTGGTAGATATGAATATAACTAAGTATGATTATGTCGAGATTTTTGTTGTTGTTTATTATTCATTGAATACAGTTTGTAATTCGGCTTGAGTAATTTTATATAATCGAGTGTTTATTATGTGTGTACAGTGCATATTATTACTATAATCATTATTATTGCTACTACTATTAATGCTGTGCTTCATCTTAAACCTGGTTTTCATAGGTATTTACACTCAATTATTCACATCGTATGTGCCTCTCTCTTCCTATATATATAACCTGTATTTCGTCCGTTATTAACGGAATGTATCAACGTTAGTTTTATGTTTTATGTTTATTATGATGTTCTTATAAACTTGAACAAGTGAATGAACCTTTTTTTTTGTCCTTCCAAAGATAAATTTGTTTCTTATTCACCCTGTTCTTATCATTTTTCTTTGATAGTTTCACATGATAACAAATTTATATCATATTAAAGTTTGTTCGCTTTTGTACAGCAGTTGTTGTTGAATGTGTTGAGAATACTACTACTTAATACAGATTTTCAATTGAGCAAACATAGATCTTTTTTTTTTCTTTTATTTTGAAAACAAAGATAATGAATTTCATTTCATCTTCTAGGAACTTTGAAAATAAAAAAAAAAGAGAGTAATCAAACAGTGATGCAAATGTATTTCATCATGTTATCTCTTTTCTTTTTCCTGGAAACAAATGTAACTCTTCATTGATATGTCAATTACCGAGACTTATTGCTCAATGTCTTTAACGGTATATATATATTTTACTAGACAAAAAGGTGTATGCATGTCAAAGAGAACAACATTAACATTTCACTTATGTTTGTAATTTATAACGTTTGATGAATTCATATATGCAAGTGTAATAATATATGTATGTGAGAAATAATTCTAGATTGTGTTGTCTTTATTATGTGGTTAACATTGGCTATCAGTTGTTCACAAAGTCTTTCTCTGATATCATTCTTTCTTGCTCTGACTATTTCTCTTGCCTCTTAATTATAAATAAGCTATTTATTTGTGTGTACACATTGCGCACAAAACGATCTCGACTATTCGATTGTATGTGAAAAAGAAACATCTTTCAAGCATAGACATATATATATATATATATATATATATATATATATCTTGAACTAGAAAAGATAATTCCTATACAGTGAAGATAATTCTCAACTTTTTTGTCTTATTAATTTAACTATGTTGGTTTGCTTTATTTAAACCTTCTTAGAATTTCTTTAATAGTCTTTCTTATTTCGTTGTCATTGACGCCTTTTCTTGTTTTTTTTTCTGTCCGTTTCGATGCTGACTACTTACTTATTCATTTTGTATCTCTTAAAGCTTAAGAAAAAAATCAGCTTTCTTTAATGTATGCAAATACTCATTCACACGTATACAATTGCACATTTAGCAAAACTAATGGGTGGATTCAAGTTGATTTGATTTGTGTGTTCTTTTTCCCCCAATCTGTTAGAAGATTGTGCTAAACATACTGTGTTAATGATGTTGATGCATTTTCTTTTCGTTGATTCTTGTTGCGTCTTTCTTTTCTTTCGGCTGAATTTGTTTGTTAATCTCACTTTTGTTTGTTATTGTTGTTGTTGTTGTCTATTTTGATTGTCAAATTATATGAATACTGAAGAAGAAAAGAATAAAATAGAGAAATATAATTATCAAAAAAAAATAGTCAGAGAATAATGAAAAAAAAGAAGTGTGTTTTTCTCTTCTCTTTTTTTATCTAAAGAAGTTTAAATCGAATGCCAAAAAAATGGTTTTTGATTTCTTTATCATTTGCATTCATCACAATTGAAATGTTACTGCAAAACGTTTTAACTCATTTATCATTCATAGACATCGACTTCGAAGTAAGATGATAATTGAAGGTTCACACGATTTTGTTGAAACACGAATAGATCATACTAAATATTAGTAAAAAGAAATATTTGAGATTTCAGGAAAGAATCAATGTTTTTTTAACACAAGTAATCGTTATACCGATGATATTGTCAATTCTGAAAGTAAATAGAAACTAATTTCGGATTTCTAATTGATATGCTATTCGATGAAGCTGTAATCACTTGATAATCTTTACTTGAATCTTCCCATTGTACATCCAGATGACGAGTCCCAAATAGGAAGAAACGTACGTACTGGATTCCATCGCTAGCCACAATCCGTCCTTGCTTAATTGTGAATATATATATTCTTAGAGACAAGTTTCAATTTTTCATGTGATATAGAAATAGTTTTAATGATGATTTCTATTAAATTTATAAAATTAATTACAGCTAGTCGTTTATCATCGATTGGAATTACTGGAAATTGGGAAGTTGTACAAACATAATTCGATTATTATCAATATGGGGATCTGTGGAGATTGTAGTATTTTCACAGTTGAATTCGGTGACCAGCTTCAAGATGGAACTCCTAGAGTTCTAATATGAAGTCATGACCAGTGAAGTCCAATCCGTGTGGGATGTGAGACAGTTATTCACCTCATACAATGGATAAAGGATTGCGCAAGATCATTCATCAATTGAAGTTGGACATGGAGCACCGCTGGATGCCGGCTCAGTGGTCTAGACGTTAGGTGTTCGCTCGCAATACCGAAGGTATTCATCTCATTAGACAAAGCTTTAGAGTTGTATATCTGGGGGGAAAGTGTTCGTGAAAATATATCTGTTAAATAGTGAATTAAATTACAACATGAAACTTGTATAATCATAATACATAATAAACGTTTCAATAACACAATTGAATATATCATGAGAGAAAATTTACTAAGTTGAAAATATATTACTAATGATTGACAAGCAATAAGCTTGTTTTGTTTCTAATCGTGATATTCTAACATTGTTTTCTTTAACAGGAAATGTTGAATAATTTTAAGTTGTCTGATTATGTATTTTAATTTATATGAAAATCATTCATGTGTAAATACAGTGAATGTAACTGACTATATTATCTAAAACAATTGATTGTTCATTGTTCACCTCAGTCTTGGAATTGGAAGAAAACTACATCGACGTTCCGCTACCCTAACTGAATTTGTCATTCACCATGTTGATCTAAATCAAAACTACAATCATCGGAGCAAATAGATTATTTATAAAAAACTATTCATAAGCTCTTTCAGTTGGTATCCTAAGTGTGAAACGAGGCAACAAGCTCAAGTCAGTAACTCAACAACGGGTTTTGTTTAGTGGGTTGGTTTTCTCATTTATGGGGTTTTTGAAACTACCTTTTAATCATCTCTCAAATTTGGCAAACAGGTTACAAGAAAGCTACTTATACTTTACTCCGGTATTCTGAATAACAAAAATATAAAGCATTGTAATGAAAATACAGACAGCCAAGACAATAATGTTATTCCTAAAGATTCCTTATAAATGTAACACAAAAACCAGAAGCGTTTTATGACTATTCGAAACAGTGAATGTTTATCTTCCGTGCTCCACACAAACATAAAAGACTTTATGAAATAAACATACGTTACCTAGCTTCATTGCCTCTGTATGGGCATTCATTTGTTGAACTATTCTTCTAGGATTAACTGATAAAAATACTACTAGGTAAGTTCATCTGTGCACTTCTCAATATCAGCTTCCATAGTTTGGAAAAAACAGCAGAACAATACAATGTTCGATACTTCCACACTTATTTGATACTGAAATTTCGGAGGTTGATTCTTTAGGATAATTGCTGGCCTGCCCTTCTTTATTCAATATCTGGGTAAATGACATCTCAAACGAAATTCTGATATATTATTCTCGAGTTCGAGTAAGCTAGTCTGCCTGAATAATTACTTAATACGTCCAATAAAAGACCTAGGCTAACACGAGTAAACTCTCACCAATATCTTAAAATTATTAAATTACAACTGATATTAGAAAATGTGCCTATACATCTTGTGCTTACTTACTTATGCCTGTTACTCCTCGAGGAGGAGCATAGGCCGCCAAACAGCACTCTCATTCCAATCCTGTCCTGAGCAATCCTTTCCAGCTCCTTCCAGTTGTCAGACAGCCTTTTCATATCTGCTTCTATTTCCCAACGTAATGTGTTCTATGGCCTTCCTCTTTTCCGCTTCCCTTCAGGATTCCAGGTAAGGGCTTGCCTCGTGATGCAGTTTGACGATTTGCGTAATGTATATCCTATCCATTTCCATCGTCTTTTCTTAATTTCTTCTTCAGCTGGATGCTGGATTGTTCTCTCCTACAGTAGGCTGTTTCTGATAGTATCCGGCCAATGGATGTTGAGTATGTTGCGTGGACAACTATTTATTAATACTTGTACTTTCTTGATGGTGGTTGTTGTTGTTCTCCAAGTTTCAGCTCCGTACAGTAGAACTGACTGTGTTGACATTCGTATTGAAGATTCTCACTTTGATATTGGTTGGAAGTTGTTTCTTAGGTATGTGAAGGACTCTACATCTTCCAGAGTTTTGTCACCAAGAGTGATTGGATTGCTGTTCACTGCTTTGAATTTGAGGACCTTGGTTTTCCCCTTGTGTATGTTGATGCCTACTGATGCAGAGACTGCTGTTATACTGGCTGTCTTTATCTGTATTTGTTCATGTGTATGCGATAGGGTGGCTAGGTTATCTGCGAAGTCCAAATCGTCTAATTGATTCTGAGCTGTCCATTGCATGCCGTGTTTTCCCTCAGATTTCGAGGTCTTCATAATCCAGTCAACCACAAAAGGGAAGAGGAAAGAAGAGAGAAGACAGCCTTGTCTGACTCCGGTCCTTACTTGGAATGCATCTGTCAGCTGTCCTCCATGCACGACCTTGCACTGTAGTTGACAGTCTTCTCAGGAACTCCGTGGTGTCAAAGAGGTTTCCATAACTTCGTCCTATCTACGCTGTCAAATGCCTTTTCATAACCAATAAAGTTGACGTACAGTGACGAGTTCCACACAATTGATTGTTTGACGATGATCCGTAGTGTTGCAATTTGATCTGTGCACGACCGATCCTTACGGAATCCAGCTTGTTGATCTCGAAGTTGGGCGTCTACTGCATCTTTCATCCGGTTCAGCAACATTCTGGTGAAGACGTCCTCTGGTACAGACAATAGTGTAATTCCTCTGTAGTTTTTATACTTGCTCAGAGCTTCTTTCTTTAGAATCTTGATGAGGTGTCCTTCTTTCCAGTCCATCGGCACTTGTTCCTCCTCCCATATCTTTTTGAATAGAAGGTAAAGCATGTTTGTAGTTACTTCGATATCAGACTTCAGTGCTTCAGCTGGTATGTTGTCGGGTCTTTCTGCTTCCCCGCTCTTGATTTGTCTGATGGCCATTCTGATTTCTTCCGTAGTTGGTGGATTGACATCTATAGGAAGGTCTATGTGTGCTGCTTCGATGTCCGGTAGATTCATTTGAGCCGGTCTATTCAGGAGTTCCTCGAAGTATTCTACCCATCCGTTCCGCTTTTGTTGAATTTCAGTGATTGGCTTACCTTCTTTGTCTTTGACCGGTCTCTCTGGTTTACTGTATTTCCCTGCTAGTTTCTTCGTTGTATCGTAAAGCTGTTTCATATTTCCTTCTCTTACAGCTTTTTCCGCCGTCGTTGTTAATTCTTCCACGTATTTCTTCTTGTCGGCTCTAATGCTCTTCTTCACTTGCTTGTTTGCTTCTATGTATTTAGTTTGTGCTTGAACTTTCTCTGCTCGTGTTCGGCTGTTGTTAATTACTGTCTTCTTGTTCTTCCTTTCTTTGATCTTGTCCAGAGTTTCTATAGAGATTCATTCCTTATGATGGTGCTTCTTTGATACCTTTCCAGTTGTCCTCCATAGTAGTTTCTTCTTCCTTCAGTAGATCGTGTAAGGCTTGGAACCTGTTGTTGAGAGCTATCTTGAATTCATCGAGTCTGTAAGTATCTCGAAGGAAGGCTGTATTGAACCTTTTTAGTGCTGTTTGTCCAGTTTTCCAGTTTTTCTTTAGCTTCAGCTTTAAATTTGCCACAACTAGGTGGTGATCTGAAGCTATGTCAGCTCCTCTTCTGGTTCTTACATCTTTCACTGTCCTTCGGAATTTTTTGTTGATGCAAATATGATCTATCTGGTTCTCTGTAGTGTGGTCTGGTGAGATCCATGTAGCTTTGTATATAGGTTTGTGTGGAAGTATTTTGCCGCCTATAACCAATTTGTTGAGTGCACATAGATTTCCAAATTTCGTTTATCTCGCCCAGTCAATCCATGTCGTCCCATGATATCTTCATATGCGGTATTGTCTATTCCGACTTTGGCATCTAGATTTTCCATCAGAATGGTGAGGTCCTCTATTGGGCACTTCTCTATGATTGATTGAAGCCTCTCATAGAATTGATCTTTAATGTCGTCGTTGCTATCATTGGTGGGTGCATAACATTGGATAATATTCATTGCGATCTCTTCCTTCTTTATTTTCAATGATGCTTTGATGATTCTGGATCCGTGATATTCCTATCCTACAAGTGCATTTCGTGCTACTTTGGACAGCATTAGAGAGACTCTATGAGTATGTGGAGCATTTTCCTCTTCGTGACCGGAGTATAAGAGCATCTCTCCCGTATTTAGCCTTAGTTGTCCAGCTTGGGTCCAATGGGTTTCGCTGATTCCCAGTACTGTCATGTTGTATCTCCTCATTTCCGTTGCTATTTGACTGGTCTTCCCGGTCTCCCACATTGTTCGAACGTTCCATGTACCTATAAAAATTTTTGCTCTGGTTGTTAGAAGGGGCATCGGCTTCGTGGCTTCTGAAGGAACTCGGCTTTCACAATGAGGCGTCATAATTCTTCTAAATGAAGACCTTTTAACCCCCAGGGCAGAGTTTAAATGGTTTGAATAATTTTTTCTGGTTACCGTTTTTTAGCGAGTTAGTTTTTATGGGGTGGGGACGCTAACCCCTTGCCCAACCCTCCTCTTTTACCCGGGCTTGGGACCGGCAGTAACTCTACAAGAGCTACAGGCGGAGTTATACATCTTGTAGTGCACGCGTTATTCACCTAGAATACACACATAATTGAATTGCGTTTTAAAAAGTCAAACACAAGCATCTAACAGTCTATTGCTTAATTGTAGGACTATGGGTTATCTTGAGGCGAGATTATTTACCGATTTTTCAATGTTTAATGTATGTGTAATGTCAGGCATCTTCCCTTTCACTTAGTGGGTGAATCGTTAATATAGGAGGATGATATATTCTGAGGATTTTTACTTCACCTTCTCGTTTTCACCTTATTTGCTTATTATTCAGGATGCTACCCTATAGTGACACGTTCCTAACAGACAATGGTGAATAACCTGAGATGTTTGAAATGAAATCCGCATCAAAAAGTATGCTCTTGTATCAGTCACAAAGGAGTGGAAAATTGCCCGAAAGTGCTTGATCATGCGTATATATTAAACATTGAAAAACAGGCATACAACTTCACTAGCTATTTAATATCTACTCAACATTTATTATTATATTTGATAACTCGTTCCATATAATTCATTTCCTCATTCCTTTTTATAAAAATCAATTCTCACCTTGTCCACTTGGTTTTATTTAAGAACTAATGAGCTAGAAATATAGCTAATTTATGCTACTTCGTGTTGAAACTTTCCCATTGATACAGCAATGGTAATCACGGTAGCTTAGTTGTTCAAATCAATTAGTTATACAAGGTTAATTGAGTTAACCTAATTTTTGGATTGAATACTCATAAACCTAACTAATATAAACAGCGTTAATCAAGTGCTGATTAGTACGAAAACTACCTTCATTAAATTGTTGTTATGAAACTAACAAAATGATAATAATTCCCCCTTCCCTCCCCCCCCCCAAAAAAAGCTGTTAATAGATAGTATGATTTTATATTTAAACTACTGAACGTTCATTCGAGTTTTGGGAAATAAGCTTATGGAATAGAATTTATACACTGATTCAAGCATTCAGTAACTTGATATGACCATAAATGATACTATAATATGATAGGCACTCAATTGACCTAACATCTTACGTTTAGGCAAATGAAATCTGTTTTAACAATGAATGGTTGGTGCAATGAACATCTATTACTAAAGAGATAGAAGGCTTTGAAGAGTAAAATAGAGTCTCGTTTTAGATATGAAGAGTATCACTATATACAAACAATTTTGAGTGCCTACTATTAGAGAATTAATGATAGAACTTCGTTACGTTCATTTGTATTGGTTGTTTAGATTTTCCCACAGATGTGAAGAGCTGAAATTTATCAATTTCTAATTGGTATATGTGCATCCTGTGTGAATGGCCTTGATATTTTCTCGAGTCACAAACACAGTATTCTAAACATAAATAAAAAGATTAAGACAATCAATACGAATGAATTAAACTTCGCACCATCTCCCAATCTATAACTTTATGGACTCAGTAGCTAAGTGGATAACACGGCGGCGTTTGAAGTGAAATGTACTAAGTTTGAGTCTCAGAGTGAACGTCGATTCTGGGATGCAGACGCATGGAGATGAGGAGTCCTAAATAGGACGAAACACGCGTCCTGGTTTCCACTATTAGCCATTGTCCATCTCTGCTTACTAGCTGTCATAGGTTTTTGATATGTATAAGAAAAATAAAATGTTAATTGAATTCAATACGATAACCAGTACCCCAGTCATAAGGATATTTTGTTCCATTACATAAATGTTTAACATCTACCATCAGTACATTAAGTTATCAGTTATGAATACTTCATCCCCGTCAACTACATCTAAGTATGTAACTTAACAGAAGGAGCTTCATTCCAGTAGTTGATTAGAAATGTGCAAATGTTTATCGTGTATGAAAAACTACCAATCTCACGGAATACATAAGACATTCAAATATACTAAATTAATTTTCTTTTTCTTTGAAATGGTTGGCATAATGAACTAAACGTGAGTATATAGTAAAACCTAATTTATATGACAAATTCTCTCTGACCTTTATATGCATGATGATTGTACAACCAACTTATTATTAGGCTACAAATTGATGTCTTTTAATCTCAATAATCTACATATCACTGACCTTGTTTTGCTCTAAGATAAAATCATTCCTTTTTGTAAATGATTAGCTCATTATCTCATCATTCTCCCAAAACGTTATCGTTAATAAAGAGCTGACAATTATTTATCACCATTATTAGTTTTAAACTAACTGTTCATCTTGTTGTGTTCATGTGGTGTGGCAACTTGGACCGAAGCATATAGATGCCTGGTCCTACGTTGTCGCTGACTAACCGACTGACTGACTGAACTGATTATATTGCGTAATTCATTTCACTTTTAAACAGTCAAAGCTTACAAATTTCGTCTATTAAATTAATATGATAATGATATATGTGGTTTATAAAAAGTCTACCAATGTTATTCATTCATTTAGTTGTGTAATACATGTCAAGTATATACCTCGTTCTACTTTATATATATAATAAACACTTGACTGGATAAAACATATAAGATTGTTTATAATCATGAATTGAGTTATTTACATATGTAATTCAGTTTCACCGAAACGTACTTCCAAAGATCACTAATACCTTTGTCCATAAAAAAATGAATTGCAATAATGCTGAAATCTAGAATATTGGACATTTTCAATAACATCAACCACTATCAAGTCAGGATCTTCAGTACGAATGTCAAGACAGCCAGTTCTACTGTACGGAGGTGAAACTTGGAGAACTACAACAACCACCATCAAGAAGGTACAAGTATTTATAAATAGTTGTCCACGCAACATACTCAACATCCATTGACCGGATACCATCAGAAACAATCTACTGTGGGAGAGAACAATCCAGCATCCAGCTGAAGAGGAACTTAGTAAAACACGATGGAAATGGATAGGACATACATTACACAAATCTTCAAACTGAATCACAAGGTAAGCCTTAACTTGGAATCTTGAATGGAAGAGGAAAAGAGGAAGGCCATAGAACACATTACGTCATGAACTAGAAGCAGATATGCAAAATATCAATAACAACTGGAAGGAGCTGGAAAGGATTGCCCAGGACAGGGTTGGATGGTGAATACTGATGAGCGGTCTATGCTTCTCCACGAGGAGTAACAGGCGTAAGTAAGTAAGTAATGCTTCTGGTTTCAGCAGTGTATTATCATGTATGCATGTTATTTGTAAGCACAATTATGTTACAACTCACAAACATCTGGACATGTAAAATCATGCATTTTTTGAATTTCCTTTCTAGAATAAAACATCATCAATAAATGAATGTAAATCTGTGTACTGTTTATTGTGCTTTTTTTAAGCATGATAATTATAAATGATACAATAACAGCAGATGGTCAGTACATGTTTTGATTGTATTCTATTAGGTACATCCTTATTGTCTTAATTAAATATACTAAAATCTACCATCGAATGGATTGTGTATAAACAAACAATATTCATTTCAGTTCCTTAGAATTGAATTCATTGCATAAATAATAACCAAATACAGATGAAAAAAGAAGCATTTGTTATCATTAATCAAAAAAAACTATTGTCAAAACTGTACATTTGTACATTGTGTATTCTGTCTTCACATATAGTAGTTAAGATGAATAACATGGAATGTTTATGTTGGGGACGATAGATCCCCAAACTCATATTTTAAAATTTATCTTATCGATCATCTTATTGATTAAATGTTAGATATTTTTATTGGGGTCAATTGGTGAACTAATCGATTAAATGTTTGAATAGCAGTCAATTGATGAACTATCGATTACATGCGCAAATAGGTCAATTGGTGAACTATCAACTAAATGCGCAAATAGGTCAATTAATGAACTCATTGATTAATGTTTAAAAATTTTCTATCGATTGTAAATAATTGTATAAATACGCTTGACTTGTATGCTTGATCTGATCTGCCTGCCTGACTTGTTATCTGCTGTTTGTCTGTAGAATACACTTTCTACACCTTACCCAGACTTCTTGATCGAGTTAGCAGAGTTGGGGACAACGGACCAGAATAGGCTATCGAGTCGCTGAATCATTGATCCTTCGTTCGTTCGAGTAAGACGCATCAGTAATTGCATTCAAGCAATAACGAAACATAACAGTTTATAATTATTGTGAATAAACTATATAATGATCCGTTGAATAAAGTTATTTACATAAAACAAACACTTCTTTGTATTAGAACAACACAAATAAGAGAACATAATTGCTCACGTTTCGTCCTATTCAAGACTCGTCAGCTGGATGTACTTGCATCCCAGAGTTGATGTCCACTCTGGGAATCGAACCCAGTACCATTCACTTCAAACATCATCGCGTTCTCCACTTAGCTACTAAGTCCTGATGGCCATCTGCTCGTGACTTAAGGCTATATCGAGGCAATCAGCACAGGAATGCACATATGCCAACATGAGACTGATCAATTGTAGACCTAAGTAACAATGGGAAGATACAAGTAAAACAACAAGTGAATTTAAGAGAACATAATTGTTTTAAATTAGATCTTTGTCAAGCCTTAATTTGATATGCATGAATATGAATATATGAACATCTGTAAATATTAAACCAATCCAGATAATTGTGATACAATGGTCACAGTGAAACAAATTACATAACTAGACGTGATACGTAAAAAGTACAAATGAATAGCAAGAAGGCATATGCTAACAGCGATAAGAATAATCAAACAATAAAAGTTCTAGTCAATAGTTCAACATAGAAAGCAGGTGAACCTTAGGCGAATAGACTTTTAAATAGTAACCATTAGAAATAATTAAGATCACTTAAAAAGAAGTGTGTAAACAATCAGATACTGTAGGATTGATGAACGCAAGCACCCTCACCTCCACTTGGGTTTCTATATGTTTAAATTTAGTAAATTAACCTACTTAACGGACGGACAATTTTCTAGTTTACCAGTAAACATTTGCTTATGGTCTATACATAAATAGATTTCTATGCTTATATGAACATGTTTCTTTAATCACATGTTACAGTAATGCAGATACTTCTCTTGACTATTTGAATGTCATCTGCTTAAATAGCTTGACGACTCATTTTCATTCCTGTATGTATGTACTTATTGACTTATACTGACTCATGTTGTCTCATTAATTTGTGTTGTGTTGAAACGAACTTTTTCAACCACTTCGTATTGCGTTCTGAAAATTATACGCCGTTGAATATTATGGTAATATCGGTTATCAGAGCGCTTAATATGTGAAGTATAGGAAGAACTTTGAAGATGTTTCGCAACAAATATCTAACATACGACGAAAGAAGAAAAAGTAGTATCACTATTTAACTCGAAATACATAAGTCAAGTTAGAAGTTCGAATCTCTACAGTTCCTGGTATATGTAGAAGACAGGACCGAACCCCATCGAGAAGTGATAAATGTATGTCAATAAACATACTTCTCAGTCTTTCTGCATATTTAAAGTAATAAGCTCGAGTAAATTGCGTTAAAAGTTTAACTCGATAAATCTACCTATGTGATATATTATCCAGAAGAATAAACATGCTCTTTTGAACTGCATATCTAACCACTATTCCATCTGGTTATCGAGGGAGAAAAGGAAATCATTCAGCAGTTTGATTTTTGTAGCATGTTTCAAAATTATCTATAACGTTGAGCGAATCGGTTCTCTGTTCTGGATTGTTGTTCTCTGAATTGGATGGTTTTGTCGTTAGTCGTTCATCGTTATTCTGAACAACATCATCAGCACAAGCTTCAGGTAGAAATAAAACTTTCGAATTTCTCCACATATGACTCACAGCTTATTCTGTAAACTAAACCATCCAGAGCAGAGGAAAAACCCACCAAAATCATCCACCTGAGCTACAAATCTTCTCCATCATCTCAGAACTGGTTCAAACTAAGTATGGCTAAAAAACCCGTGCTAAGTAGTGCATTTAGGAATACAGTTACTTATATATGAACAATAGATCCAAAACTTAAAAATCTTTTTTTCCTACACACGATGACTGATTGTATAGCAGTTCCTTCTATTTGCTAAGATGTTATTTTCACATGTTTTTTTACATTATGAATTATAAAGTGCAACATATAGAGAGTAAACTTAATTCAGGTGTTCGTTGTCAGCATTTACTAACTTATAACATGAGTATATTTGTATTAACTTAGTGGTTAGCAACTCAGAATTAGTCAGAAAACATCATAATCCTATGTTCTGGTCTTTACACCATGTGATTCATCCTATTAATGTTTTAATGTTTCTATATAAGCGCTATTGAAAGCGAGAAAATTGTTTACAAAAATACATTTTCATTTATATTTGAACTGTGAACATGGTATTTTTGACGAATGAACACCCAGTGGAAATCCATGAAGACGCAAAGAGTTTTAGATAACTGTTTTCGTTAAGTTTAGTACTGTAAATCAGCGTACGACCCTACCCCAAGTCTAGTATGGAACTTAGGCTTTTGGAGTTTCTTAGTGAATACCATATTTTTATACCGTTGGTTTGGTCGTGTTTCATGGAGAAAATATAGTTGTTCTTGAGTGGAAGCCTGCCTTTTGGCGAAATTCTACCATTTTCGAACAACGAGAAGCGTATTACGCTTATATGATTTTGAGATGGTGGAGAAGATTTGTAGCTCACGTGGGTGATTTTGATGGAGTTTTGTTCTCTGAGCTGGATGATTTGGTCGTGTTTTCATGGAGAAAACCATCCATCTCAGAGAACAAAACTCCACCAAAATCATCCACTTGGCATGAATAGTATATACCCTATTCATTATCTTATCACAATGATTTATTCATATGTCTACACGGATATAACCTTTATTACAAGATCAAATTGTGGGTTAAAATAACTCATTTTAACTACTACAAAGAAAATCAGTTTACTACTTATGCATTCAACATTTGATTAGCTTTCAACTTCCGTAATCACTATTAGCAACTATTAAAAACAGTGATCAGTTTTTCTTCAGTTTACTTTTACTCATATGTATAGTATTTCTTTTGTCCCTATATGTAATGACTTCAATTCCATTCCTATTTCATCGAACAAACTTTTTATTTCAATATACATTCACAGACAGAATTATAGAACAGAGTAGTCGAAGAGAATTGATATCAAGTTTTTTTCAGAACGGGGGATGAAGAATGTTGGTATTTGATCATAGATGTCTTCAAACGATTATTCGTGTATTTTGGGGATCATCACGTGAGCAATCCTGAGGTTAGGGATAGGTTAATATGTGAAGATGATAAATCGACTGATGAGATAATGAATCTTCAACTGAGGTGCTTGAGACATGTATTATTTTTTTTAAATCACCCATTATCCCGAGGGGTGATGTCGTTTGATGTAAGAATAGGTTGGAATAAAGCCATGGACAGCTAAAGATTGACGTGGCTTCAAACCATGAAAGCATTATGAATGAAACTGAGATATATTAATGGGTATAGGCTACCTGGTTACGGTGTATATGACTAGCATAACCAATGGTTAAACACTTTAGATGGCAAGGCCAAAAATTCGTAAACAATAGCGCAGGTGTATTCATTCTAAATTTTGAGTCCTGAAATATCATCATACCTTCTTTCTTTTTCTATAGCGAATCTTTTCCACTACTGCTGATATTATTACTATTCCTACTATCCTGGGTTTTGTTTTAAAATGATTTTACTTCGCTGTGCAAATGTGGTATAGAACTTGAACAGGTCCACATGTATCAGGATCAATATTACAGATGACTGACTGACCAAGCCATTTAAAATTAGTAGGCTTAGTAACAAGAACAAATCATTTTATTGACATTCTAATTGTTATCATGGCAACAAAACCAGTCGGAAGCAAGTTACAAAATGTGAAGTTTTCTTAGTACATGACAAATAATTCCTGCTAAATCGATAAGACTAGTGATGGTATAAACAAAGTAGTATCACCATAGTAACTTGATGAGTATTAATCCAATACACTAAATAATGTTGCAACATTAAAGCCAAATTATATTTAACTATTAAGTTGAATTGAATAATTACAACTGCTTACAAACTAAAGTATAGAATGCATTTTATAAGCTGAGAATCGTCCATATGTTTATCAATAGCAATCTGTATTCAACAAAAACCTATGAAAATTTGAAGTACTTTTTCAACCAACTAATTCAATACATAAAAACATCTAAGATTATTTCTTCTATAAAGAATGTACCGCTTACATTTATCCTGTTTATTTCAACGTTCATTCATCACTAGTTCTAATATCGATTGTATTATTTATTGATCATTTTCAATATATAAAATCCAGTGCAAAAGATTTATTTAAAAAACGGAAAAAATTATTAACAGAATGGGTTTTGTGGAGATTTTTAGAAATTTCACTGGTTGAAATCATGAGTCGATTGAAGCTAGACCACCATGGAAAACCTGGAAGCACTTGGAGGCCGTTTCATTCTAGCATGGGACTCGTCAGCAGCACCCATCCACGAACCCACACCCCGCGGGATTCGAACTCAGGAGTTCAACCAGGTCCGTTGTGAAATATCAGGGTGCTGGCCAGCTCAATGGTCTAGTGGTGAAGTGCTCGCGCGCGAGACCGGTAGGTCCCAGGTTCGAATCTCGCGGGGTGCGGCATCGTGGATGCGCACTGCTGACGAGTTCCATACTAGGACGAACTGGCTGTCCAGTGCTTCCAGGTTTCCCAAGGTGGTCTAGCTTCAATTGACACATGATTTCAACCTGTGAAAAATTATTGAATTAGTTTTTTTGGTTGTTACGCTATTTTATTTCTGTCTCTCTGTGCTAATATATTCAGCTAAACGTTTCTTTATTGGTAACATGCATGGACAATTATAGTAATAATATGTGTGTTGAGTGAGTAAACTTAATGAAACATTTTCAATTCATGAATGTAAAAAAGTGAAACACCACTAACTAACTCATTGGTTTCAAAGATGAAGCACTAATAGTAAAACTACAATGTTGAGGAAGATTTGTAGCTCAAATTGATTATTTAGGTGGATCTTTGTCCTTTGAGCTGAATAGTTTGGTTGTGGAGCTTTTATTGTTCTTCTGAACAGAATCATTAGCATAAACTCCAGGTAGAAGTGAATTATTCGAATTTCTCCACATATAACTCACAGATTGTCCTGTCAACCTCAATCTCGAGTGTTTATTGTTGACCGTTAACTTGTCATTATCCACTTCTTTATTTTGATTGTATATCCCTTTGACCTGATTCTTAGTCTTATATTAGTCCATGATTTTCAATAACAACGACAGATTGAATCGATTTCGATGTGTTTGTTGATTGCTGATTGACCTGAGTCCTAAGCTTCTAAAAATTCTCTTGTGTTTTTAGTATTCCATCCGTCCAAGATTTCAACATTTTTCCAGTCGAATGTGCGTTCACAGTTGTCCTTATGCATTGATATAAGCGAATATATGTCATGTCATTCAGTCACTAAATGACGTTCGTGCCAGGGTATCAATTTTGTCCGATGTAGTGTTTTTCGCAGTCGGAACAATTTATTTTGTAGATGATGTTCGGCTTTTCTCCTTTTGTCGTTTCATCCTTTACTCTGCATAAGACTGATTGCAATGACTTTTCTGGTTTGCATGCTACACCTATGGTGTGGGCTACTTATACGGGTAGATATAAGTAGTATGTATCAGAAATTGGATGTAGGGTGCTTAGTGGCAGCAGAGGAACATGAGGAAAAGAAAAAGGGAAACAAAAACAGTCCAAGTGGAAACAGAAATTAAAGAACGGTGGAGTTTGTAAAGGACGATTCAAGAAAGATGTACGAATGGTATCTTCAATTTCTTGTTTTCATATTTTACTAATGCAGTGTAAGGTATTAGCTGTTGCACTCAATTGGTCTATCATATCTTGGTGCTTATTTGTTACACACCTGTTTCAAATGACTTCAATAACAAGGTTGTATTTAGAGGTGGTCGATAGGTTACTTTGGACCTACCTTTCGTGCTATATGCTCTCGCTATCAAGGTTTACCAGTAATTTTGTCGGATCCTATGCACCCTAACTGACTCGACCCCGCGTCACCCAGCTTCACAGTCAGGGACATTACTAGTCAGCTAACCAAGCCACGACTGAACCCTTGTAGGACTGAGATGTATTTACAACTGACTGGTCACTTGATATTGATCAATCTTATGTGTGCCATGTACTACTTCGACAATTTCGTTATAGTTTCTGATATATCTCAATGTATGGTAGGATAATTCGTCTGCTGGTTTCTATGTTTGATTTAGTTTTCGCTCATCAGTCGGGTTGCTATTTTTTGATGAGATTGCGTGATAGTTGTCAGATATTTTCCTTGATCTTTCCGAGCTACAAGTGTGCTGCAGTGTGTTCTCACCCCCCCTGAGTAAAGTTTTTACGCAGTTTATTTTGTGAGTACTTGAGTTGCTGCTGCTGTAATTGAGAATCTGATTCGTGTGGGTTTGATATATTTAATTCCAGTTTTTCTGTGGCAGTTCTGGTGAATAATACATCCAAAAGTGATAGGTTGTTGAAGAACTTCTTCATTGTTAATTTCATGTTGTCGAAGACGTTGTTGATTAGATTGTAGGTATTTTCCAGCTCATCGTTGGATGAATATTGCTCAGATACTTCTATATTGATTAAGTGGCTGTTTTCCATTCTCATTTAAAAGGCAAGCCAGGTAATGTTTTGAGATGCGCTTTAAAAGTGGTCACTTTCTGAGACGTGATTTTGAAAAGGGGAATACAAAACTATTTTCAGGTCAATACAGGAACATTTGATCAACTCTGAATACTTTGTTCCAAAGAAATGTTTCTTCAGTCGAGTCAACTGAATCAAAGGAAAGTCGAATCAAGAACTACTAATGCGCTGGAGACCCATTAACTTAAGCCCAAACTCTACCACATCCAACCTCACATCATTCATTAGCCCCAATTCACTTTTTCAGTATATTTTGATTTTGTCTTGTTTTTTATTATTACTTTGTCATTTCAAATTGTAATCAGTTATGATTCTCCTCTAACAATGTTTTCATAATTTTTATTCAATCATTATTATGACCTATGTGTTTTTCATTTTCTTCATATCTGTCAAGCGAACAGTTCTCACTTTCTCTCACTCTCTCTCTCTCTCGTAATTCTGACCGGCAAATTATTTTCATCCTCTTATTTTTTCTTTAATCTTTTGATCATTCATCAATCCCTTTTTGATATATCTGAAATCTCAAATCAATCTAGGATACAATATCTTTCTATCTTTCTATAAACTGAAATCTTCATTAAAACAACGTATCTACAGTTAAAGTAAATCATTTCGTCAAAAAGAAAATTCTCTTCAATAATAATCATTTTCCCATAGTCATTACTTCTTTTTTGTTTTTTTTTCTCAATTTTTAGATACACGATCATTGGAATTATTGAGTAATTAGATTTTGTCAAGATCAATTCACTTAGTGATTGATCTATGTGGGAATTGTTTCTCAGATTAAAATATTGTAACTAATTCAATAATAAATAAACAAATGAATAATAAAGTAGATAAATTCGTATTTTAATTAATTAAAAAAATATTTCAGTGGTTAAAATCATGGGTCAATTGAAGCTAGACCACCATGGAAAACCTGAAAGCACTGGACGGCCGTTTCATCCTATTGTGGGACTCCTCAGTGGCAGTGCGCACCCACGACCTCGCTTCCTGCGAGATTCGAACCCAGGACCTACTGGTTCCGCGCGTGAGCACTTAACCACTAGACCACTGAGTTGGCCGACATCCAACGGTGTTAATGTCTAACTTCAACTAATAAAATATTTGTCCAATATTATGATGCAACAAAAATGAGGGAAATATTCATTTTTGAAAAACGTCGAAAAATAGTTTCAAAAGTAAAGTGTAAACAACAATTGTTTACAAATAAATTTCTCAAATACACCTTCAATTTGACTATATACTGAAGTCCTTCAAGGTGATTAACAAACAATCAAACTCGAACCTTTTGAAATTCGCTGAAGCGTTAGCAATCAAACGTTTAAAACCAGTTCTATGTATACAAAAAGAGACAGTAATAAATCTTTCTTTACCCTGGTAACAAGAACCCCTACTCTTTCTATTCATTTGTTCCTATTTATTTATTTATTGCGTCATTATTGCAACTCTTTTTGAAGTTTAAATTACATCATACATAACTGACTGATTGCAATTCATATTTTCTTTATTATCCATAAATCTATTTTCATGAGTTCTAATCACTATTTCAATGTTTTGGAACTTTCCCTCTCTAACTTTATTTATTTATTGGAATCAAACATTTTATGAGCTCATTAACTCTATCTGAATCTTTGCTTGTTACATCATCATACACATGTATTGATCCTTCATCACCCTCTGTTGTATAAGTATGTCAATATCTGTAATAATGTTGAATTTCAAACATTTTAGGTTGTAAGCAGCTGATGAGAACCTAACGAAATAAAATGAATTCATTTATTATTCTGCACCAATCTTTGTTCTTGCTCTCTCTAAGATAATAAAGGGAACTATGTGTATGAAAGTTGTTTTTATTGTAAAATAAGGAAAGGATTACGTCATAAAGTGTTTGAAATTTTTTCAAGTGTTAACAGAGGATTGTCTGAGAATCTGAAATTTACAGAAAAATTATATGAGTGGAACCAGATATGTCAAAGAAAATTATCAATTTGACGGGTGCGAAGAAGCTAAAAAAAAACTAACAACACAAAAGTCATAAAAGCAAATAATTTAAACTATACTTATTAACTAATTCACTGAACTACGGGCGAATGAAAGCTTACACAAATTACTTATGCACACTGAGTTTGAGATTTCAAATGATGAACCTGTATTGAAAAGCGATCAACTTTGTTCCTTCTTATAATTCAGTCACTTGACCGCATGAATGAATACGAAGGAGAATATGTATCAAACGAAAAGAAACTTCTCTTCGAAGAATTGTTTTTTTATCCTTATTCACTGGTACGGTGTATTCTTTTCGTTATTTGCTTGTTTGATAGTCATTTCCTTACTGTTAAATTTACAAGATGAAACTATAGATATCGCTGAGTTTTATTAGTAACCAAACAGAACTTAAATATTTTTCGATAGAGTAAACCTCATTAATTTGAAATGATAAATGTTAAGTCAATTGTTAGTCCGATGAAACTTATTTACAATCACTTTTGTACTTTTCAGTTATGTAATGTGAATTCAATTAAAGTGCCTTGGAAAACTTTATCTGGATAATTTATCCGTCGACTATTCAGAATCGAAAATACTAAAATAATTTTAAACAACGTAGTGTTCTAATCAGTTCACTGTTAACAAGGTTTCTACTATACAAAACTTCATGACTCCAAGATGTAATATTATCAAATAACTATAGAAAAAGTCAATTTCCTTCTGTGATTACCATTTCAGCTGATCACTGAATTAATAATACTTTATAATAAATAGTCATCAAGATGATCTCATTTCCCAATACATCATCTGATAACTCTCTTGACCAGTCTTACCCATTGTAAATTATTCGGCATACAATAGACAGCTTAGAACCAATTAGACGATTTGGACTTCGCAGATGACCTAGCCATCCTATCGCATACACATGAACAAATGCAGATAAAGACAGCAAGTATAGCAGCAGTCTCTGCATCATTAGGCCTCAACATACACAAGGAGAAAACCAAGATCCTTAAAGTCAAAGCAGAGAACAGCAATCCAATCACTCTTGACGGCAAAACTCTGGAAGATGTAGAATCCTTCACATACATGGGAAGCATCATCGATGAAAAAGGAGGTTGAGATGCAGACGCAAAAGCGAGGATTGGCAAAGCAAGGACAGCATTCCTACAGTTGAAGAACACATGGAACTCAAAACAACTGTCTGTCAACCGATATCAAAGTGAGAATCTTCAATACGAATGTCAACACAGTCAGTTCTACTGTATGGAGCTGAAACTTGGAGAACTACAACAACCACAATGAAGAAGGTACAAGTATTTATAAATAGTTGTCTACGTAAGATACTCAACATCCATTGTCCGGATACTATCAGAAACAACCTACTGTGGGAGAGAACAATCCAGCATCCAGCTGAAGAGGAACTTAGTAAAACACGATGGAAATGGATAGGACATACATTACTCAAATCGTCAAACTGCATCACGAGACAAGCCCTAACTTGGAATCTTGAAGGGAAGTGGAAAAGAGTAAGGCCATAGAACACATTACGTCATGAAATAGAAGCAGATATGAAACAGATGTCTGACAACTGGAAGGAGCTGGAAAGGATTGCCCAGGACAGGGTTGGATGGGGAATGCTGATGATCGGCCAATGCTCCTTCACGAGGAGTAACAGGATGTTGTGGATGCGCAGGAATAGACCAATAATTATCATGTTAAGTCCAATGGTGTCCTTGGACTTTAAATGGAATTTTCTATTGGTCGATATCTGTTCACTTGTGAATATTGTACAGAATGTTGTTTTCTATTTTTATGGTACGATGTGATTTGTTTGCTTGGTATATAAATAGAGTATGTTTGAAATACAATGATTCATATCTCCGAGGCTGTGACTTGTCTTCTGGACTCAACTAACTGGGCTAGACAGGGAAGTGGGACCAATCGAGACTCTAGGCCGTCCGTACGTGTTTGCGTGTCATTGTAATCGATCAATAATTCGCTCCCCCTTAATCCGCCGCATTATTATTTTTCACAGTCATAACACAGGAGTAATTAAGTAAGTGAGTAATGATAATTCAGTGTTAAAAGATAAACAAACAAACAAAGTTTTCATTTCGAGGTGATAAGGAAAAATGAAAAATTGTATGGTATAAAACGATAACAACTTGGAAACTAATGAAATTAATGGACTGAATTATGATTACTAAAAGTAAAGTACATAAATACAAAATTTTGTTTTTCTTCACTCATTACTTAATTAGAGGTGTGATAAAATTTTTTAAAAAAAAGGGTTAAATGAACGTACGAAACTCTTCTATGTTATAGTGAAATGGGTAACTATGTGGGGAAAAGAATTTTCCGCCTACATTATCATAGTCTTTTCTTTTTTTTCCCCTATATAATTCACTGAAAGTTCTCTTCTGTGTTTCACTGGTTCCATCTCACTGTCTACTTACAAAAAAAAAGTACTCATCTGTTCGTCAGAGCATATATACATATCTAAATAACTAAATGCTGAAGATGAACTAAGTTCTGTTTTGAATGAAAACTTCATTTTGTAAAGATACACATGAACAATCATGACTAATTTTTTTAGTCTGAAAATATTTAAACATAAACGCAACATGAAAGAAAGTTTTATGATTATGATCTAGTTTGATAGTTCTTAAACTCTTAATGATTCTAAAATATTAAAGATTCTCACCTTAAAATCAGAACAATACATATATAAGTGAACAACATTGCTTTCAGTTAGATTGTCATCAGGCTTTACTCTATATATTCACTTATGTAAGAGTAAACTTAATAACGATCCAAATAAAAATAATACTGCTCGCTTATACTTATTGTTCAAGAACATATAGAACTCAAAACAACCGTCAACCAATACGAAAGTCAAGACAGTTATTTCTATTGTATGGAGCTGAAACTTCGCGAACTACTACAAATATCATCAAAAGGGTACAGTTATTTATAAATAATCGTCTACACAAGATACACAGCATCTGTTGGTTGGGTACCATAAGCAACAAACCAACTTCTAGCTGGAGAGAAAATCGGGAAAAGATGCTAGGGGTGGATGAGGCATACATTGAGGAAATCATCAAACTGCATCACGAGACAAGTCCCAAGTTGGAATCCTAAAAGGAAATGAGGAAGTGAAAGACCAAAGAACGGATTGTGTCGGGAATCGGAGACAGACATGAAAAGAGTGAATAGCAACATAGAACAACTGGAAAAGAGACCTCATGGTAGGGTTGGTTTGGAATTTCTGATGGGCAGTCTATGCTCCTTCACGAGGGACAACAGGCAGAAGTAATTAAGCATACCTGTCGTACATAATGGTTTCATAACTAATCTGGTACACTAACACGGAGTTGTCAGTTTAGGTATCTGTGAAGATAACTACTAGTTATCATTTCCTCACTAATTCTGATAAGTAATTGCTGCAGTTTTAGAGTGAAATTTTGATCAGCGGAGTTCAATCATGTTTAGTATTAAACAATTACTTCCTGAAAGCAATCAAAATTGATTGTACAATATCGCCAATTAACTAAAATTAAACATAAGAACCTTCGGATGATGGCTAACTAATTTTAACGTTAAAACACGTCGAGTACCTGAAGTTCCTGTCTTGGGGTCGTAGACACGGACTCCTCAAGACTACCATACTAATTAATATTTAGCGCTTTCTAGTTTTCAATGACTGTCAAACTTAGGTCCGTTGTTGATCTCAACGATACATAATTATTTATGTAAAATTGTTTAAGTCAAAGTCAGAAGAAATGATTTTCAATGTATCATATGTACATACAAGTAGCCGTTTTGGTATAGACCAGAGCAGTTATTCATTTTAAGACAAAGCGTTATTTAAGATCCTTAAATAAAATCGACTTGCAAGCTAAATATCAGAATTATAAGTAATCTGATGCTATAACATATGCACTATACTCATTCATATAAACTATTTCTAAAGATTTTGTAAGTGGTCTAATGGTTAAGTGCTCGCGCGCGAAGCCAGTAGGTCCTGGGTTCGAATCCCGCGGGGGGCGGGTTCGTGGATGCGCACTGCTGAGGAGTCCCATACTAGGACGAAACGGCCGTCCAGTGCTTCCAGGTTTTCCATGGTGGTCTAGCTTCAATTGGCTCATGATTTCAACTTGTGAGATTTTGTAAGTATTTGATTATGTATGTTTTACCTTGGTTTTATTACTGATGCAATTTGTTCTCTATTGAAACACCCTACTGACTAAACATGAAAGTATGTTAAAGGAATTGCACGCTAATAAATGAAAACGGAACGTAAATAATTTCCTTATTTGTTAAGTGTCACACGATGCAAAACATTAGTAAGTGACTTCATGAACTACAATTTGGTTGTAACTAGGCTCATTGCAACACACACCTAGCACAACCAGCTTAAATCGAATAAAACTTGATATTCTTAATACATGTTCAAATCAAATTAATATATTTGTCTAGTACTCTGTAGCTGGTTTCAATACTACTTAATGGGTGATTGCAAAGTTTGAGAAATATTATTTATAAACACACATGATTAGAAATTTATAAATATTTACTGACTTTAGAAAACAAGTCTTTGTACCTTAAAGTTATACAAAACGATGTGGTGCTCACTAAACTCACAATTTATAAGATAAAACCTGAAAGGATGTCTTGTTGTCACTAACTCAATACATTTGGTTAGACTTTAGAAAAGATAGAAACTGACTGATTTATACCCTGTAGAAAGTCTAGACGTTAAGATTTTACATACACGCCCTCAATGTATACCGAAGATATCGAAAAAAATAGTTCGATTCTGCTTTATTTTCAGGCATCCAAACTTCAAAACTGGTTACAAAACATGCTTTTCATCATATAATGAATTTAGCTGAACTGACTATATAAATCAGCAAATTAGAGAAATCCTCAACTAATCCTACCAGGATTTAAATATGTCACACTTAAAAAAATGGTTCTGGCCACCAGTGGTTTATATTGTAAACGTTGTGCAATTCAAGTTAAAGAGCAAATATCATTGATCACCATCGTAACTAATTGTTTCATACATGAAATCAATATACTCTACCGGTTACAACTTCTCGAAAATCTATCTCAAATAATTTATGTTATCAATTATTAGTGTACTAGCCTTTATTTTTAAAGATCGTTTACATTAGGGATTCAATTGAGAAAGACAAATATCGATTTTAATTTTTAAAACTTATTCACTGGTTACCAATTAATCAATTATTTCTAATGATCTATGTTTTATTCCCAATTTAACCATATTTGCATAATCGATAAGTTGGCAGTCGTACAGAGAGAAAAATATCGACGACAACAACAGCAACAGTACAATTTACATTTCAACCAACTAAGAGTTGATTTGTCCATTAAAAACAAAAACAAATTCATTGCCAACTTATTAAAATGATGGATTTTTTTTGAAAAAAAAGAAAGAAAAAGAGAAAATGTTTCTTTCAGCATGTCAAATTACAGTAAACTCTGTGTCAAAATTCAAGGATTCATGAATTCGTGGTAATTGTGAATAATAATGGCAATTATTTTAATTGACCGTATATACGAGAAATTATTATATAATACAGTCTTTAAAATAAATACTTTGAAATAAATATAACTGAATGAGTTTAGATGGTGGTTGTAGGTAGCGGACGGGAAACCTGGACTCGGGTTTCGTGCTACTTGCCACTCGTCATCAAGGTGTACCTGTAATCTTTGAGGGAACTGGTGCTTCCTGGCGGATTCGATCTGAATGAGTACATAAGTAAATTGTCTCTTTTTAAAAGATTAAAAATGGTGACTCAATAATTCGCAGGGAAAATGTTTTAGATCAATTCATGAAACTGATCAATAGACTAATTAGATCAAAGTGGTTTTTATCTAATTGAACGTGTATTTGGTTTATCATTCAGATGACTGAAATCAAGAAGTATATAGGTTTAACAGTCGTTCCTAGGAAAATCGACGTTGAACTAGTGGTAAGTATATCTTAGGCCTGTTACCCCTCATGGAGGAGCATAAACCGCCTACCAGAAATCGTCAACTAAATCTTCCAAGAGATCTCCTTTCCAATTGTTTCCAATTATTATTCATTCCTGTCTTATCTATTTATTATTGTGAATTGGTAATGTGAAGAATGTCTAATCATTTGAAACTGATTAGCAAATTGATATCCTAATATCATGGAAACTCCCAACGAATAGTCATCCGATTGAACTTAAGCAGATTAATGCTTGAGCATACTTATATACCAGATGTATATTTACTAAACAATATAATAACCTGTTTTATATTTCAGTATAGATGTCGTAACTAAGACATAACCCCATCTATTCTTCAATATTATTTTTCTTCGTACAAAAATATGTGTTAAATGTAACTATGTTTAAATCTTTCATGTCCTACTTTTTCCTAGTATGATTTCGAGTCCCATCAACATTTATCTAAACGTCACTAACTACACTACTTTGTATTCACTTGGAATTGTTTAGCTTGTATCTTCCCATTGAGGTTTAAGACTCCAATTGATCAGTCCGTTATTGGTATATGTGCATACTGTGTGTATGCCTCGATATTACCTTAATTCACAAGCTATTTGTAAGCAATGATGGTTAGTGGCTGGCAGTGGAATCCAGGACGCGCGTTTCGTCCTACAAAACAATACCAAGTGAATTCAAATCCACCCCATTGCAAAAGCAAGTGGCTATCAGAACTCAGTAGCTGATTAGATAACGCGATGGTGTTTGAAATGGATGGTACTGGGTTCGAGTCTCAGAGTGAACATCAACTCTCTGAGATGCAAGTACATCCAGCTGACGAGTCCCATATAAGACGAAACGCGCGTCCTTGATTCCACTACTAGCCACTATCCGTCATTGCTTAAAATAAACAAATATTATGAAATAAGGAAATCTAACTTTAATCATTCCTATCAGGTAGCCATTATGATATATTTTTACACTAACAATATAATGTCTATCCATAACATAAGTATCTTAAAGGTTGTATTGGTCTATTTTCTTTCCAGTGATGCAAAGTCTAGTCATATGGATGATATTTTGTTTACATATTAACATCACGACGTCATTTCAATCATTATCTATTCCTTTTTTATGTTCTGTTCTTTTCTTCATCCCATGAATCAACTGATTTCATATTGTTATTGTCAGTATTGTATTGTATAAGATTCAGTTTAAAACAACTTTGGATTTAAAAAAAAGAAGAAAAATAAAATGTGTTATCCCACGGTTTCATTTCGTTATTTAATTGTGTTACTAACAATGGATTTATGTTTCCTACTATTTGACAGATGAGTTTAATATCATTTTTATATAGTCGTATAGAGTGATTTATGATTATTTTTTGTTGTTGTTGTTTACGTTAAAGCATTGAAAGAGTTGAAGTTGTAGTTATTTTAATCACATGTAAGGAGTTGAACGGTAAAATTAGATGATATCTTCAGTAGTGTGCATCCACGATCCCACTATCTGTGATCATATCCAAGACCTTCAGTTACGAGTGCGAACGCTTATACTCTAGACCTCTTGGATCGGTCACCAATGGTTTTAATGTTTAACTTCAATCAATCCCCGAAATTGTATAACCATCAACAATCTTCACAGCTTCTTACTGACAATTATCATGTGGTCACTAGTATTTAACTTGAAGAGGAAATCTCCGGAGTTATAATGAGAGGACACGACCAATGATATCTTCAGGTTATATTTGTTGAGTTGACTTTCCGAGAACTGCAACGGAGCCTCCAGAGGCCCTAGAGGAGCCGAAGAGTCCTAGCCAATCAGAGCATGATGGAGCATTCTAGAGTTCCAACGTGGCTTGCTACTATTGGTCAGTAGCATAATACGTCGTTAACGGATTAGCCGAAATATGTTGTTGATTTAACAAACGTAAACAACTATAAATATTCATGTTTTCTGTACAAAAACGAATCTTGGAGTAAAGTGTTTCTCTCTTACTTTGAGTCTTCTTTCTGATGTTCAGGTCGCTGTATAGTTCTAGCGTGCGGGTTATCAGAATAGCTTAGGAACGAATATAGCGTCCAATCAGCAAGACATAACAATTTTCTTTTTGTTGAAGTTAAAGGATTGAAACAGTTAAAGTTGAAGTTATTTTAATCACTTGTAAGAATCTGGACGGTAAAATTAAATGATATTTTTATTCTAAATTATAGAGACTGAACACTTGTACATGAAATTCCAGTAGATTATGTTTTTAAATGGGCAAATTCAATTAAAGGTAACCAGTAAACTGATTTTCAATCTGTCAGTATGTTTCTACTAGGGATAGTCTTATCCTTGAAAAAAAGTTTTTCTTAACTTGGAGATCCAATTAACGACAACAACATGATCAGAGACTTGTTAGCTTGAAGTCGACTTTAGTTAAAAATAAAACGTTAGTACAGATTAAATTACTTATGATGATGGGTATCATGATGAATTTCTTGCTAGCCGAAACCTATTAAAAATGATAAAGCATTACGACTTGAAAGCTAAAATATGTATCGTGTAAGTAAACTAAGTCTAACAACAATGGCTTGTTGTTACCGAAGAGCTATGAAACATAAAGACAGATCTATTGAGTAGTATGAAAGCCTTATTGTTCGAAATATACTCTATTATTAATAGCATGAAAGCTAAAAAAATCACGTGATGTACTCTAAGTCAAATGCTTGTAAATAACTGATGATAAAAATGGAATAAGTTATGCAATCATAGTTTTAAAACTGGTTAGCGTTTTTTCTGGCGAGTTAGTTTTCTACGGGATAGGGTCGCTAACCTCATGCCCAACCCTCCTCCTTCACTCAGACTTGGGACCAGCAGTAGCTCTAGAAAAGCTACGGGAGGAGTTAAAACTAGTTAAAAATCCAAAAGTTCGATAAAACTCTTATTTAATCCATTAAAATACTCTTAACTACTACTCTACTATTATAAAACCTAGCACAAAACATAACACTAACTAACCAACTAATTCGTATTTTCTTCTATCATATATTATCAATACGCTTGAACATATAGACATTCATTTAATTGATTCATTATAGAAGTTTGACTGATTTTCATATTTCGTGCTCAATGATGAGAATTATAAAACTTTGATTGATCTAAGCCTTGAGCAAATTGATAGAACTCGTTAAATACTACGTAGTAGAAAACCGAACTTATGTATCCAGTCTCTATGTTTACCTTGACCCAATACTGGATCAGCTGATACCTAAACTAGATATTATAAACCTCTTAATTCCTCCCAAATTTCTTTTGTGTTTAAATCTTTCTTAATCCGCATATTCATCTTCACCATCTCACATGAATTCCTTCTTATTGTAATTACCTTGATAACACTCCTCTTAATACACATTTTATGCACATAACGATATTACTTTGCTATTAATGTGATGGATATTATTATTATAACTATTATTACCTCGATTAAAGAGATGAAAATGTCCTATTATGTATCTTACACTATTTTTTATTTTGTTATATGGCTATTATGTAAAGCAAGAGCAGCATATTTACAATTGAAAAACATCTGGAACTCAAAGCAACTGTCAACCAACACCAAGGTCAAGATTTTCAATACAAATGTCAAAACAGTTCTACTGTATGGGGCAGAAACCTGGAGAACTACGAAAACCATCATCCAGAAAATACAGGTGTTTATTAACAATTGTCTACACAAAATACTTCAGATCCATTGGCCGGACACTATTAGCAACAACCAACTGTGGGAAAGAACAAACCACATCCCAGCGGAGGAAGAAATTAGGAAGAATCGCTGGAAGTGGATAGGACACACATTGAGGAAAGCACCCAACTGTGTCACAAGACAAGCCCTCACATGGAATCCTCAAGGCTAAACAAAGGAGGAGAGGGATGAGCAAAGAACACATTACTCCGGGAAATGGAGATAGACATGAGAAGAATGAACAAGAATTGGATGGAACTAGAAAAGAAGGCGGAGGACAGAGTGGGTTGTAGAATGCTGGTCGACGTCCTATGCTCCATTGTGAGTAACAGGCGTAAGTAAGTAATATGGCTATTATACTCATTATGACTTGACACTTTACTACTACTAATCATTATGGCCTTTATTAAATAACCTTTCTAATTTACAAATAACACAACTTAGGAGTATTTATGTCGTAACAGATTCAAGCGTTCACCATTTTTAGGATTGTCAAATTTATTAATGCATACCTTGCTTTGGCCTTTGTAAAATATCACAATAGTTATAGACTTATGAATTGTAATGTCTTCATGGTGAAGTTCGCTCAAATATTCTTTATTTTTGAATATTCTATGTAGATTTTTAAACTGTTGAAAGTCTAGTTTCTGTCTTATATGTTGACTAATAGAGATGTGGATTCCTTGAATAAGTGTTGGTAGATCAATATCCATATTTGACAAATGTAATTTCCAAGTTTACTAGTAAATGATTTGTTTTTAAGTTCATTTTACTTTTAGTAAAGTGTTATGAAGTTACGTAGTTTGTGATGGATAGTAGTGGCTAGCAGTGGAATCCAGGACGCGCGCTCCGTCCCATATGGGACTCGTCAGCTGGATGAACTTGCATCTCAGAGAGTTGATGTTCACTCTGGGACTGATCAATTGTAGTCTTAAACCTCAATGGGAAGATACAAGCCAAACAATACTAAGTGAATTACATAGTTTATGTATGTAATTTTTCCTTCATATGCAAATTAAAATCTTCTCTGTAAACTTCCTTATTAGTCACAAACCACTAAAAAAACCAACGTCCTAGAATCTCCAGGGTGATTATTTTGTCTGAAAGAATTTCTTTTTTGACATTCGATTGAATTTTCTTCTGCATAAAGAGCATGTTAATTCGTTCGTAGGTTGATTTGATTACATTACTCTAAATAAAAACTTTATTGTTTAGCAGATCGATAAACAAAAATACAACATATTTCTCAATTCACGTACTAATGAGCATTTGTATTGATCTAAATGAACTATTGACTACTTGAGAAAATAGAGTAATAATGGAGGGTTTGCTAAATAATCATTTCAAACTTAGTTATTTTTTGTTCATAGGAAATGTAATGCGAATTACTTACAGACAAGTTAGAGAAATCCTTTCTGTAAATGAGTATAATATTTGCAAAAGATATACTACTAATAAGTAGTATGATCAGTTATGTTTTCCACAACCTAAATAGAATGGTAAACAATTTGACAGAACCAAGTATTTATGCATTAATTCTCTTCATATACAATGAGTGATCTAAATTATCGAGTTATTTATCTAGTACAATGAATTATACAATCTCACTTGTTGAAATCATGAGTCAATTGAAGCTAGACCACCAGGGAAAACCTGGAAGCACTGGACAGCCGTATCGTCCTATTATGAGACTCCTCACCATTGCGCATCCACGATCCTCCACCCCGCGACATTCGAACCCAGGACATATCAGTCTTGCACCAAGCGCTTAACCAACTAGACCACTGAGCCGGTATCCAATGGTGTTAATGTCTAACTTCAACTAATCCACGAAGTTGGGCTACCGTATACCATTGTCTTCAGTGAGTTGATATCTCACAACAGACCTGGTTGAACTCCACTGATAACGGCTACTCACTAGAACTCCAGGAGTATCTCTTGAAGTCAGTCACTATTGAGCAGGTGATTATTATTATCAGAATAGGTTTTTTGTGGAGATTTTTAGAAATTTCACTTGTTGAAACCGTGAGTCAAATGAAACTAGACCAATCGTTTTTTTTAAAAACCTGTTGTGGTCATATTACTGAGTAGATAATTTACAAGTTTTTATCAGTATAGTGGTTGTGGAGATTGTCAAGTTTTTGATTGAGATCATGAACCGATTGTTGTTAGACCACCATTGAAAACCTGGAAGCATTGGACGGTCGTTTCGTTCTATTGTGGGACTCCGTTACTGTAACTATCAATTTGAAAGTTGATTGTAATCTTATTCTGTTTAATGCATTCTTTTTTAAATGTTAAAACGATTCAAAATGGTTAGAAAACTTATCATTTCTTCTTTTCAATAACTAACTATAAGTATAAACATCATTAGTCAGTGACGAGTGAAATTTCCTTGATCTCAACATTTGTAAACCTGATATATAACTTTAAATCTTATAAGACATATATATCAACTATTGAATTTACCAAAGACATAGCTTTATGGAGTTATTCATGATACATGTGTGTTATAGAAGTTCTAAAGATGATTGCGAATGAATAACAAAACATTGTGAATTTATGAACAGAGGAAAGAAACTATTACAATCAGAGAAATTCGGATCGCATGAACAACCCTTTTTTTATAACAGTCAATTGAAGGACTCAGAGTTTTTTATTCGAAAATTGTTATCCTTTAAGTTTAATCCCAGAAAACAATAAGTACTCTAATGTATATGAAAAGGCTCGATAGTTTCATTGGATTACATTTGTAGATTATGGAAAGTCACTAAACAATACAACGTTGATCAAACACAAACTTGATAAAACCAACCAAGGTATTCACTAGTACAGATCACGGTATTAGATTTATGAATAAATTTGCTTCACCAAAACGTTTATAAATCAATAGGGATCATTAGGTAGGCCAAAACATAAACAATGAAACACTAAATAGAGACATATGATCGGATATAAAATTTTGGTGTATAATTCACCCACAACTACCAACCTATTAAATATCTATATATCTAACTATATAGTTATTTATCAAGTTGAGTTCGTGGTAGGTTAATGTCCATTTTTATGTTATGATTATTAATCTCGGTTTACATATCTATTGAATTCAATTAAGTTAATTACAGATAGCAGCTAAATCGATGTGTTTTTTTTGGAATAGTACGGGAACGACTGAACAAGCAGTGAATGTAACTTAACTTCAATGACAAATGTAAGATGTTTTGAGATTACAAAAAAAGAAAAGATCTTAAAGATTTGAAGCCTGTCACTTTCATCATAAACGTTTGTCACTATGCATATGCACTCAGAATATCATAGTTATATTTGTATCAAGTATTCTTATTTCATGTATCGCTAGTTGAAACAATCACTTAAAAATGGTAAAAAAAAAACAAAATTACATTTTCATTATTAGCGATCACTAGAATGCTTCCCATTATAGTAGTAAAATATTCTTACAAAAAAACTCATTTACTCATAAATAGATCATTATAGTTTATAAAGTAAATAGGTGGAAGATAGCAAAATGAAAATGGGATTTCCTCTATGAAAAAAAACCTAAAAATCATCTTCCAGAGTAACAGTAACTGATAAATATCTTAATTCCACTTACTAGTAATGGTGTAGTGAACGAGAACACGGGCGGGGACTATCGAATGTAATGAGCACAAACATGCAGAGTTACTCGGTAGAATAAAAAAAACCATATAGTAAATCATTAAAATGCAAAATATCAATCCATCATATCAACCTGAACTGTTCCTGTTGCAAACATCAATCCATTGTCTCACATTTCATTGTTCATGAGTTTTCTTACAAATTGCATTGTGTTCCCTTACTTCCTTTCTTGATCTTCTCCGATCGTTTGCTGCCAGACATTACGTTTTCAACTCGCGTCATATACTACTTATATCAATATAAGTAACACACACCACAATGGTATACTTACTTACTTACTTACGCCTGTTACTCCTCGTGAAGGAGCATAGGCCGCTCACCAGCATTCTCCATCCAACCCTGTCCTGGGCAATCCTTTCTAGCTCCGTCCAGTTGTAATTCATCCTTTTCATATCTGCTTCTATTATCCGACGCAATGTGTTCTTTGGCCTTCCTCTTTCCCACTTCCCTTCAGGATTCCAAGTTAGGGCTTGCCTCTCAATGCAGTTTGACGATTTGCGTAATGTATGTCCTATCCATTTCCATCGTCTTTTCCTAATTTCTTCTTCAGCTGGAAGTTGGTTTGTTCTCTCCCACAGAAGGCTATTGCTGATGGTATCCGGCCAATGGATGTTGAGTATCTTGCGTAGACAGTTATTTATAAATACTTGTACTTTCTTGATTGTGGTTGTTGTAGTTCTCCAAGTTTCAGCTCCATACAGTAGAACTGCCTTGACGTTCGTATTGAAGATTCTTACTTTGATATTGGTTGAAAGTTGTTTTGAGTTCCATATGTTCTTCAATTGTAGGAAAGCGGCCCTTGCTTTGCCGATCCTCGCCTTTACGTCTGCATCGGATCCTCCTTGTTCATCGATGATGCTTCCCAGGTATGTGAAGGACTCTACATCTTCCAGAGTTTCGCCATCAAGAGTGATTGGATTGCTGTTCTCCGCTTTGAATTTGAGGACCTTGGTTTTCCCTTTGTGTATGCTGAGGCCTACTGATGCAGAGACTGCTGCTACACTGGTTGTCTTTATCTGCATCTGTTCGTGTGTACGTGATAGGAGGGCTAGGTCATCTGCGAAGTCCAAATCTTCTAATTGGTTCTGAGCTGTCCATTGTATTCCGTGTTTTCCTTCAGATGTTGAGGTCTTCATAATCCAGTCGACCACCAGAAGAAAGAGGAAGGGAGAGAGTAGACAGCCTTGTCTGACTCCGGTCCTTACTTGGAACGCATCTGTCAGCTGTCCTCCATGCACTACTTTGCACTGTAGTCCGTCGTATGAGTTCCGGATAATATTGACAATCTTCTCAGGAATTCCGTAATGTCGAAGAAGTTTCCATAACGTCCTCCTGTCTACACTGTCGAATGCCTTTTCATAATCAATGAAGTTGATGTATAGTGATGAGTTCCACTCAACTGATTGTTCGACGATGGTCCGTAGTGTTGCAATTTGATCTGTGCACGACCGATCCTTACGGAATCCAGCTTGTTGATCTCGAAGTTGGGCGTCTACTGCATCCTTCATCCGGTTCAGCAACAATCTGTTGAAGACTTTCCCTGGTATTGACAGTAGTGTTATGCCTCTGTAGTTTTCACATTTGCTCAGATCTCCTTTCTTTGGAATCTTGACGAGGTGTCCTTCTTTCCAGTCCATCGGCACTTGTTCCTCCTCCCAAATCTTTTTGAATAGAAGATAAAGCATGCTTGTGGTTGCTTCGATGTCTGATTTCAGTGCTTCAGCTGGTATGTTGTCGGGTCCCGCTGCTTTCCCGGTCTTGATTTGTCTGATGGCCATTCTAATTTCTTCCGTAGTTGGTGGATTGACATCTATAGGAAGATCTATGTGTGCTGCTTCGATGTTCGGTGGGTTCATTGGAGCCGGCCTATTCAGGAGCTCTTCGAAGTATTCTACCCATCTGTTACGCTGTTGTTGAATTTCGGTGATTGGCTTGCCTTCTTTGTCTTTGACCGGCCTCTCTGGTTTACTGTATTTCCCTGCTAGTTTCTTCGTTGTATCGTAAAGCTGTTTCATATTTCCTTCTCTAGCAGCTTTTTCTGCCGTCGTTGCTAGTTCTTCCACGTATTTCTTCTTGTCGGCTCTAATGCTCCTCTTCACTTGTTTGTTTGCTTCTATGTATTCAGCTTGTGCTTGGACTTTCTCTGCTCGTGTTCGGCTGTTGTTTATTGCTGCCTTCTTGTTCTTCCTTTCTTTGATCTTGTCCAATGTTTCTGTAGAGATCCATTCCTTATGATGGTATTTCTTTAGACCCAGAACCTCTTGACACGTTGAAGTTAATGCTTCCTTGATGCCTTTCCAGTTGTCCTCCATAGTAGTTTCTTCTTCCTTCAGTAGATCTTGTAAGGCTTGGAACCTGTTGTTGAGAGCTATCTTGAATTCATTGAGTTTGACAGTATCTCGAAGGAAGGCTGTATTGAACCTTTGTATTGCTGTTTGTCCACTTGTCCAGTTCTTTTTTAGCTTCAGTTTCAAATTGGCTACAACTAGTTGGTGGTCTGAAGCTACGTCAGCACCTCTCCTGGTTCTCACATCTTCCATTGTCCTTCGGAATTTTTTGTTGATCCAAATATGATCTATTTGGTTCTCTGTAGTGTGGTCCGGTGAGATCCATGTAGCCTTGTGTATACGCTTGTGTGGAAATATTGTGCCTCCTATGACCAATTTGTTGAATGCACATAGATTTGCAAATCTTTCTCCATTTTCATTTCTTTCTCCCAGTCTATGTCGTCCCATAATATCTTCATATCCAGTGTTGTCTATTCCGACTTTGGCATTTAGATCTCCCATCAGAATAGTTAGGTCCTTTCTTGGGCATTTCTCAATGATTGACTGCAGCCGCTCGTAGAACTGATCTTTAATTTCGTCGTTGCTATCATTGGTGGGTGCATAACATTGGATAATATTCATTGTGATCCCCTCCTTCTTTGTTTTGAATGATGCTTTGATGATTCTGGATTCTGGACCACAATGGTATAGGATTATAAAAATTTCAAGATGTATTTTCTTTTATCATAAACCTGTTTAATTATTCACTGTTATAGTCTATTACCCAATTCATTTTAATTCATTGGATTACTTAGTAACAAACTTGATACCAATCTGTCAATAGTCTTATTTAATAAAAGTTAGATAAACCAACTAGAACCAACTGTATATCTCTTAATCTAATCAATAGAAGTTTTTTGTGGATTAATATCTATGAAAGTATCTTTACTTAGACAAAAATGTAGTGTGTCTATTTTTGCTTACTGAAAGATAAAGGATGGGAAAAGTGTTTGTTTTCCTTTTCATTCACATAGTAACTATTTTACATTTAATCTGTATTTATATTTACATGTGCAAAAAAATAAACATTCAGCATCCATTTGAAGAAAGTATGCGAGAAATGAAAGAGAGAGGGAGAGAGAGAGAATGATACAGCTGATTTGTATCATATTTAGTTAATGTTTTCAAACCGTTTTGTTCTTTGATTCGGCATTCCTGTTAATTCAATTTGGCCAATCTTTACATTCTCCATCTCTCACTCACTCACTGATATGAACATCATTGTTTATGTGAAAAACATGTATTCTGATAGACTGAATTTTGACAAATTTCTGAAAATATCATTGATAATTTGTTAATACTTTTTTATTGAAATTAGTAAGTAGGTTATAGGAGTATTTTCGAATATTCCTCATGTAGATAGATGAAGTCTAGAGCATTGGTTCGAGAGGTATTGTTTTATCTAAGTATTATTACTGTTTGACTAATTTGGTTGGAGTATTCTACCTCTCTTTGATCATCACATGAAAAGCAAGTGATTAATTATAGTTGACATTTTATTAATGTGAGATTTACATTTGAGTCTATACAGATACGTGCAGAACAATAATATGTATGAATTGAAGAAAGTATTACTACTATTACTGTGGTGTGTGCTACTTATATTGATATCAGTAGTATATGACGCGAGTTAAAAACGTAATGTCTGGCAGCAAAAGATCGGAGAAGATCAAGAAAGGAAGTAAGGGAACACAATGCAATTTGTAAGAAAACTCATGAAGCAATGAAATGTGAGACAATGGATTGATGTTTGCAACAGGAACAGTCCAGGTTGATATGATTCATAGATATTTTGCAAATTAACGGTTTGCTATATGATTTTTCTATTTGATTATGTTCATTCGTGTTCTATTGACTGCACTATGGATATGATTACTATTACCACCTACCAATTCTTCCAAATTACGTTATATTGCCCAAATGTCATTCATTGTAAACACTGGAGGTTTGCTCGTAACGGAAATATATTTCAATGGGGTCATTTGAGATAAATTTATAAAACAAACAATAAAAACTTTACGTTGTCTAAATGATATTACAAATATACTTTTACTGTTGTGTAAGTGATCAAGCAGTTTCCATTACAAACTATCTATAATACATGCAACAATAATACTATTTTAATCAGAAATTATTATACACTAGTAGAGTACGAAACAAATGAAAGGTGTGTGTGTGTGTGATTATATTTGATTTAATGTATGTTTTTTATTGATGTGTGGTTATAACTATTATTTATTGATTTATGGGAGACACTTAGCTTTATTGGTTTTTGGTTCCATTTGTTGAAGAATTTATAAATTATCCTCTTTAACGTGAATTTCTCTTTCAATGTTCATAGCTAACATTTGATTTCATTTTAAATTTCATAACACTATTGTTGAGTCGGCTTTCGGGGAACTACAACGGAGCCTCCAGAGGCTCAAAAAAAGCCGAAGAGTCCTGGCCATTCAGAGCATGATGGAGCATTCTAGAATGTCAACATGGCGTGCCACTATTGGTCAGTAGCATAATAAGTCTTTTAGCTGACTGGCTAAAATATGATGTCGATTTACAAATGTTAATATCTATAAATACCCATATTTTCTGTACAAAAACGAACCTTGGAGTAAAGTGTTTCTCTCTTACTTTGCGTCTTCTTTCTGGTGTTCAGGTCGCTGTATAGTTCTACCGTGTGGGTTATCAGAATAGCTTAGGAACGAATATAGCGTCCAATCAGTAAGACTTATCAACTATGATAAATAAATACGTTTTACTTTCAGTCTAATTTGAATCTTCACAGTAGTGTAAACATTCAAAACAATTTGGAATCGAACAAAATATCTTTGATTTTGGTAATTATAGAAAAACTGTGCTAGTGTTATTTACTTATAGAAGCCTTGGATAAAACATCCCTGTTCACAGTTGGAGTGAAGAAAGTCAACTTAATATGCATCGTTAATGAATATCCATTAACAGTGATATTTCTATGCTGAATAGCAGATCATCTCATAACGTAGTTATTAACTGACCAGATAACTTCAAAGTTATTAAAAGGAAATACACCTGACAATAGACTTTAAAAAAAGCCTTCACCTTTATATTCACAAACATTATTTTGATAACTTCCATTACCTTGAAATAAAATAATAGACACATTGTGGTGCGTGCTACTTATATTGATATAAGGAGTATAAAACGCAAGTCAGGAATGTAATGTCTGGCAGCAGAAGATGGGGGAAGATCAAGAAGCCAAGAGCGGGAATAGAATGCAATTTTTCTGCAAATGCAAGGACAATGAAGTCTGAGGCATTTTGAAACAATTGGTGGACATTTTGAAAATTAACGATTTGATATATGGATCTCAGACTTTATTGAGATGTTCTGTAATTTTGTGCTAAATACATTCGATTATCCTCACCCGTGTTTTGTTCACTACAACATTATTGTCATCATACTTGGGATAAGTGTATGTAAATTTTGAGATCTTTGTTACACGTGAATCAGTCAGACTGGGAATATTTTCCTAATTTCTGGACAGATTAATAATTTCACTCTTTTCTGTTGTTCTGTTATCTTTCTGGGAATTGTTACAATGATATAAGATAAGAGCACGGGATTACAATCTCAGTTGTCATTTTAACTCACGCTAATGTCTAATTATGAATTTATTTATTTCTTTTAACACACAAATATTGGTACATGGAGGCACCAAATACATATACGCCACACAAATATCATTCGATTTGTGTAAGGGCTGTGATACTGCACGGGTGCTCAAACCGAAGCAGGTGGTTTTCTTAGGGGCCACACCCAGAGCCTTCGACCTACAGGTCTGATCCACAAGGCAGAGGAGCACCGTAAGGAGATGCAGTCCGATGGTAGTCAGTGACCAACAACTGGTTCATACGCCATTTGTTCCCGCAGGAAATTGGAGCCCATGTGCACCATTGATTTGGAATCCGGTTAAAGTGCTGGACATTCGCTTTGCGTCCTCTAATTTTCGTAAACAACACCCGTGGTTTAAGAAGTCAGTGAGTAGGACTTCCCTGGCAGAGGCTGTATACGCGTAGCCGTGTGAGAGTATTTCGAGATGGAGGGCGGGCCCACCTCACTCTCGGCCATACCATGGCATTCGGGGGCATGAACTCATATGTGTTTGTGAGTATATTTCATATATATATATAATAACACTTCATGTCGTTAGCTCATTTTTTACCGGTAGTACTCCAAAATGTATACACAACTTTGTCATTTAATTTGATTTTTCTTTACTGAAAGAAATTTACTTACGATGGCTTAACTTTTAAGTTTACATCCAATTTGTGTTATTGAGTTTGAATATGATTCGACAATTGGTTTAAGAAAATGACATTAAATTACCTTAATATAAGTTGACCAACTTAAATCAATTACATAATATCCATATCTTCTCCATAATATAGATATGTAGGTCAGAATAAGGAAAAGTAGGTAATTGTTTTAAAGAAAGATATTTGATTCCTTACACTTTGATTGAAAGCAGATAAAATTACAGAGTTTGTACAATAGTGTATCCAGGGGGAAATTCTAGCTAAAACAATGTGCATAAGAGTAATCGCCGTGTAATTCTATTCCATTCAAAATGTATCTCATTAAGAATCAAGCAGTATTTGCGACTAAACTACATAAATATGACAATAGTCATCATTTAATTATCAATCAATTACAAATATCTAAGTCCTAAAGCGGGTTAGTCGCGATCTGAATACCTCAAGTTATGAAACACAATGACATGAGTTCAGATCCACTAAAGGCCATCCGTCCACTCGAAAATACTAGTACACCTCGTTGTGGATGAATGCCAACCAGTGAAACACTGTAAACCAAGGTTTTCTTTCGTCTGCTTCAACTTTTCTGACTAAACGTGTTGCATAAACTTTAATAACCCAGTATAAAACATTAGATTCCGTTTCTTTTTGCTTTTGAAATAACATGATCGTTAACAGACCTATAGATTTTTAGTTGACTCCCTGTAAAATTTGTCCGTGTGTACTACTCTGAATTCCAATACGAGAATCAAATAACTATTCAGAGCTCACTATTCATCAGTCATTCATTAGTTTTAAAAGTATTTCAAAGTATAGTGTAAATGATTTTCGATGGTCGTTGTAATCCTTATGTAAGCAAAATATCTAACTATATCAAACTAGAAAATTTCGACTCAGATCTTAATTGAATACTTCATGAAAATAATTACTTACGTACTTACTTACTTACGCCTGTTACTCACAATGGAGCATAGGATGCCAACCAGCATTCTCCAACCCACTCTGTCCTCCGCCTTCTTTCCTAATTCCATCCAATTCTTGTTCATTTTAATCATGTCTATCTCCATTTCCCGGAGTAATGTGTTCTTTGCTCTTCCTCTTCACCCCCAATCGCCTTGAGGATTCCATGTGAGGGCTTGTCTTCTGACACAGTTGGGTGCTTTCCTCAATGTGTGTCCTATCCACTTCCAGCGATTCTTTCTCATTTCTTCCTCCGCTGGGATGTGGTTTGTTCTTTCCCAAAGTTGGTTGTTGCTAATAGTGTCTGGTCAACGGATGCGAAGTATTTTGCATAGACGACAGTTAATAAACACTTATATCTTCTGGATGATGGCTTTCGTAGTTTTCCCATACAGTAGAATTGTCTTGACATTTATATTAAAATCATGACCTTGGTGTTGGTTGATAGTTGCTTTGAGTTCCAGATGTTTTTCAATTGTAAATATGCTGCTCTTGCTTTACCGATCCGCGCCTTCACATCTGCATCAGATCCACCCTGTTCATCAATGATGCTGCCCAAATATGTAAAGGTTTTTACATCTTCCAAATCTTCTCCGTCAATTGTGGTTGGATTGGTGCATTCTGTGTTGTATCGGAGAATCCTGCTTTTCCCTTTGTGTATATTGAGACCTACTGTTGCTGAGGCTGCTGCTACACTGGCATGAAAACATTATCTTAGACTAATTAGTTCTATTCGATTAATAGAAGTATCCATGATATACAGTTTCTAATGTATAAACAATCATTGTTTCATATAAGTTAACCTTAAACTTTACACTAGTAGTTTTCATAAAATACAAAACGCGTTTTTTGTGTATTTCACTAAGAAAACTTTCCTGTCTTATCTAAACAGATTTAAGATTCATTCAATAAAGTGAATTGCTAATCTATGTACTTTCATTATTCTGTCAGATTGTTGCTGTAAATGAATAAATTACTACTTTATATATGTAATATGTATTGTATAAGATGATTGTGATTAGAATAAAAGTCGTACAAAGTCAACTAGTAAATGACGGTTGATTTGTCTAGTTGATTCCCGGGTTTATGCTAGAAAAAATGTTGTTTTTGTTTTCTCTCTCTCTCTCTCCCTTTCTTGCTGATTGTTGTTGATTGTAGACTAACTCATTTAAATAATTAATGATATTCTGATTAGATATACAACTCAAAAGTTGTTGTTGATCACAGTTATCATTATTCATTTTCGAGTCAATTACATTATCCAATCAGAGTGTTCACATTGTTGCACACAAACGATTGTGGACTCTAAATAATATCGCTGATCAAAATATATGTGTACATGTTTATGTGTGTGTGTGCGTGTATGCCTAAGTCTGCAAGTCTGCACATATCATAAGCACATTCTGAGTACACACATAGTGCTGGAAATTAGTAGTATATATAAACATTAATTCTGTTATTATGATTAATATTTTTGTTATCCTAGTAACAGTGCCCGGCGATTATCAGCATTGAATATACTGATAGTTTACATTTTCCTCATAGAGAAATCTATACTCATTAAATACCAAAATTTACGTATCTTTTAATCATCGAAATTGTATCCCAACATGACATCCACTGAGACTAAATCCATTTCACCAACGAATTCTTTAAATCTTGGACAAAATTTTAAATATCAAGTATTTAGTGATAACACTGAAGGTATTTCCATTGTCAATACACCTCAAACAACCATGGATAAAAAGCATTATCTATGGGAACGTGTAAATAATATGAAAACATCATTAGTTGATTCAGTACAACGTAAAATACCCGTACATCATAGTAATCAACTAAATGATATATTTAAACGTTTTCAATATTTCTTTTCAATTATTGGACCAATCTTATTACTTATTATGTTCATATTAGTATTAGTTTATTGGAAACGTGAACAGAATGAATTATGGAAAAGTCGAAATCAATGCTACACAAAAGAATGTTTAATATCTTCCAGTTCAATTGTTGCACATATGAATAAAACCATATCACCATGTGAAAATTTTTTTAAATTTGCATGCGGTTCTTATTATTCTCCATTTCATCCAGATCAAAATGCTGAACAACCAGCTATACAAGCTCATCGTGTTGTTGCAAGCGCTTTTGGTAAAGATACTATACAAGATTATTTTAAAAGTGGTCGAAGTCGACGAATGTTAAGATTTGACAGACCTATGATTGAACATTTAACTGAAATTAATGTACATGCAATTATTAACTCATTACGTAATATTTATAGTAATTCATATGGACAATATAATTCGGCCAAATATAAGGTTGCCCAATTTTATGATTCATGTTCTTCTACTTCATTAAGAAATTGGCTTGGTGCACATCCATTAATGAGAAAAGTGGCACCACTTCTAAATGGTATATGGCTACTAGATAGAAATGCATCAAATGAAACCGGTGCTAATATAGTTAATCAAACATCAGCATGGCCAAAACGTTTATTTTCGGATTCATATTTAACCCAACAATTTTATATGGCAAAAAATTGGTCATGGATGGATTCAATTAAACATTTACAAGTTCAACTTAATGTGCCGACATTTGCTGATTTTTACATATACACAAGTCCAATTAATAAACCACGATTATATGTAAGTTTAAAGAGTACAGTTTTATCATTGAAAATATGATATAAATATATCAGAATCGGTTTTGTGGAGATTTTTAGAAATTTCACAGATTGAAATCATGAGTCAGTTGAAGCTAGACCACCAAGGAAAACCTGGAAGCACTGGACAGCCGTTTCGTCTTAGTATGGGACTCATAATAATAATAATAATAATGACTCCTCAGCAGTGCGCATCCATGATCACGCACCCCGCGAGATTCGAACCCAGGACCTAATGGTTTCGCGCGCGAGCACTTCACCACTAGACCATTGAGCCAGCGTCCAATGGCGCTAATATCTAACTTCAACCAATCCACGGGTTGCGAGATCGTGGATGCGCACTGCTGAGGAGTCCCATACTAAGACGAAACGGCCGTCCAGTGCATCCAGGTTTTCCATGATGCTCTAGCTTCAATTGACTCATGATTTCAATCAGTGATATAAATGTATAATTTTAAATAGCGTACCTGTTATGTTGACTCTATCAAATCAACAGCTGGCATATTTTAAAGAATGTTTATTAGAAAAAAACGCTTGATTTCCAGAGCATTTATTGATTCCCTCGTTTCAATCATCTTACCCTAAAGATCTTATTAATTGACATTAGTATCTTATGGAATTGAAAACTGATAGAATCACATATTTCTTTTATTATTGATAATTCTGTCATCCGCTAGCTTCATTGTATAAGTCTGTATTCCAGGTTTTTTACTGACTTTATTTGTATAGAAGAAATTTCCTCTCAAATGACTATAGAATTAGATTCCGTGTTTGTTTGGCATTAAATTACACCTACTTTTGTGATGTATCACATTTTGTCTGTTTAATCCTTATTTGCTTCTAAACACTTGATAAACGTTTTTTAGAAGTAACCGTAGTGGATTTGTTTTACCGGAATCATAAATATTGTGTTGTAGACAAAAATTGATAAACTGATTAGTATTAGTGAACTAACTAATCATCATCTAACCTAATTACAAGCAAACGAAATATGCCCTCGGGAAATAAGAATCGAAAATCTTTACAATAATTAATCTGAAATAAGAAATTGGCGATAAAACATTAGTGGGGAAGGGGGTGACATTAAACTAGAGACATTGAAATAACTTTTTTTTATAACTGTCAAGACATGTTATATTTTATGGTAACATTTCACTCATATGAATCGATCATATGGTATTGCATAGTATGATAACGACTGTTCATATAAATCCACATTAATGAGAGATCAGATCATGATGCAGTTCACAATGAGTAAAATCTCAGAGAAAATTGTTTTCAGTTTCATAGCCAATCTTAGATTAAATTATAAATATGATAATGAAATAGACAATCAAAATGAGTAGAGGATCACTGAAGAGTAGGGTTGGCGAGGTCATGGATGTGCACTGCTGAGGAGTCCTACAATAGGACGAAACGGCCATTCAGTGCTTCCAGGTTTTACATGGTGGTCTAACTTCAATTGACACATGATCTTAACCATTGAAATAAATTTTATTGTTAAGTTGACATATGCATAAAATTTAAATAAATAAATAAATCCTAAATCACCTGTTAAAATGAAATATGAATGTGTAACGGCATCAAAATAGATGAAAATACATTCAGTTACATTAGAAATTACATTAGGTTAGAGGATATTTGTAGAAATTTTAGAAAAATACTCTTCGACTAATATGTTAATGTGTAATTGAGTTAAAACTGATATCAATAATTTCGGTAGTTCGTTCTGAGTAGATGATGATTATCCACTCAAAGGTAATCAGAAGAGTGGCATATATAGAGTTGAATTCACAAGTTGATCTAAGCTAGATCATCATTGAAAACCAGAAAGCAATGGATGATTGTTTTGTTCTAACATGGACTGATCAACTCCGTGTGAAGTTAATGAGTTCTACTGACTAACTCAATTGTTTCTTATCTTTGATAAAATCTTACTGATTTGTTCTAGATGTTCACAAATTTGTCAAAAATGATACATAAAAAAGTTATAGGCTACTGGAATTATTAATTATGGAAATTTAGTTTTGATCCATTAGTAAATTATCTACACTTATTCGAATCTACCTTATATGCAATGCTTATATACAGTCTGTTATCTCGGCGAATCTTTCGTCCTAGTATGGTAATTCCCATCAATGCTGATATTCAATGTCTTATACTTCGAATTTAAGTCATGATTTCTCATCAGAAACTTGGAATTTCTTCTTGAAGTTCTTTACACATTCATTGTTCAACATCACTTTAATTTTGTGAATAAACTTTAAATCAGTGTTTACTTCTTGTGAATTGAATTGATCACAAAAACGATATTCATTAACTATTTTTTTCTTACTTAGTTACTTCCTTACACCTGTTACTCCTCGTGGAGGAGCATAGGCAGCTCACCAGCATTCTCCATACAACCCTCTCCTGGGCAGTTCTTTCCAGCTCCTTCCAGTTGTTATTCATTCTTCTCATATCTGCTTCTTTTATCCGACGTAATGTGTTCTTTGGCCTTCCTCTTTTCCGCTTCCCTTCAAGATTCCAAGTTAGGGCTTGCCTCGTGGTGTAGTTTGACGATTTGCGTAGTGTATGTCCTATCCATTTCCATCGTCTTTTGCTAATTTCTTCTTCAGCTGGAAGCTGGTTTGTTCTCTCCCACAGAAGGCTGTTTCTGATGGTATCCGGCCAATGGATGTTGAGTATCTTGCGTGGACAACTATTTATAAATACTTGTACCTTCTTGATGTACAGTAGAACTGCCTTGATGTTGGTAATTGGAAACAACATACTAATATAAATAATTCACTCACACCATGAGAACTACTGAACTGATCAACTAAACACATGTTGCTGATGATATATTTGACAAAAAATTACTTTAAGAAAAGATAACTAAAATACAATAATTCACATGTGAACATCCTATACAGATAATAATCATGATACATTTATGGTGAATTTACCGTATTCATTTAACTAAAAGTACATTATACGATCGTCTAACAAAGAGTGTGTGATTTTAATTAGTCAAATTCAGAAAATTCTTTCTGATATGCTTACTTACTTACTTACTTACTTACTTACTTACTTACTTACTTACTTACTTACTTACTTACTTACTTACTTACTTGCACTTGTTACTCCCAATGGAGCATAAACCGCCGACCAGCATTCTCCAGTATTCTAAGTAGCAATACCAAGGTCCGACTTGATACTTTCAAATAAATTGAGACTTAGTTAGAAAGTTAATAATAGTCATTGGGATACCACAAACATATATATTAGTAATATTATAAGTTGGTTGATGTAGTAATATCAAGAGTTGAACAACATATCCTATTCAAATAGCTACACTGTATCCAAATCTCTGTAAGCAGTTTCATTAAGGAATCGTATATTTTTTTAATAAGCTTAGTCTTGTTATTTGATGTTCAAATGAATGATAACTACAAAATATGAATGTATTAACTAATTAAATAAATTATCATCATATACTTTACAAATCCTATGATCATATTCATTGAAATACCTCTGAGGCTTATATCAATTATATGTGAAATGAAAACGTTTCAATGGGTAAAACCTGCATAAAGACATATGTAGCAAAATCTAATATAATGCCGATGAATATACCATTTGATGTACACTATGATTTATCTTATTCACATTTTAGTTTCATTATTTGAATGAGAAGTTCCTTTTAATTGTGTACTGTGCGGATGAATATAACTTTCAGCTACCTACATTTTAATTTTAGTCACTAATGACAAAAATCACAGACGAATAGGAATGTTTAAATCTAAGTTGATTTTAACGTATCATTACCCTGTCTGGCAGAGTAACGAACATTAAGCCTTGAGTATTTCGAAAAGTACCTTCAGTTCATTAATTAAATTTCAAAGTGCATCTGTACACAAATCAAAACAAAAAATCTTTATCAGAAGGTGTTTGTGGAGATTTTAGAAATTTCACAGATTGAAATCATGAGTCAATTGAAGCTACACAACCATAGAAAACCTGAAAGCACTGGACAGCCGTTTCGTCCTATTGTGGGACTCCTCAGCAGTGCGCATCCACGATCCCTCACACCGCGACATTCGAACCCAGGACATATCAGTCTTGCGTCAAGCGCTTAACCAACTAGACCACTGGGTTGGCCGGCATCCAACGGTGTTAATGTCTAACTTCAACCAATCCACGAAGTTGCGCCACCGTACACCATTTTCTTCAGTGAGCTGATATCTCACAACAGACCTGGTTGAACTCCAGTGGTAACGGATGCTCACTAGAACTGCAGGAGTATCTCTTGAAGTCAGTCACTAGTGAGCAGGTGATTATTATTATCAGAATGGGTTTGCGGAGATTTTAGAAATTTCACAGATTGTAAAACTTTTCACAGTAATTATTAATTTTCTATTTTTGATCACCAACGTTTATGGTTAATCATGCTCCTATAGCCTTTTTATAGCATAATGTGTTATAAATTAGGGACTATGAAAAAATTTACATCAAAATACAGATATCGGGATCATAATCGTGTAAGATGAATGCCCCGGTAATTTACATAAATATTAATAATTTTTTATGATCTCAACGGAGATGAAGAACCTATTTATCAGTATCCATATTTATTCAGTGGTCAATAGGAAAGCTTGGCATCGGTGCCTTTCAGAGTGAAACTAAGTGATATGGGTTCGAATCCGTGAACAACTATACACTGGAGTAAAGAACGTCAGACCGGTGCTTACAATGATGAACTGTTGGCTCAAGAAGTTGGCACTGAATGAAATTCTATGTCTAAAAATCCTATCTTAAGCCAATTATTAATGTAGTGTTTGATTACAAATCTCCAATCAGCACTGTGTTGTTTTCTATGTAGCCGTTAGTTAAAAAACACAACTTAACTGGATAACGTGTTGCCATATTCACATAAACTAGTGTAAAGGTGGCTTCAATGTCAGATTTATATATTTAAATGTAAATGTTCAGGATGCAAAATCCCTAAATGCAACTTAGGAGGAATAAAGTCAGATTAAGGATTTATGTATTGTGACTTCTGTTCTTGAAATTTCAATATATTTTTTAATATAATTTTTGTTAATTGAGAACTAACCGGTTCCTACACTGTGATTGTCGCAATCTCTCTCTCTCTCTCTCTCTATATATATATATATATATATATATAACTGATTATTTTAAACGTATTTTGCATTCTGCTGGATTCTGTTAATAAAGCTTCTATACAACAACTAAACTTATTACTCTGGTTAGCTGGATAGCAATGATGACGTTAGCAGTAGTCTCTTGAATCATATTGAAGTTAAAGGAGAGCAAAAGTAAATTAGCTTATGATCATATCAAAAGTACCCTATTCATGGAGCGCTTAGCAAAATAATTTCCTAAATCAATAGTTATAACATTTTTAGAAATATTTCTTATTGTGTTAACAAGTATAAAACTGAATGTCTTATTGCATTTCAATAGCTTATTATCCTTCTACTCTTGTAAAACTGTGTTCAGTTGAACACGATTATATTTAGAACTAATATTTTTATATATTTTCACCCTATTAATTTCTTAGCTCACAATGATGAAGAGATGTATGGCATCGTTGATTCATATCGATTGTCATCAAATCGTACAAGAGTAACTTACAACTGATGAATAGACATTGTATAATAATTCACTTGATATTGTTTTACTTGAATCTTCCCATTGATGTTTTAGGACTGAAATTGATCAGTCTCTTATTGGCATATGTGCATACTGTGCATGCCTCGATATTCCCTTAATTTACAAGCATTATAAGCAAAGATGGATAGTGGCTAGCAGTGGAATCCATGACGCGCGTTTAGTCCTTGATGTATCTGCATCTCAGAGAGTTGATGTTCACTCTGGGACAGTAAGAACTCGTTAAAAGTAATAATTTACTATACATTACTTTACGCATTTACAAGTTATAAATACTTGATAGCGCTTAACTTTACTGTCTCAACAAATTATGTAATGTACTATGTTTACCGACATCAAACTTACGTTTAACTAGTTCGAATAATTAACCACACACACACATATAGATAGGTGTTAATATCATTAGATAAATGTGTAAATAAGTAAATTTGCATAAAATTCACTATCAACCATTGCTCATACCAATGAATAACATTATCATAATCGTTATTATTATCATCATCATCATCATCCACAAACTTAATTACTAAGTAATTATTATGTTTAAGTAAAATTCCTTACTTCTTTTCTTTCTCTGTCTCTCTCTATCTCTCGCACTCTTACTCTAATTTTACCTTTTACATTGAATCATGTTCATGTAGTTTTGATCTATTTTGAATAGTAAACTATACTAATCATCATAGACAAACAAACAAAAAAATACTAATTATATATTCAGAATTTGTGTGTGGTGTATGTCGAGTCCATTTTGTTTCTATGTTGGGGTTTTCATTTGTTTAATTCTGTTTTGTTTTTTTTTTTATCTTCTTCTGTTTATTTGTTCGTAAATACAACTAACTATCTGGAGTGAATTTACTGAGAAATAAATGTTCATCATGAAATAAACACAAACATATTCCATAGCAAATGTTCTACATGTATACAATGCTGTTTTGATTGTGTATATGTGTACATTTACACACCCATATATACATGTAAATGTGTTTAAGTATTCTATACTTAACACTAAGCAATCATTACAAGACCGATAAGTATTTGATGCATAATATTTAGCATAAATTTAGAAATTTATGAATTATTTTGTTGTTTTGTTACTGAGTTCTATTTATCTCCAGATGTATATACATCTGCTTGTGATGGACGTTTGTCAACAAAGACTAGTACAAATTCAGTCCTGAATATCAGCAATCAGACACTTCAAGTTTGAACTAATAGCGATATAAACATCATATTTGTTGAATAAGTCAAAGGCTGTCTGCATTCAAAACATCACTAAATAGCGCGTTCGGTGTCTTAAACATAATGTACTGGATTGACGTTCTAGTGTGAACATAAACACGTATCCAGGTACATCCGTCCGACCAGCTCGACGTAGGGTAAAACGTGAGTCCTGGATTCCACTGTTAACCGTCACTCATCTATTCTATAAAACTCGTTACAATATAGCCACATTAAGACTATCCATACAGTATACACAGGCCAACAAAAAGCGACCAAAATTTAATATTAAATATCCGCAACACGCTATTTTAAACACTTACTATAAAGTATATTAGTTAGCTGCTTATTTTCAGCTTAAGAACGTTCCAGCTCTTACGAAATTTAGTGGGAAATCAATCGGCATCTTAATCATGACGCTAGTCCTTTGTCCTAAACCAATTCACTAGTTGTTTCTTCAGGTACCTTTATCATTCACCAAGCTTGACTTTTCATTTAGAAACTTTGAATGCCAAATCACAGCTTACATTCAGTAGACTGAAATTCACATCTAGTTGCTGAGCATAAAATAAGGAATATTTTATTGGAATAAACATAATAAGAGTAGTCGATTTATCCCCTTGATACCATTTGAAGTTCTCCGGACTTATAATTAATGAATATCCTTTGCCTACAAGGCATATATGATAAGTTAGCACATTACCAGTATTTCTACTTGGATTCATTTTAGTTACAACTGTTATAAACATGATTTTATATCAAACTTTTGAACTCAAATTCAAAATACAAGAGAATTAGCTACTCATATCATGTTTTATGTGGCTGATAAGCATACAATAGAATACAATTTATTCGTTGTATCCTACAAACGCTGTTATTCTTTACTTAAACCTATGAAGGGAAACAATGATAGAAGAAGAAAAAAAAGGAATCCATTTATTGTTTAGGTTTTGATCAGTTTTCAAAATAGAGTTATTCTACTTGACCTACTAATATCCTTCATGATTGTTTCCGTTCACTGTTCCTCTTTTAATTCATTCATTTTCTTTCAATCTCTACTTATTGAATTTGTGTATGTTGAATGTGAATTCCTAAAAGTTCCCATTTACCAGTTTGTATAAAGTGAAATATGAACTAAGTTAAGTTGTAGTCGAAATTCTGATGTGTTTAATTGAGTTTTAAGTGAAGAAAAGAAGCGAATCAGTCAAAACAATTAATCATAATTAATTGACCATTAACACAGCAACCAAAAATAGAAATGAGGTTTTACCAGGTCATTAACATTTTTCATTGTGATTTGTTTGTTTGTTTATATAAAGAAAGAAAGAAGGAAAAAAAGACCGAAACCTATCTTAATTCAATAAAGATAATTCAACGTTGACCTTAAGAAAATCTAGTTCTTTATTTTTTTTCTCAAATGGAATTTCTGAATTTTGGGTTTCTATTTTTCCCTCCCCCCTAGTTTCTATGCCAAAATACTTAGGTTTAATTACATTGTTTTTCAATTGTGAGAACAAAAATACAACAATGTGTCAGTAAATAAACGAACAAGCATAAAATAATAGAATAATTCAATTAGCTATTAGTTAAAAAGTAGTATGAAGCTTTCAATTTTGGATTCATCATTAATCCCAATAGATTCATTGAAAATATCACTACTAATTTATATAGATTTCACAGATTGAAATCATGAGTCAATTGAAGCTAGACCACCATGAAAACCTTGAAGCACTGGACAGCCGTATCGTCCTATTGTGGGACTCCTCAGCAGTGCGCATCCACGATCCTCCACCTTGCGACATTCGAACCCAGGACATATCAGTCTCGTGCCAGGCGCTTAACCAATTAGAACACTGAATTGGCCGGCATCCAACGGTGTTAATGTCTAACTTCAACCAATCCACGAAGTTGGGCTACCGTATACCATTGTCTTTAGTGAGCTGATATCTCACAACAGACCTGGTTGAACTCCACTGATAACGGCTTCTCACTAGAACTGCAGGAGTATCTCTTGAAGTCAGTCACTAGTGAGCAGACTATATATATTTATCAAGAAATGGATATCTAATTGTCTGAGAATAATAAAAAACAAACTTGGAAATAGTTAAAGCAAATTTATACTCATACCATCGATTCAACAATGAATCATTATAAGTCAACATTTTACAGAAGAATCTTTAAAAAAATCGGGAATTAACGAGCCAGTAAGTCAGTGGTCTTGTGTGCTGTTAGAGGTATGAAGGCGGTTATCACTTCCCAGTTGCCCACACCGTGGAAGTGTTCTTCTGGAGGTGCCTGAAAAAGAAATTGGATTAGAGGTGGTCTTAGTGACCTGGGAACATGACCGCAGTGCCCAAGGTACAACTGCTTAAGGTCGGTCAAACACGACATTTTTATGGGTAATTTTTGTGTTAGCTCCGTACTTGTTGAGACCTTACCGCCGGAGACGGATATCCGTGGGATAAGGCGAGGTGTGCATTTTAGGGTCGACCTTTTCTAACCCCACCCCTCCTTGTGGGAAGGCAGCATCGCTGTCATGCTGGTTGTCTGAAGGAAACACCTTACTGCTGTCGCACCTCTGTACAGTCAGCAGTACGACTTCGCCTTCGGACCTTGGGTTTGTTGCTTTTAGTCTTACCGCTCTTCAACCGACCTGTCAGACATGGTAGGACCTTGAGGAACGGTTGTTCCAGCCAGTATAGCTCGGTTGTTTCATCACGATAGGCAACCCCGACCACCACGTCAAGGTAGCAACAACGGTCGGGTAAATATAACATTTAATACAACTACCTAAGGGGTTGAAAATAAAAATTGTCTATTAAATCCCAGATTAGATTTCATCACAAACTAATGCCAGAAATATAAAAAGAACAACAACAATCGAAACCAGCCACCGCTAGTTAGTTGTTCCGAACTAGTTTGTAAATCCACAGCAATCATTACCTTCTGCCTAGATAAAACTAAAACTAGGGTATTCATATCTGAGCAAATAGTTTTAGGTTAGTTTTTAAGGTTCAAGAGGAATCAGTTTTCAATGTTAGTTAACTCAAAATATAATGCCATTATCATTTAAAGTTACTGGTGAAATCTGTCTCCATTCGGTCATGGTTAAATTTCGTCCATCTGGATCTATCAATAAAATTTTGAAAATTCCTCTTGTAGCTAATTATTAATGAACACATTATTGTTATTTAGAGTAAGATTTATGAAGTTTGTTCAGTATGACTGTTGTTTAGGCTTTGTAACCAAAGTAACAAGTCTGTTTTATAACTTTATTATACATTCGCCTAGAAATGCGTAAGGAGGCACACTTAAATTCATTCTAAATCTCCAAGATCCTAATTAAATAATAAATAAATACTCTTTAATTAACTGAACACTGATTTTCCTTGAGCTCCATAATGACTCAGTCTTATTCTATTCATTTTAAAGTGTGGTACAATTCTGATGGTCATATTTAAAGTTTACTTATCTAAGCACTAAGGTGAACTATTTCATTTGTCATATCTCTATTCCATGCTTACACGAATATTCTACCTGGCAAAAGTATGTAAAACAAATAAGCAATTCATTATTCAGGGACACCTGCTATGAGTTGAGTAATGTGAAAATATTCATTACAGGTCCTTATTTGATGATATATTAGTGCAAAATGACAAATATTCCTAGACTTTCAGTCTAGTTTTATCTACCGCCTGTATGCTTCACAACTGTGCCTTACAATTTCAAACTTCACATTGTCTATTAAACGGTAAATCAACACTGTACAGTTTATTAAATGATCTGAAGTACTAGAGAATTCATTAGATAAATTATTATCATAAACTAGGAGATTTCATTCATCAATAACATTTCACAACTAAAGAACGTCTAGTGTAATAATTAATTCATAAAAAAATTCAATAATTTGATAAGATTATATAAACTTTTATTATCCACCGACTGAGTTCGATCTAAACCTTCTCGAATGAGTTCAAATCTACTAAGACAACATACAATTAGTTAGTAGATTTGAAAGTGTTTTCAGAAAAGTTGATATTATTAAAATTAATACATATGAAAACTGAATTAAAGTTTCGATATTTGAGTTAGGGAGCGAATTTGAAAAAAAAAAAACATTAAATCACTAAGTATTCCTGAAAAATTTGGAGATCTAACTATTCGATAACTACAAATCGATTCATATAAAGAACACTAGACAAAAGTAAATCTCAGTATAGTGGTTAGGGAGATTATTAGGTTTTTGATTAAGATCATGAACCGATTGATGTTAGACCACCATTGAAAACTTGGAAGCACTGGACAGCCGTTTCGTCCTATTGTGAGATTCGTCAGCACTGCGCATCCACAATCCCGCTCACGGGATTGGAACCAAGGGCCTTCAGTCTCGCGCGCGAACGCTTAACCTACTGAACGACTAAGCCAGCATTCAATGTTGTTGATGTCTAACCTCAACCAATCCACGAAATTGCGTGACCATCTTCCATTGTACTGAGGTAGACACCTGTTTCTACTGGATACGGATTAGCTCCACTGGTCACGGCTTCCCACCAGAACTCTGAGAATTTTCTCACGAAGCTAGTCACTAGTGAGTAAATCTATTGAAAATTTGAATTATGCATTTTCATAAACGAATCTATGGTATAATTCATGTTTTTAGAAGTGTAGTTTTTTATAGTTTACCATCAATCCACAACTATCCAATTTCTACCATAATTTCAAACAATATACAAGTTGATCTAGTGAACAATCAAATAATTAATGATTAACTACCTACATTAATTAAATGGAATTTTAACTTCTTACGACCTAAACATTTCAACAACCTCAGATGTGTTTTGTGGATATTATATTAATTTCGATGATTAAGATCATGAATCAGTTGAAGTTAGACCACCATGGAATAATTGTCATTTAGACCAGTTACATGTGTTCAGTGAACATTACTGACCAGTTTAACTAACTAATAGCTTATAAACATTCATGCTCAATAGTTGACTAGAAATAAATCATTTGGTTTATTTACATAAAAAATCTTTGCATTTATCCATTCTATTACCATATATCTCTAATGTTTAAAATCAACAAAACATTCCTATTTGACACTTGACAGTTATGAAAAAAGAATTTTTAGTTATATAAACAACTACTAACTGATAGACGGATACAATCCTATTATGTATGACTGGATACAAAATATCATGATCGATAAGTGGGAATTTGGATGAAATTGAATTTAGTTCAACTATAAATCATTAAAACAAAAGAAAGAAGTTGAAATTGAAAACTGAAATGACTAAATTAACCATTTATTAAACTGCTATTCATTTTCTATGGCATTTCAATAAAGCGTTATCGATATATACATATGGGTGGATGAAGCAGATAAGAGACTGATCAATCGCAGTCCTAAATAACAATGGGAAGATACAAATAAACAACACTTAGGGAATTTAAAACTTCACCCCATTGCACAAGCAGGTGGCTATCAGGACCCAGTAACTAAGTGGATAACACAACGGTGTTTGAAGCGAATGGTACTGGGTTCAAGTCTCGGAGTGAACATCAACTCTGGGATGCAGGCACATCCAGCTGACGAGTCCCAAGTAGGATGAAAGGTACGTCCTGGATTCCACTGCTAGCCACTATCCAACTTTGCTTGAAAAGCTTGTGACTTAAGGCTATATCGAGGTAATCCGCACAGGATGCACATATGCCAACAAGAGACCGATCAATTGCAGTCCTAAACAGCAGTAGGAAGATACAAGTAAACAACACCAAGTGAATTTAAGATGAACGGTTTACATATGATTCCTGTAATGAAAAAAAATGATAAGATGGGTTGAGTAACAAATGAACAGGTTCTGAAAAGTTTGAATAAGCGAAGAGAATTGAATGAATGAAGGAGTGGTTTTAGTGTAGAGAAAATAAGAGTTCGGTAAGCGAAGACCACATAACAATACAAACACTAACAAAATAAAGATGATGACAAAAATGATCCACCAGTGTATTGATAAGTTTATGACCGTCCCTTTTTGGATACATAAATCAGGTTTGAGTGTTTTTATCGCTACTGCTTCAGCAAACGATTACTGGTTTAAGTCATCCTACATCTTAGTTCACTTTTAATTCCATATTAAATGATTGAAGCGGAGTAAGCAGAAACCTTTAGACTTGGGGTTTACGTTGGTTACTACAAACCAATTGTCTTGCTTACTCGCCTCAAGCATTTTTTAACTTAAATGAAGTACTCATTTTTCAAACTGCTTATAGTAGGACTTGCATTAAAGATGATTCATTCATTACATTCCATAACTGAACACTTTATATTTCCATCACTTACTTACTTACGCCTGTTACTCACAATGGAGCATAGGACGCCGAACAGCATCCTACAACCCACTCTGTCCTCCGCCTTCTTTTCTAATTCCATTCAATTCTTGTTCATTTTTCTCATGTCTGTCTCAATTTCTCGGCGTAATGTGTTCTTTGGTCTTCCTCGTTTCCTTTGGCCCTGAGGATTCCACGTGATTGCTTGTCTTCTGACATAGTTGGGTGCTTTCCTCAATGTGTGTCCTATCCACTTCCAGCACTTCTTCCTGATTTCTTCCTCCGCTGGGATCTGGTTTGTTCTTTCCCACAGTTGGTTGTTGCTGATAGTGTCTGAACAATGGATCCGAAGTATTTTTCGTAGACAACTGTTAATAAACACCTGTATTTTCTGGATGATGGCTTTCGTAGGTCTGCAGATTTCCGCCCCAGTAGACAGTAGAACTGTCTTGACATTTGTATTGAAAATCCTGACCTTGGTGTTGGTTGACAGTTGTTTTGGGTTTCAGATGTTCTTCAATTGTAAATATGCTGCTCTTGCTTTACCAATCCGATCTTTCACATCAACATCTCAATAATTTATTTCGAAAAATCTTTCAGGCACAAATTTGATTACTGTACACAAGAATTTGCATAAAATCAAATTTTCTGGTCAAATTCACCGAAATATTGTTTAGGTTTCTCATTCTACTCTATTTAATTATTGGTTCACTTAAATTAGCATTAGTTGTCAAATTTAACCTAACTTTGCTATGTATCAACACATTACAATAATCAATGATGTAAACTCGTAATGTGAGTATTGTGTTTTCTGTTTGGTGTATATCACCGGGACATAGACTACTTTTAGTCACAGCAAATTTGTTACTGTGGTTTGTAGTGGAATTTATTGGACGTATTTCGGTCTGTTTGAGATCCCAAAGTTGTATATACTTGGATCACAGTTGTGATATTTACATCGGGACTCGAACTATGCACCTATCACTTCGAATGCCAACAATAATATCCACTGATCTGCTAAATCATTAACTTTTTCACCGGATATTCTTATTTATAGTTGTTAAGATTTCGCAGTTGTCGATATTCAAAACTGAATAGAGACTGACTAAAACTCACTTGTAAAAACCAACAACTGGAAATTACAATTACTTGTGAACACATTAAAACTGTTCTGAATATTTGACAGTGATTAAATCAACTTTACTGGATTTTTATTAACTGACTAGAGATTCTTTTGCTTTTACTACTTGTTCAATTAAAATTTTTGTTGTTAAGTTTCTAAAACCTAGACATTTTCAACTGGATGAGCACTCTGTGGAATTGTGTTATAATTTAACATATGTCATCTTAGGGATAAATCACTGGTTGTATGATTTCCTAAAAGATATTCAACTGTCTCCACTGCGTTGAACAATTATCAGTGACTCCTGTCACACATTTATTTGACATCTCTTAACTTTCACCTTGAAGCATAACTTGTGATTCAATCATCTCAGTCGTTACATGGTCAAGAATACGCAAAGTGACCTGTTTTATTCTTGATTATACTTTTAAACTCAGCACTCACACTGCTGTTCTGATGTCATTTACAGAAACTATGCAAACATCCATAAACTACTTATGTCCACAAGTTTCAAAAACTAAAGTGAACAGCTGTGGACCACTGGTTTGCATGCTCTCATGTTTTTATCGTAAATCTTACTATCATCTTAGATATTATACATAGGTGTAATCCACAACAGTGATTATTCTTTTATCATTAACAAAAAGGCTTATGGAATTTGTCAAATATATGGAGTGACGTACTAGTTCAGTTGACTCAACTTTTTCAAAATATGGATAATCCAAACGTATTGTCACATAAATGTTAAGTGTCGATAAAATATTAACGACAGTTTGTTTGAAAGAAGCTTCATTTTAGTCAGCAAAAAATTTTTTTCGAACAGAACTGCGCTGTTTCTATCCACATGGTCAATCACAAGAAACTTAATCGGGAGAACGAACTAAGGAGATCAGAGGTTAAACAGTATCGTGGTTATCAGTACACACATGATCATACCAGATATCATTATCAGAGGTCATTTAATGTGACCACAATTTCTATCAAAATATTTTCTTATGAGAAAATCTTTTCAATCATTTGGAAATAAATGAACTTTCAGAAAGGGAGTTTAATTGGAAGCATGTGATATCTTATGAAATACAATACATGGTAATAAGGCATTCCGTAGAAAGATATATGGTTGAATAAAATCTTGTAAACCAATCATGATTATTGAAAAATACAATAATAAATCAATAAACAGAGCAAAGATAATAATCATCATTGATGAACATAGTCAATGATAAATTGATTAACAAGATAAATACCATAGCACATGTTTCATTTGAGAGATTTTTAGTTTCATTGAATTGTATTCTAAACAATGTCAAACTTATTGATTTACAAAATAACAACATGATTGGTTTATCTAATTAAATTCACATTTTGAGATGGTGGAGAAGATTTGTAGCTCAGATGGATGAGTTGGGTGAAGTTTTGTTCTTTGAGCTGGATTGTTGGGTTGTGTTTCACTAGCTTGTTTAAAATCTTTGAGATTTGGTTGTCTAATTTTTTGACGGGATTTGTATCCATCAGTTTGTATGTGCTCTTATCTTTAAGTAGTTCTTCAGCTTTTTCGACGTATTCTTCTTTGTTCATGACTACTGTGGTGCGTCCTGGCATTATGACAATATCCTTTCTATTTTTGAGTTCCTTCAAAGCCATTTGTTCTTGTGGAGTCAGTCGGTTGTTTTCCTTCACCTGTTGAGTTAGCGGTACTATAGTTTGTTTTATTTCCTGTTGTGTTTCTTCACTGATTCCGGAAGTTTTGAGTGATGACTCTAGTGCTGCAAAGAATTCCAGTTTTGTGGCGTCGCTTGTATTGTAGTTTAATCTTTTTTGGAGTAGGTGTTCTTCCGTATTTGTTAGTGGTTGTTTTGACAGATTGATCACGCAGTTGTTTGTGTTTTCCTCCATGGGTGATTTTGAGATCTTGATTAGTTTTTTCTTTAGCTCAGAGAACAAAACTCCACCTAAATCCACATTTTTAAAATGAATATTTGAATATAAAGAATTTCTTTGAAAGGATCATTATTTTCAGCTACTTGTTCTTGAAGTCCCATAGTTAAAAAGTCATAAATATTGTACTTCAAACCGGTTAGTGTTACTCAAACACAATGGAAAATTTTCCAAATGGCTCTCACTTGATTACCTGTAAAGTATGTGAATGACAATCATTAAAAGTAAATTAAAGAATGAATGTGTTAAGAGATTATAAATTAGGGATTCAATTCATTAGATGTTTCAAAACTTTGACAAATCTTTACGTATCTGTGTCTGTTAGGTTAGTTAAGCTTGGATGATACTACTGATTCGGCTTATTCGGAACGGAATGAAGGCTGAGAATTCAGAGACTCAATAGGCTATTCTGGTCTGTTGTCCCCAACTCAGCTAACTCGGTCAAGAAGTCTTGGTAAGGCGTAGAAAGTATATTCTACAGGCAACCAGCAGAGTGTCACAAAAGAATAAGATAATCCATTATTCAGTCAAGAATTAACATTATGATGATGACAATAATAATAATGAGTTCAAATGAGTTGTGAACTATGGGTACTTTTAGTTACCTTAAAACTATCCAAAACGATATGACCTGTTTGTCATGATTTTTATATCTGAAGTAGTTTAATCAATAGTTTTATAATTTCTGATTTAAATTTGTGGTGACTATCTCGGTAACCACTACAATTTATAAAACTTGAGTATTATTTTAAAAAGGATATGTGTTTACACTTTGACGATTTCGCTTATTTTCGTTTTTGATATTTTGTTTTTCAGTTGTTCCCTGACTCAGGAGCTATGGGACGTTTATCTGATTATAAGGTGAGTTATTGTTAAACGATGAAACAAAATAAAACTAATCCACTTGATATTGTTTGGCTTGTATTTTCCATTGAGGTTTAAGACTGCAATTGATCAGTCTGTTATTGGAAATATGTGCAAACTGTGTGTATGCAAGTTGGCTATCAGGACTCAGTAGCTGAGCGGCTAACGTGATGGCGTTTGAAGCGAATGGTACTGGGTTCGAGTTTCAGAGTGAACATCAACTCTGAGATGCAGGTACACCCAGCTGACGAGTCCCAAATAGGACGAAACGTGCGTCCTGGATTCCACTGCTAGCGACTATCCATCATTGCTTAAAAATAAAACGAAGTTCTACTTCTAATTTGTACCACATATTTGCTAATACTAATCGACTATAGAATACGAAGAATAATGATGAGCAGTATTTGTTTAAATCCAGTGTAAATCTGATACAATCTGTATGACACTTCAAAAATTAGAGTTATTACCATTGAGTTATTTGAAACATGGCCAACCTCTCATAGGATGTTTTAATTTGTAAACTTAAACAAGACAAGAATAATAGTATGTACACGATGTGATAAATTCATTATACCACATTGTTGTCTGATAAACTGATTACAAGATAACTATAATGTAAATAAATTTCATCAGAAAAGAATGATAATGTTTATCTAGCACTATGAATGCACTTATTTTATCCTGCTCATATTTAGTAAGGAGAGTGTAGTCGCCATACTACATTGTTCACTGAGGAAGTATAGTACGTCATATGAATGTGCTTTAAAATATATGCATATAAATATCTTCAGGGCTGGTGGAGAGAATCTGTAGCACAGAAACTGCTGACATATGAATAAAATGATAATTAAAGATCTAAAACTACATTTTACAATGTATAGCACATAACACCTTCAAAAACCAATTCGTCCGGTCCTAAAGCTTTAAAGATTTCGTGATAGGTTTTAAGCTCCATAACATTCGAACTATCTGGTGATGATATGTTCTCTGAGCCGGATGGTTTAATTAAAGAGCTTTCACCGTTATTCTGAAAAACATCTTCGCAGTCCCATTCATGCAGAAGTGGATTTGCTAGGTATTAAACAAACGTTATGTTAGTTGTTTCGGACGGTCTTGTTTCCGAATAGCTGTCTTTGTATATTTTGTGGTTTACCTCAGCCCTTCAAATATATGCCGTACTATCCAATAATTTGAAAACCTCTTATTATGCAATACTGATGGTTTTTGACGAATATTATTTCAGTGTCTATTTCTACAGTCGTTGACACACTTCCTATTAAGAATCATTTGTTCAAGCCTTTACTACTCTTATCATAACTAGAACACCGGTTATCATACTATCAATTTGAAGCTTTCACTTATTGTTTATTTATGTAATTTATTCCATTGTTATCACTGACTTATGAGCAACTTTAATTGATTGAGTATTTTCATTTATGTATATACATATTACTGCATATTAGAGTAGAGACTGATGAGGATCTGGTTAAAAACATAGTTGTATATACTTTGTTTTCATTTGTCCTTGTACTCACGATGAATGTCTTTGTCTGGTGACCTCTGGCCATATGACTGATTCACTGCTTCCAAATGGGTTTATAGTTTGGGTCATCGTTGATGTGCTTGTTTATTTCTAATTGGTGTGAGTGCCTTTCTCCTATAAATTCTCTCGGACTCTGAGAATCTTCTTGTTGTGGATGCGGAGGAATAGACCAATAATTATCATGTTAAGTCCAATGGTGTCCTTGGACTTTAAATGGACATTTTCTATTGGTCGATATCTGTTTCACTTGTTGAATATTGTACAAAATGTTGTTTTCTATTTTATGGTACGATGTGGTGTGCTTGATTGGTATATAAACAAAGTATGTTTGAAATATAATGATTCATATCTCCGAGGCTGTGACTTGTGTTCTGGACTCAACTGACTGGGCTAGACAGGGAAGCGAGACCAATCGAGACTCTAGGCCGTCCGTTCGTGTATACGTGTCACTGTAATCGATCGCAACCTAAAGCCATAACACTTTATTCAGAATCCCACTGTATTTCCAATCGAACTTACGTTCATAGTTGTCTGCATTCATGAATATACCATATTATATCGCTTCACTGGTAATCTATATCCGTGTGTGCGTAGGTGAGAAGGTCTCTAATTTTTCCTGTGTAACATTCCTCGCAGCTGATGCAACGTATTATGTAGATGATGTTAGATCTGTCTTCGTTTGCTGTTGCATCTTTTCATTTCTATTGAATGCAATGGTGTGGTTGTATTGGTTTGTAAGAGACGCCGATTCTAAATGGCATCAAGATCCTTGTATTTTGCTTTTTGAGGTGTTTTCACGTGGGATAGGATGATTTGTTCCTTAGTTTCTAGAGTTACCTTTCTAATAATATGTTTATTCACTGAACATCTCTTGATGAATTTGTCAGGATAACCGTTCTTACGTGAGATAAACTGAAAACCCATTTCTTCAATTTTCCATGTGATGATTGTATTACAGTGGCTTTTGGCTATTGTGGGTAATTTCTGAGGGCAAGTCTTTTTATTATTCTGAGTTGTTACTACTGTAGTTAAATATTTTATTCATGTGATGCGGTTTCTTGTTTACTCATATTTTAAAGTTGTCAATCAACGTTTGAGTGTTTTTGAGTTCATCTCACTTCAAGATAACGAATGTGTCATTTACATAACGTATCCAAATCTTTGACTATTGATAGAGCCGTAGCCTTTAGCCTTCGCATTACAGCTTCTTTGACTAATCCTGATATGAGGGATCACATTGAGGTTCTGTCAGTCTCTTTATAAATCTAACTGTTGAGTTGTATATATATCGACTTTTCCTGATTTTAAACTAGTTAGTTTATATGAAATACTACCTTGAATTCTAACTATAATTTGTTCTAGTTGATGAAACCGACAAGACATATTCACTAGATATATGCAACTAACAAATAAATAATATAGAAGCAACTGATAGGTCTTCATAAACATCAAGGTATTATGTCATAAATAACTCGTGAAACATGCATTCATCAATAATCGCATAAATTTTGCACAAGATATACATTTGGATGTTAATGCAATTTACAGTTCGCTGTATAAAACCTCAGGGTGAGACTATAATATATGGAAGACCATTGAGCAACGCTAAAGTGACCTTGAGAGTGTATATCTACTCACTAAAGTTTTAAAGCAGTTTTAAGAATAAGGATTATGATTTATGGTTGATGGTTAGGGTTAGGAATTAGATTTAGGGTTTTCATCACGAACTGACATCAACTATAATGCCAAGACTCTATTTAACCCAATGGGTGAAGGAATTCCACTCTAAAATCTACGACCTGTTATTATAAATCTGATTGTCTCATCCATATATTATAGTCTCGTCAACCTCAGATTACGTAGAGTTTTAAAATGGATATAGGAGAAACCGACTAAGTTGTGAATCTTTTGAAGTATACTTCTATGCTGGGTCTTAAATCTATCTCTGTGTTTGTGCAGAGTTACTATTGCTTTATTATATAATAATGTATAAACTTACCATTCGTTCATCAGTACAAAGATATACACTAATTATCATCACAATTAATTTATCACTGGGTGGTGATCAATGTCATGCTTGTCAAGTCCTTATTTAGTCCAGATAGCTCAGTGGTAACGTCTCTGACTGTGAAGCTGGGTGAAGCCGGGCTCGAATCCTCCAGGGAGCACCAGTTCCTTCAAAGATTACAGGTACACCTTGCTGACAAGTGCCAAATAGTACAAAACCCGGGTCCAGGGTCTCCTGTCGACTACCTCCAACCACTATGTAAACCAATTATCATATTTTACAAAAAAATTTCATCCATTCACCATTTGGTTTGACATTCAAAAATGAATAAAAAGAGAAACATTTAAACTTAATTTATTGTAACGTACAAAGTTCAAACTAAGGACATTAGTTACACAGATTTGTTTTAAATAAAAAAAGCAGTATATAAAACTAACATGCATTTCTCAACTGATCTATCCGCATGATAACATCATTTCAATCATTTTTACTCCCACAATAATCATATTCACTCATTCATTCATTCATTCCATATAGCCATGGATACTGTTTTCTTACTGATTTATCTCAATATAAAATACAAGTCAACATGAATTATATTTAGTTAATTCAATTAGTACAATTACAATTTAATTCAATAAATGAGTGAATTTCTGTCATTCAATAGCATATACTAGTTTACACAATTGGTTTACTTGACTGAATTTCCACATTGGCACAAAACAATTTAATTTAAATCATGTAAAAGATGAATGTCATTTCCATCTATTTTGTTGATCTAATTGTTTTGTTCAAATGTATATCATCAGAATATTTTATCGAAGTTAGAGGGATGTTGCCAAGTCAAACTTTCTAATCAATAAAAAGATAAATTGATTGAATTCCTTGTTTGAATGAGATAAATTTATCGTTTTGACTTAATTAGACTAATGGTCAACAAGTTCAATATTGTTGAAGAAGTAAGAACCAAGATTTCAACAGAATAATATATTTTCAGTGGTTAAGATCATCAGTCAGTTGATGCTAAAGCACCATGGAAAACCTGGAAGCACTGGACGGCCGTTTCGTCATATTGTGGGACTCCTCAGCAGTGCGCATCCACGACCTCGCCCCCTGCGAGATTCGAACCCAGGTCATACTGGTTTCGCGCGCGAGCACTTAACCAACTAGACCACTGAGTCGGCCGACATCCAACGGTGTTAATGTCTAACTTCAACTAATCCATCAAATTGAGCGACACAATAGGACGAAACGGCTGTCCACTGCTTCCAGGTTTAAAAAGGCGTTGGTCTAACACCAATCGATTCATGATCTCAATCAAAAACAATAATTCACGTGCATAGTATCGATTTATGATGAATTCAATGTGACCGGATTGATTATAAACTGATTGCTAATAGGGGTATATATATTAACCGTACTGAAATAACTCAATGTTCTTTTCTAGATGTATGAGACAACGTTCCCCGAATTTATTGTCACAGTTTCTGTTTCGCCTATAGGACAAAACTCTATACTTTATGATTCATGTTTTAGAAAATAACGTCAAGCTGGAAATGTTACACCCCCCAAGCCTTCGACCTACAGGTCTGACCCAAAAGGCAGTAGAGCATCGTAAGGAGGTGCAAGCCCATGGAAGCCGGTGACCAACGATTGGTTCATACGTCATTTGTCCCCGTAGGATACTGGAGCCCATGTGCACCATTTGTTTGGAATCCGGTTAAAGCGCCGGACATTCGCTTTCCGTCCTCTCAATTTCATAAACAACACCCGTGGTTTGAGAAGGCAGTGAGTAGGACTTCCCTGACGTAGGCTATATACGCGTGTCATGTGAGAGCATTTGGAGAGGGAGATCGGACTCTACCCACTCTCGGCCGTACCTGGGCAACTGTAAGGGACTGAAATATTATAACTTATCGCTGATTATTTCTGTGACCGTTATTGAACATGTTTATGAAACTATAGTTAAAATAACAGTAGTTTTAAATCAGAAGAATAAAAGGCACTGATTAGTTTAATCCCATTAAACTATTAAATTTTATTAAAATGTCCATAAAACCTTCTTCTGATAAATATGTTAGTGTTTAAGCGATTCGAACTAATTATTGAGAAAATTGTTTCAAATAACTAGTCATTCACAAAGTAAGCAGGGTAATATATGACAACATTTATTTCTACTCTTTGTAAAACCTTATTTGAAAAGAACAACAACATACTACTACAGCTAAACTTACAACGGTCCTACATGTTTTTACTGGAGATTGTCAATGACGAAATACACATTAAGTATCAATGCTGATATTCTCGTATACTTTTATCCATGTGATGAGCGCAAATCGATATCACAATATAGAAACATATTCATGTTGTGTACGAGTGAGTTAAAATTAAAATTTACCATGGCGTAAATAAATCCAATTAACAAGACTTGAGTTAAAAAGCGGAAATCCAAATATTTTACTATCATTCACTTCCTAGTAAAACAATCAAGATATAATCAGCGTTAATATTCAATAAAACCATTATATGAACCAAATTCAAAATCACTTACTACTACACATTAAAAATCTCATTGAAAAGTAGTTACTTCTTGTAACATCACTTACTGGTGAACGCTGTTTCTATACTGTAGTGCACAAGAACACGGGCGAGGACAACCAGTTTGTAATGAATGCTAAAGTACAGAGTTACTTGAAAAAATAATGCGCACTGCTGAGGAGTCCCATACCAGGACGAAACGGCCGTCCAGTGCTTCCAGGTTTCCAACGGTGGTCTAGCTTCAACTGACTCATGATTTCAACCTGTGGGGTTTCTAAAACTCTCCAAAAATCCCATTCTGATAAAAACCATCATTATTTTGCAAAATATTAATCCATCATATCAAACCGGACTGTTCTTGTTGTAATCATCAATCCATTGTCTCACATTTCATTGTTCATGCGGTTTCTTACAAATTGCATTGTGTTTTTGCGCTTCCTTTCTTGATCTTCCATTTTTTGCTGCCAGACATTACGTTCGTCAACTCATGTTATATACTACTGATATCAATATAAGTAGTACGCACCACAATACTACTTATAGAAAGTTCCAAAACAAAAACGTTTTTAATAATAAAGCCTGTAACGGAACAGATGACTGATATATCCGAATATTCAAAACTTGAAAACCATTTCTTCTCCTTTTTTTTATTTATTTCATAAAATGTTTTTCTTTTTTGAAACCAGTAAAGAAACAGAAATTTAAAAAGTATGTTAACCATTGGAAGTAACTTCCGTTTTATTTTGTAAAAAATAAATGTCTTCAAATCATATCGAATGGTGAATACAAAAAACAGAGGGTTTTGTTGTTGTTGTTGTTGTTGTTGTTGTTACCAACCAATATCGATCAAGTAAAATCTATATGATAAGGATAAAATAACATATACAGCCTAGATACATAAAGCCTCCCCTTCCGCCATAAAAGTGAATGGTACATTTATAGTGTTAAGCCTGATATTTTTTTAGTGATTAGCGTATTTATGAAGCTGTTTACAAATTACACAATACTAACTACTCATAATTAAATAATCACTAAACTTGATATATCTTATTGTCAACTTTTTCTATTTGAATGGAAGAGATTACTTCCTGTCAGATGTTGTTTGAGCTCATGTTCTAATGTTGTTTTTAATGACTTTTCTTCATTGAAAAGATCAAACAAATTTGAGGTAAAGTAATCTACAATATAATTCTAAAATGACTTATCCATTCATTAATAGAAAAATGAGGATAAGTATTATAGAAACAACTGTACCCTAGTGACAATGAAATAAGAAAAGAGTGATAAAAGCCAAGATCTTTCATCAGTAGTAAAGCAAATAGATGGATAACAACATACTAAAAATCCATCAATGAATCTTGGCTTTAGGGGACAAAACACTTTGTACAGTTTCATTAAACGCTAATTGATGAACAAGTAACACTGTTTAAATACAATTAAATCATTGGTAAGTAATATAATGTTGCCTAATGCAAATTCACAGAGCACAGCTCATAATCTTAACTCGGTATTCAAAAAGAGCCACCATTTAATTACCTTGGTAATTGAAATCAATCCAATTTTTATTCTTGTCAAAATAAATGTTTGCTTCTTAATTTATCTTTCCGAAATAATCATAAATCTTTTTCTTGTTCTTATCATAACACCATTGGATGCCAGCTCAGTGGTTCAGTAGCTTAAGCGTTTTCGCGCGAGACTGAAGGCCCTGAGTTCGAATCCCGCGAGCGGGATCGTGGATGCACACTGCTGAGGAGTCCCACAAGAGGACGAAACGGCCGTCCAGTGCTTCCAGGTTTTAAATGGTTGTTTAACATCAAACGGTTCATGATCACAATGAAAAACTTAACAATACCCACAACCACTATACTGATATAACATTATTATTTGTTAATATTCTAGAACTAGCACAGTCATGATTCATTGAAAAGTCATTAGCGCTTTAGTTTCAAAATTCATTAGTTTTATCCATCATAAAGATTACTGTTGTTTTTTTCACTGATAGTTAAGTTGATAATATAAACTATGCTAATACTTTGAATAAAGTACTGTATTGTTAAGATGGTGGTTGGAAGTATTCAACAGGAAACCCTGAACCCGGGTTTCGTGCTACTTGGAACTCGTCAGCAAGGTGTACCCGTAATCTTGAGGGAACTGGTACTCCCTGGCGGAGTCGACCTTGTGTCACCCAGCTCCATAGTCAGAGACGTTGCCACAGAACTATCCGAGCCGCGACTAACCTTCTGTAAGACTGAGATGTAATCAATTGATTGATCACTGGGTGTTGATCAATGTCATGCATTCCATCTGCACTAATAAGGACTAGACACGCATGACATTGATCACCACCCAGTGATCAATCAATTGTGAGTATTGTATTGTGTTTAACTGAAGAGAAAACAATAAAACTCAGTGAATTGATTGCATTTCACAAACATTGACATTCATAGTAAATTTCAATAGTATAGTATTGTTAAATGTACTTTACATATTTATTTTTCCTATATGTTTTTTTTATTCAAGATTAAAACATATGTGAGTGGTGTGCTAGAAGTATTAGCTAGAGACGCTGGTATCCCATATGGAAATGAAGAGTACAAAGAACGAATAAGAATATTTACAAATGATCTAAAACTAGTAACCAGTGAGTTACAAAAGGTATGTAACATGTTAGTCTAATTTTGTAAAGATATCCTTATATATTGAGATTTCCATTCTTTATATAAGATAGAATTAGCCTCATTCGTAACAATCTTTTTAGAAAATCAATAACAATAAACTGTATAGGATGGAGTTACTTCCTTAGTTTGACATCACAGACTATCTTCAGTTAGACAACGATTGAAGACCAAGAAACAATCGATAGCTGTTTCAATTTAGTACAGGAATGCTCAGCAATATGTATCCACACCCATAGTAGATATTGAGCCTAAGTGAATGGTTAAGCTTAAGACCTTACATCTAGTGATTTACATTTCTAACAAGAGTTATTTAGTGATATTGTAGTAGTATCATTCATTGACATTTGTCTAACAACATTTCTCAAGAAATGAATTCATTTTCTTATTTCGTAGCCTCTAAAGTTCCCATATACACATTAATTATGTAAATAAAATTCCATAGTGTTAAGTAATAATAACCCTAATTCTGACAGTAAAAATAAAGTGGAAATTGAAACTTGACAAAGATGAACAGTGTGAATCTTAATACAATAAAAATCAAATATGGTAAAAAAAAATGAAGAATCATTAGAACAGTTATAGGTCAGAAAATGTAATGAAAACAGGGTCGAAAGTAACAGTAAACCGAATGGAAGTGAAAATTGTGATTAAGAACAAGTCACTTCTTTTTTTCTAATTGAAATAATTAATTTGTTGTTCCTTTTGTGTACTTACTAGACAAAGTATAAATTATTTACTAACTTACTTACTTACTTACGCCTGTTACTTCTCGTGAAGGAGCATAGGCCGCTCACCAGCATTCTCCATTCAACCCTGTCCTGGGCAATCCTTTCCAGCTCCTTCCACTTCCTATTCATCCTTTGTATATCTGCTTCTAGTTCCCGACGTAATGTGTTCTTTGTCCTTCCTCTTTTCCGCTTCCCTTCAGGATTCCATGTTAGGGCTTGCCTAGTGATTGAGTTTGATGATTTGTGTAATGTATGTCCTATCCATTTCCATCGTCTTTTCCTAATTTCTTCTTCAGCTGGAAGTTGGTTTGTTCTCTCCCACAGAAGGCTGTTGCTGATGGTATCCGGCCAATGGATGTTGAGTATCTTGCGTAGTGTAAATGGATTTACTAAATTATCTAGACTCATAATATAACTGCATGTGAAACTGTCGGGTAATCTAGCGTTATTAACTCACATATTCCTTCGTACGCATTCATAAATTCTTTTAGATAAAATCCTGTGAGTTTTAGTTCGTTCTCCAATCGAGTGATTCGGATTTAATGATGAAAATGAATCATCAACTTCAACGTTTCAGTGGTTACATAAAATTCTTATAACTCGTGATGTAATATAGTTTGATATACTTTTTATTATGTTATGCTAGTCGACATTAATTAGGAAGAATAAGAATAAAAAGAATGGACTCATGTTATCAAGTTGATTTCAAAGTATTACACCAGATAATATTAAATGTTTACACAATAAACTCTAAACAATTAACTAAAAGTATGTGTTTCATATCAGAAGGGTTTTGTGGATATTATAGTAATCTCAATAGTTGGATCATGAGTCAACCAGGTCTGTTGTTAGATAGTAACTCACTGAAGACATTGTATCGCTCGATTTCGTGGATTAGTTGAAGTTAGACATTAACACCGTTGGATGTCGGCCAACTCAGTGGTCTAGTTGTAAAGCGCTCGCACGCGAGACTGATAGGTCCTGGGTTCGGATCTCGCAGGGGGTGAAGTCGTGGGTGCACACTGCTGAGGAGTCCCACAATATGACGAAACGGCCGTACAGTTCTTCCAGGTTTCCCATAGTGATCAAGTTTCAGTTAAAATTATGCATATTTGTAAAGATAAAAAAAGAACGATATTCAACTGAAAAGGTAGGTGTATATTACATAGATGAGGAACATATTTGTCTGATTTATGATCTTTTTTTAAAATAATGACAATAAATGTTTATTTCTATCAAGTTATATGATACCTGTCCAAATATGATCTAATCTATAAATTACGTCTAATTTAACTATGTAATTTAAGAATAACTTATATATTAAAACGTTGTATAATAATGAAATGCAATATTTTCAACCAATTTCAAACATACTTTAAGGATAGATATATAATGAGTTAATACTAAAATTCTGTCTGTAGCTCTTCTAGGGTTATTACTGGTCCCAAACCCGGGTAAAGGAGGAGGGTTGTGTGTGAGTTTGATAACCGCATCCTATAGAAAAAAATCTTGCTAAAAAAACGCCGACTAGAATAAACCAATTAAACCACTTAAATTCTCTCATCCGAGTTGAAGAGAGTATTATGATGTCTCAGGATGAAAGCCGAGATTCTTCGAAAGTCATGAGGCTGACAACTATGGCAAAAACTTTTATAGGTAAGTGGAATGTTCGGACAATCTAGGAGACCGGAAGAACCAGTCGAATAGCTAACAAAATGATGAGATAAAGCTTAGCAGCACTCGCAATCAGCGAAACTCATTCAACCTAAGATGGTCAAAAAGGGTAAGGTAGGGCAGAGATGCTGCTGTACACCGGTCACAAGGGGGAAAATGCTCCACAGACCAAGGGAGTTTCTCTGATGCTGTCCAAAGAAGCACGAAATGCACTTATACGGTAGGAATCTCATGGATCCAGGATCATCAAAACACCACTCAAAACAAAGACAGAGGCAATTACAATGAGTTTTACCCAATGTAATGCACCCACCAATGATAGCAATCACAATGATCAAGATCAGTTCTACTCCTGGTTACAATCAATAATAGCGAAGTGCTCAGGAATGCACATGTCTAGGAAAAAGAAGGCAAGACGATCAATGAGATTCAAGAACAGAGGAACAGATGGGTGGAACAGTTCGAAGATCTCTTGAATAGATCACCTCGACCGAATCACCTGGATATCGAAACAGTACACATAGACCTACCTATGGATATCAATCTACCAACGATCAAACAAATCAGGATGGTCATCAGACAAATCAAAAGTGAGAAAGCAGAAGGAACTGACAGAATACCAACTGAATCATTCAAGTCGGACATAGAAGCAACTGAAAACATGCTCCATGCTCTATTCAAGAAGATTTAGGAGGAAGAACAAGTGTCGATGAACTGGAAAGAATGATACCTCATCAAGATACCAAAGAAAGGAGATCTGAACAATTGTAAGAAGTACGGAAACCAGAGGCATCACACTACTGCCAGTATCAGAAAATGTTTTCGACAGTGTTTCTCAACCGGATGAAAGATCAAGTAGACGCTCAAGATCCAGATCAACAGACCGGAGTTTGTAAACATCAGTCGTGTACAGACCAAATCACGACACTACGAATAATTGTTGAGCAATGAATTGAATGAAACTCATCACTATACATCAACTTCATTGACTATGAGAAGCATTTGACAGTGTGGACAGTGAGGACTTTATGTAACCCTATTCGACACTATCATATAGATGAGAAGATTGCCGAAATCATTCGGAATTCATACGACGGATTACAGTGCTAGGTGGTGCATGGAGGACAGGTGATGGATGAATTGCAATCGACTCTGCTTTATCTCCCCCTTCCTCTTTCTTCCGGGGGTTGACTGGATTATGAAAACCTCGACGTCTGAGAGAAAGCACGGAATATAATAGACATCTTGGAAACAATTAGAAGAATTGGACTTCTCAAATGACCTGGCCGTTCTATCCCATACACATCAACAAATTCAGGTCTATACAACTAATGTGGCAGATGACTCTGCAGCAGTGGACCTCAACATACACAAGGAAAAAAGCAAGATTCTCAAATACAACACAAAGAACACACTTGGTGGATAAACTCTGGAAGAGATGGAAGCATTCACGTACCTCGACAGCATCGCTGATAAACATGGAGGATCTGATGCAGATTTGAAGGCGAGGATTGACTAAGCTATGGCCACATTCCTACGGTCGAAGGACATATGGATCTCAAAAGAACTATTAATCAATACCGAAGTCAGAATCTTCAATACGAACTCAAAGACAGTTAATTCTATTGTATGGAGATGAAACTTGGAGAACTATCACAACCATAATCGAAAATGTGTAGATATTTTTAAACAATTGTATACGAAAGATACCCAATTTCTATTGACCGGACACCATCAACAGTCTACTGTGGGAGAGAACAAACGAACTTCTAGTTGAAGAGGAAATCGGGAAAAGATGATGGGGTAGACAAGACACAAATTGAGAAAATTATCAAACTGCATCACGAGGCAAGCGCTAACTTGGAATCCTGAAGAAAATTAGAAGAGAGGAAGATCAAAGAACACACCGTATAGGGAATTCAAAGCAGATATCAAAAGAATGAATAGAAGTTGGAAAGGACTGGAAAGGATTTCTCAGGACAGAGTTGGATAGGGAATGCTGGTGAGCTGTCTGTACTCCTCTTTGAGGAGTAGCCGGTGTTAGTAAGCCAATAAGTTCTACCACCGTACATCCATGAAGAACACCACTCAGATACACATAGGCGACGGATGACATGGGACAAATAAGCATCACACAAGTTGGCGTATTCTACATCACTGCAGTGAGAAAGACAGTTTACAATACAAGAAGTGAAACAGAAAAATCTAATACCGTTTGAAGTGTGAAAATCGAAAAAAAACATCAAATAGATCTCTAGAAGAATGGATCAATTTAGACAATGAAAAGTAAAAGAAGCCCTACAATAGACAAAACAACAGAAATTTGGCTGAAATATAACTTGAATTTGGTTATAAGAGAAATACTATGACTTTTCGCTATGTACCATTCAAAATAGATTTTTTCTGAATCAAATAATTTGCTTTATTGCATACAATACATGTCGAGTATCACAAAATAATTGAACTCGATACACTTTTAAATGTAACAGAATAATCTGACTGCATTAAGAAACCATGAGAAAAAAATTAATAACCAAACACCTGCTATGTTCTAACAAAATGTTGTTCACATATTTGTCTTTCCCTTTTGCAAACTAACAACTACCTAGAAAAATTACTTCACTTCCATTGATTGAACAGTACCATTAGACCAGTTTCTAGACAATCTAGCAAAAGTTCTCCGGAGGAAATAAAATCAATAAGCATGTTATAATATAATCTATTATATTCATCAATTACAAATATTGGTCGTGAACAAAGACCCTAGTTACAATAATATTCCTCTAACTAAAGTATTTCACAGAATACTAATGTTGACTTAATATTGTTTGATGAGATCATACTGGATGGTAAAAGTTTGGAAGCTTCACATCTACTCAGAGTTCGCTTTGGTAATACGTTTAGAAGGGAAACTAAGATATTTACTATCAGACTACCTATGTTATCGAATTGCTAGCTCTTAGATCCAAGTACATATACATTAGTTACTAAATGATTTTGAAAACCTACAAAAGATTATTTCCGTCATAGAGTAAATTGGACAATATATTCCGTTATTTTTCCTTAAATTCTGTTTTTACTCTTAGATTTATCGACGTACAACTCCGTCAAAATGGTCACAAAAATCTAAACTTGGTGATTTAAATATCAATGGAAATGTTTACGATTGGTCAGGCTTATTAGATGCTTATTTTGATGAGACTGATGTGGTTTTTGATTCGGACTATCCAATTTATACCCGATATTTAGACTATTTACAAAAATTCCCAATACTTATTGGTACATTGGAAAGAAATTTCACAAAATCTGTAGCTGATCGGTAAGTAAATATTTATAATTATGATGATCATCTTGTGGACAGTCTTCTTACTTACTTACTTACTAACGGCTGTTATATCTAGTAGAGCATAGGCCATCTTCTTTCCAGTTGTTCCAAAGTGTTGTTCATTCCTTTGATACATGCCTCCAGTTTCCGGACAGTGTGTTCTTTGGTCGGGCTCTTTTCTTCTCGTCTTGAGAACTCCGAGTAAGGGCTCGTCCAGTGATGCAGTTTGGTGTATATCCTATCCACCTTCAACGTATTTACCTAATTTCCTCTCCAGCTGGAAGTTGGTTTGTTCTCTTTCCACAGTGGGTTGTTGCTGATGGTATCAGGTCAACGGACATTGAGTATCTTGGGTATACAATTGGGTACTCTCCATACATATTTAGTAACGAATTTTTATTAAGAAAAAAAACTAGTTTTTCTTGTTAGAACACATGCGATTTTACTTAGTTTTGTAACACTGAACGGATCCAGTCAGCAGGAATCTGTTTTATTCAACGAAACACTGACAATGCATTCATTTTTTGTTCCACACTGGAAACGTCACAATAAAAATGATCATTACCCGGTGAGGACAGAAGCACGTGTTGAACTTGCTTTTTTTTTAAATAAAAAGCTTCATTTTTTCAGTCATCCGTATGACATTAACTAATGTAATTCGAAATATTAGAAAATAATTGCTTTTAGCAAATTTCTCTTAATGAGATAACCATATTAAATATTAAAGTGACTATTCTTTGCCTTATATTCAATCAAAAGTAGATGAATTGTAGTATTTATTTATATCATATGGGATTTTGTGGAAATTGTAGTAATTTCAATGGTTAAGATCATGATATTAATCAACATATGCTCACTAGTGACTGACTTCACGAGGTATATCCTGGAGTTCTGGTGAAAAGTAGTGATCAGTGGAGTTCAACCAGGTCTGTTGTGAGATAGTAACTCACTGAAGACAATGGTGAATATGTCGCTCAATTTCGTGGATTAGTTGAAGTTAGACATTAACACCGTTGGATGTCGGCCAACTCAGTGGTCTAGTTGGTTAAGTGCTCGCGCGCGAAACCAGTAGGTCCTGGGTTCGAATCTCTCAGGGGGCAAAGTCGTGGATGGGCACTGCTGAGGAGTCCCACAATAGGACGAAACGGCCGTCCAGTGTTTCCAGGTTTTCCATGGTGGTCTAGCTTCAACTGATCCATGATCTTAACCATTGATTTTTATTTCGAATTAGTCAGATGAGACATTTTAAAATCATAAAGAGAAACATTTTTATCAAAAGAGTTGTTAATACTAATTCTAATGTTACTGAATACTTTTCATTGATCTTATTATGGTTTAAAACACAATAAACTGAGGTAACCATTTATATTTCTTCCTTCTAATATAATATCTTCGTTAATCAATTTGTTCCATACAAACTATGTATGGTATTTAGAATGTTTTTTATAAGGTATCTTTTCAATTGTATATTGACCTATTAAATGTGGAAAAGATTATTTTTAGGTATCCTTTGCATTCCTTTCAGGGTGAATTCAGTAGTTGTTTAGTTAGTGAACATAATCAATTTGATGGAAAACCATTCAATTTAGAATTTCAGTGTATATGCACAATAGTGTTCTTTTTGTGGTATTTAGCGTAGTATAACAACCCCCCCCCAAAAATCAACATAGAAATAAACAAACCATAGCAAAAGGGGAGAAATGATTTGGAAATACAAATAGTTTATTAATGGAAATGTAGATGAAATATTTAACACTTGATATATGATTATACATATATATGTATTAGCAAATAAAAAGGTTATTGTTAAAGGAAATGTTACTAACATCAAGTAGAATATGTATTTTATTTGTTAGTTGGTACATTTTAGATGAACATCTACTTGACCTATGTACGTAATGATTATGACTGACTTAGAAACTTAGAAATGTTGAGTTTGTTTGATGAGTGCACTGTTGTTGTAACTGTGGACTGCAGATTAGACGGCAGTAATTTATCGATCGGACCAAAGACGTGTAAAACACGTGAGAACAGCCTAGAGTTCTAGTTGGTCCTGCTTTTCGCCTAGCTCAGCCAGTTAAGTCCAGAATGCAAGTCCCAGCCTCTGAGATAGGAATCCTTATATTTCAAATATACTGAGTTTGCATATCAATCAAACCGACCACAACGTACCAATAAAATATGAAACAACATCTGTACAAGAATAAGCCAGATGTGGCTGTGAATGAAGGAGGTAGCGATTAACAAACAGGGAATAGTTCATGAATGGTAAATCGTATAGTACTAGTTCATAGATCAAAATAAAGCTCATAATAAGAGGGAGATGAATATGAATAGTTTAGTTGCATAACAATTTGACGATAAAAACATACTCATAATATTGGTCCATAAATGGATCCCCAAAATTACCATTCATTATTCCTATCGGGATACAACAACTGTCATAAATAAATATGATCTTGGGTCATTGTTAATGAAGCATATCGAAAGCCATTATGTAAGAAAAGTCTCTTATTTTCATATTTTTCTAATGAAAAAGTAGCCAAATTTCTATGTCTTTTTGATGATTTTACATTTTCTGTGCTGAATGGTTCAATAAAGGAACAACGTCTAGCCAGCATCTTTCTTTCGGGCTATAAATAGTCTCCTCTTGAGCTTACACATTTATAGGCTACAATTACCTTCCATATTATGTGAGATCCCTGGTAAAATAAAGAATACACATGTAATACAACCATGCATAGTAATTCCATGCATACAAAGTTTCAATGTTTCCGCATACATTGTTATTTCTAACAAAAACTCAAAATCGTTTGAAGATAAGCGTCTCATCACATAGTCACTTAACAATTATTTCTAGTTTAGTCTCTTGTTCCAGGCATATGGAATGATTTAAAAACACTTATTACCGTGTAGAAAATAAATAAATAGGTCAGTTTGATAAGGTAACAACATAGGATTTTGTAAATTGTTTAATAAAATAAAGAATAATAATCCATGTGTTATATTTCCCTCTGTTGTGACTTCAAAGACAAATCTACAGTATATGTAAACCGATTACTATATAAGACCACTTCAATCAAGACGCCAATTATTGTTAAGTCTGAACACTTAATGTGGTGATAACATCACTCTTTATTTACTGATTTTAGTCCCGTAAATAGTTTATTCATGTTTCTAAACAAATGTGTTAATATCAGAAAGGGTTTCTGGAGATCTTAGAAATTTCATAGATTGAAATCATGAGTCAATCTGTGAAATTTCTAAAATCGCCACAAACCCCTTCTGATAATAATCATCTGCTCAATAGTGACTGACTTCAAGAGATACTCCTGGAGTTCTAGTAAGAAGCCGTTACCAGTGGAGCTCAACCAGGTCTGTTGTGAAATGGTAACTCACTGAAGACAATGGTGTACGGTGGCGCAACTTTGTGGATTGGTTGAAGTTAGACATTAACACCAATGGACGCCGACTCAGTGGTCCAGTTGGTTAAGCGCCTGGCACGAGACTGATAGGTCCTGGGTGCGAGTCTCGCGGGGTGCGGAACCGTGGATGCGCACTGTTGAGGAGTCCCACAATAGGACGAAACGGCTGTCCAGTGCTCCCAGGTTTTCCATGATGGTCTAGCTTCAATTGACTCATGATTTCAATCTGTCAAATGTGGTAATAACTAACATTTAAACGAAATACAAATTGTCATCACACTTTTATTGAAATAAATATCCGTGATTGTTTTACAGATTAAAAACGATGTGATAAACATCTGATTAAAAAGTCAATTAAATTATTTTTATTCAATTCATGAGATACTATTCTGTGTATTTCACATTGAACCCATCGATGTTTTTCAGTTTTATAAAAAGCCATATTGATTTCATATAACAGATAGCGTGTTATGTAAATCATTGTTCAGATTGTTAGTTTCATAGAGCTCATATCATTAGCAATTAGATTTCCGCTATGATGTATACATATATGACTGCTTATGTTTCCTTCGGTTGATAGGAAGATTGTATATTGATAAATGAGATTTGAAGAAATACATGAGTTTACGTTAAACACAAATATTTCTGGGATACTCATATAACTGTTCATCTACAAATCTGTTAAGTCTTGCTGATTGGACGCTATATTCGTTCCTAAGCTATTCTGATAACCCGCACGCTAGAACTATACAGCGACCTGAACACCAGAAAGAAGACGCAAAGTATGAGAGAGACACTTTACGCCAAGGTTCGTTTTTGTACAGAAAACATGGGTATTTATAGATGTTAACGTTTGTTAAATCGACATCATATTTCGGCTAATCCGTTAACGACATATTATGCTACTGACCAATAGTAGCACGCCACGTTGGAATTCTAGAATGCTCCATCATGCTCTGATTGGCTAGGACTCTTCGGCTTCCTCTGGGCCTCTGGAGGCTCCGTAGGAGTTCTCCGAAAGCCGACTCGACAAAATCGTATCAAAATTTCACAATCAGACCCTATACAAAAAAAACACTATCGTTGAAGAAAGAGAAAGTTTCATCCAAAATACTCATATTTAATAATTAAAGGTCCCACAGAAAGCGCTAATCTGTTGTGAAGTGCATACAGCTTTGAACTAATAATAAACCAAATGTTTTCATCATCCGATGTAAAATTATCCTTTTAACAATGATTCATTGAGTAACTTTCGAAAGTTAGTTACTCAGATATTCAAGGAACGAATAATCTATGAAAAATACAACTAACTACTAGTTAGTTCCTACAGTGTTGTCAACATCATGCCAATCGATCTTCAGTCCTGAATAACTTTAGTAAATAAGTTTACAATCAATCATAATAATTATACTGTAGAAGACTTTGAAATCTTCTTGAGTTTTTTAGATATATTTTAATTTAAGCTAACAAACCATGGATTTATTCAAGCTTCTCACATACTAGACAAATGTAAAACAGTTATTTGGTATTCCTCCTTTTCTAAAGACCAAATGTTACTAACGTAAAATAAAACTTCAATATAAATTTTACTACTTATTATTAGTTAATTCATATGTGTTTTCAGGTAAAAAATTACTATGGACAAGCTAAAATTCGCCAAACATCAATACCCAGCTTAAAAATGATTAATTATAGATTTTAAAATAATTTTTAGTTTCAGACTCTTCCTTCCGTATATTGATGGCCAAAATTTTCAGCTTTCGGTAAACACTATAGTTAGCTCCCAAATGCCCTGGTATGGCCGAGAGTGAGGAGACTCCGCTCTTCCCCTTGAAATGCTCTCAGACGGCCACGCGTATATAGCCTCTGCCAGGGAAATCCTATTCACTGCCTTCTCTCAGCGGAGGTGTTGTTTACGAAATCGAGAGGACGGAACGTGAATGTCCAGCGCTTTAACCGTATCCCAAACCAATGGTGCACAAGGGCTCCAATTTCCTGCGGGAACAAATGGCGTATGAACCAATTGTTGGTCACAGACTTCCATGGGACTACATCTCCTTACGATGTTCCACTGCCTTGTGGATCAGACCTTTAGGTCGAAGGCTCTGGGAGTGGCCCCCTAATGAAAACCACCTGCTTCGGTTTGGGCACCCGGGGCAGTATCACAGCCCTCACACATATCGAATGAGATTTGTGTGGCGCATATGTATTTGGTGCCCCCGTGTAGCAACATCTATGTGTTAAATAAATAAATATTTTGAAATGATTAACTTTAAATCCAACAGTTTAGACATTCCCTGTTTAACCTGTTTAACCAAATCATTTAGATAAAGATCAGTTGTTTAGTTGGTTATCAATGTCTATTAAATTAGAACAAAAACAATTTTAAATAATCAGTATGATAGTTTATTCAGTTACTAAATAGTACTGAGTTTAACCAAAGGTGAATTAAATGGTAATTGTGACAACGGATCACGTGTGAACTCGAGGAGGCTGTAAGAGGCTCAGAAGGAGCCGAAGACGTTCCATCCAATCACCTTTCGAAAAAATATTCTAGAATTCGTACGTGTAGCTTCCCGATTGGATAATGCTAATAGCCCCTTGTATGCGGATCGGAGGACTGTAATGATGATTTCGTTCTCACTAAAAACTATAAATACCTGACAATTTTGTACTATGATTGACACTGTTTGGAATAATATTCCTTTCATCAGTCTTCTGTCTTCTTATTGCGACTTGGAAGGGTTTTGGTGTTTTAGTGCTCTGTTATACGCGGTATATCAATAAATCAATTTTCAAGATATAGCAGTAATAAATAAGCGCTTTAAAACGCTAATAAAAGTAAATATTTCAATTTGCTGTATCGGTAAAATAACTGTATTTTCAACAGTCTTAGGATAATGGGGCTGCCATTTAGGCCCCTTCACCTGCGCTATATAGTACAACAAATTAGTTGGCAGAATAATGATCTACCTTAATAAATAATTCGGTAAAACAATTCAGTATAAATGTTTGTAATTCACAATATACATCCCTGAATGACCTTAGTTAAATGATCACTGTATTATAGTAATTGATGGACAGCTGTTTCAGTTCTAATATGGAATTTTTCAACAGTGTAAATCCTGGATTGCATGATGGACCGAACACAGGACCTCAAGGTTACTGGGGAAGAACCCACTAGTGTATGTACTTATCCTCAACCAGTTCGCGATATGAGACAGCTATTTTCCATTATCTTAGGTATTTGTAAGGACTGTTGAATGTTCCTGATTTCAATAACATTTCATAGTCTCCACCCCCAATACCAGTGGTTCTGGATATGACTAACAGAGACGAAGTCATCTGTCGTTAGAAAACATACTTCTGTAGAATTATAAACATTTTTCCCAAGTTTATTCCTTTCATCAAGCATGTGGCTGTGTGGTTGCAAACAGTGAATAACATGTACCCTAAGGTACTTGAAGCTACCACCGACCTTTCACAAATGGTTTATTATGTGTGTTTTAAATAGTGATTAACCAGAAAACCGCACAATTTTGTCTAATTTAAATTAACTACTATAACAATATAAACAATATAAGACGATAATACCAAGTGAATTACTATAACAATAATTAAGTAGTATATTAAATTTTGCAACAATCGTTGGGCTCATTCTCGGCATGATTTTACGTCATATCGTTTTCGTGATATTGTCGTGACTTTTACCTCAAGTATTGATTTTGACCTATCAATTAAACGGACCTCATTTCGATTATGAGCCAGTTATTTTAATGGTCACATCAAGATCATTTACGACAATACGCGGTTAACAAAAGTCATTGGAAAATACGATATTGTTTAAACTCTGATAACTGATTTACAACAAAACAACCATCGAAGCTACAAAATTTCCTATATTATTTTTGTCTATATGATACAATTATGACACCACTATGCATCTTATTAAACATAGTCATAAGCCATATCTACCTTACGAATTCTAGAGATACAAACTGAATCATCCAAGTGAAATAGTTGTTTGTGTGATGAGAGTTTTGGAGCGATGAGTTTCAGTTCTTGACTCTAGTAAACAACAATTCGACAATAAATCATGCTAACAGTTACCAGTCTATGTTTTATTTTATCCATGAATATAAATATGTTTCTATTTCTCATCTCCAATTTACCAAAATCATGTTTATCTTCACTATTTGACGACACCTCGTACAGAAATTTCAGATAAATTATTCACATCAACAATAAATGCCTATGTGTTTTCATCCAGTATAAACAATAAACATTTATTATTAGTTATTTATTTAAACACATAAACATTGGTACAAGGGGCACCAAATACATATGCGCCACACAAATCTCATTCGATATGTGTGAGGGCTGTGATACTGCCCCGGGTGCCCAAACCGAAGTAGGTGGTTTTCATTAGGGGGCCATTCCCAGAGCCTTTGACCTACAGGTCTGATCCACAAGGCAGTGGAACATCGTAAGCAGATGTAGTCCCATGGAAGCCTGTGACCAACAACTGGTTCATACGCCATTTGTTCCCGTAGGATACTGAAGCCCATGTGCACCATTGGTTTGCGATCCGGTTAAAGTGCCGGACATTCACTTTCCGTCCTCTCGATTTCGTAAACAACACCTCCGCTGAGAGAAGGCAGTGAATAGGATTTCCCTGGTAGAGGCTATATACGCGTGGTCATATGAGAGCATTTGGAGAGGGAGGGCGGGCCCATCCCACACTCGGCTATACCAGGGCATTTGGGTGCATTAATTGGAACGATTATAATAAGAAAAATAATGTTATAATATAATATTTATTTTCATCGTAATGATGAGGTGTAGTGAAAATCGTAAAGAAGGCTGTTAAGTACATTTTTCGTACTTATAATATTTTATCCTGTAGCTCAAATGCTTTACCAATATTCTTTCAAAGTCTACATATCCTACAATATCCTTATCAAGAAATTGCGTCGAAATATTGGTGAATATACATGCAAATAAATGATCAATAATAAAGTAAATATCTACCATATATTCATCATAACGGTTATGTTATATAGCTTGACAACAGAAAAAATAATCGATTTATTTATAGTCATCTCAAAATGTATAACTGATGCAAATAAAATACATTTTAGATATTTGATTCTTATTTGACTGATAATGTAACTATAAACTGTCTCAGTTAACCTTAAATAGTATAATTTTACACAAATATGTATGTTCAAACAACTCAAATCTTACTTTCAATTGATAATATATATTCTATACTCATTGTCTAATCTCAGTATGATCTGATTGTTAATGATATAGATGAAATATAGATCCTAATAATTTATATGTTCTGTCGATTGAACCGGTTGATAATAAGTTGGATTTGAAAAAGTAGGATACTGATGTTTCGGATGTTTATTATTTCATATACCTATTTTGGAAAGTAGACGAAGAAATAAGAAGTGTGGATGTTTCTACTCAAAATATTACTAATATAATATTAATTAGAATAGATAACCCATAGTACGATAAAGGGGCAGTCACTGAATAAAATAATAGGTGTACAACATCCAAGAATACATTAGAAATATAAGTGTAAATGTGTAAGGACATGAATATAAGAGATATATATGTAATGAAGGTTACAATTTCCAATCAAGAGAACAGAGTCATTAAGATGGCAAAAACGACTCAATAGTTAGTTGTCAGATTTGCCTAAGTCTGTTCAAAAATTTGGTTAATTCGTGTAATTGTGTAATAATAAGAAAGCTAGCACAACACTATAACATTTTTTCCTACTGTTAATTTTATTTTAACTGAGTCTTATTTCATTTGATTATTGGCTTCTGTGCATTAAGTAACTACTTGCCGAATCTGTGATCTGGAGATTAAGCGTTCAAACACGAGATTGAAGAGTCCCGGTTCGATCTCCTTTGGCGAAACCGTGAATACGAACTCCCAAAGAATCAAGTATTGGAAAGAACAGGTCTTCAATGCTTCTTGATTTTTACTGGGAGTCTAGATGAGATTAGCATGTGATTTATGTCAAAAAATTTCTACAATCTCCACAAACCCCCTTTGGTGATGAAAATAACCATACTCATGTTATTCAAACCCTTTTCACCCAGTATCGTAGTTTCAGAAGTTACCATTGAAACATTCAACTAGTGACTGACGTCCTATATACCTGAATAATTTACATTGGCTAACTAATTAATGTTAACTTATGCCATGTTATCTTTTCCTCAGTTGAGTCGTATTTCGGTCCCTTCATGACTTTATGTGCACCTTGAGAACAAGTGGAGATCAGTAAAGAAACTAGACTCTTTTAGGTAGATTACTACATCCTAACACTGATTCATCGGTCAACTAATCAGATTTCCTTAATTGACTTGTTTTATTTTTATTAAACTTTTGTAAAATGTATTCATATTTAACATCAGAATATAAAAAACCACATTATTCAAAGGAGTTTACATGATATCTTTTGTTTAATTTACAGAATCATGAATAACTACATGTTGTGGAATGTTCTAGATACGTACACATGGCATTTGTCATATGAATATTACATGTTACATTTATCATACAATTATCAAACTGAACATATCATGGATCTGGAGTGTTTTTTTGTAACACATGAACTATTTGATACTGTATTAGGAGCAATTTATGCTGAAAAACATGTACATAACGAAACAGAAAACGAGGTAAACATAACATTGTGAATTCATTAGTTTTTTTTTTTAATTTTCATTTGAGCATATTAAAATCATTATTCATTATGAGTAATATGAGTAATGGATCAGATCACTTTGACACTTCATTCAGATTACTGAGGAATTCTAAGTTGCTTCAATATTCAATACTTATCTTATAAACCAAGATAAATGAACCACGATATTTACAAAGTGAGCAATAGTTAGACGAAACTACATTTAAAATACTTACATCTTGTAATACACTGAATTCCCGAACAGAAACTTACCTGTTATGTTGTTCACTTTGGTATAGTTATACCATGAATAATCAATAAAAGTGAATTGAGTGTATAATTTCTAAACCTCAGTTTTTCTATTCTCTTAAATTTGAAATTCACAATGACACATGCAAGTCAATATAGGCGCATTCCTCCTAAGGAATAATTTTTTACCATAATATTAAATCTCTTTGTATGAATAAACTGATCATGGGTTTTTATGATAATCTACCATCCTTTAGTGTTTCAATAGTAATTAAATGTTAGAATATATTTCATAGTATTAGTAACCTATAGACCTATATCAGAAGGGGTTTTGTGGATATTATAGTAATTTCAGCAGTTGAGATAATGAGTCAGTTGAAGCTAGACCATCATGGAAAACCTGGAAGCACTGGACGGCCGTTTCGTCCTATTGTGGGACTCCTCAGCAGTGCCCATCCACGATCCCCCACCCCGCGAGATTCGAACCCAGGACCTACTGGTTTCGCGCGCGAGCACTTAACCAACTAGACCACTGAGTTGGCCGACATCCAACGGTGTTAATGTCTAACTTTAACTAATCCACGTAATTGAGAGACATATTCACGATTGTCTTCAGTGAGTTACTATCTCACAACAGACCTGATTGAACTCCACTGGTCACTACTTCTCAGTAGAACTTCAGGATATATCTCTTGAAGTCAGTCACTAGTGAGCATATGTTAATTAGTATCAGAAAGGGATTTGTGGAGATTGTAGTAATTTCAACAGTTGAGATCATGAGTCAATTGAAGCTAGACCAGCATGGGAAACCTGGAAGCCTGTCGCGAAACTGACAGGTCCTGGGTTCGAATCCCGCGAGGTGGGGTCGTAGATGCGTACTGCCACTGAGGAGTCCCACAATAGGATGAAACGGCCGTCCAATGCTTCCATCTTTTCCATGGTGGTCTAGCTTCAATTGGTCCATAGACAATTGTCATCATTTTCAAATGAATGAAGTTATCTAGTAGTGTGTTGGTGAATTTTAAAACTCACATACATGTACAAATGTTTTTTTTGTTTGTTTTCAGGTTAAACAAATGACAACATATTTAAAAACTAGTTTAAAAAATCATTTAAAACAAATACAATGGATGGATGAACAGACTAGAAAAGATGTGAATGAAAGAGTAAGCAAGTTATTCTTTTTTATTTTAAACCCCTTTATTATATTTCATAAAATGAGGGTTGTTTTGAAGTATTAACAAAATGAATACCACAACTGATTGATCACCACCCAGTGATCAGTCAATTGTGATCATATCTCAGTCCTACAGGAGGTCGGTCGCTGCTCGGATAGCTCAGTGGTAACGTCTCTGACTGTGAAGCTGGATGAAGCCGGGGTCGAATCCTCCAGGGAGCACCAGTTCCCTCAAGATTACAGGTACAACTTGCTGACGAGTGCCAAGCAGCACGAAACCCGGGTACAGGGTTTCCTGTCGACTACCTCCAACCACCATCTAATCTCAAACTGAATACCATATTGCCATTTGAAGATTTAAACAACAAAATATTTCAATTAATTAAATTATATTAATAATTACAGGAATTTTGTGAAGATTGTTACAATTTATTCTTTACACCATGAATTGATATCAGTGAAACAACCATTGGACAACATCCCAGCAGAGACACTAAAAGCAGACGTAGCGGCAACTGCAAGGATACTCCACATTCTCTTCAATAAGATTTGGGATGAGGAACAAGTACCAACAGACTGGAAAGAAGGACTTCTGATCAAAATACCGAAGAAAGGCGATCTCAGCAACTGTGATAACTACAGGGGCATCACTCTTCTCTCAATACCGGGAAATGTCTTCAACAGGGTATTGTTAAACAGGATAAAGGACTGCGTAGACGCCCAACTTCGTGACCAACAGGCAGGATTCCGTAAGGATAGATCGTGTACAGACCAAATCGCAACTCTACGGATCATTGTGGAACAATCAATTGAATGGAATTCATCACTCTACATCAACTTCATTGACTACGAAAAGGCATTTGATAGCGTGGACAGAACAACACTATGGAAACTTCTTCGACACTACGGCGTGCCTCAGAAGATAGTCAATATCATACAGAACTCATATGATGAATTACACTGCAAAATTGTGCATGGAGGACAGTTGACAAAGTCGTTCGAAGTGAAGACCGGTGTTAGGCACGGTTGCCTACTCTCACCCTTTCTCTTTCTCCTGGTGATCGACTGGATCATGAAGTTGCAACGTCTGAAGGGAAGTGAGGGATAAAATGGACATCTAAGATGCAGTTGGATGATCTAGACTTCGCAGAAGATCTGGCCCTTCTATCCCAAACGCAACAACAGATGCAGGAGAAGACGAACAGTGTGGCAGCAGCCTTAGCAGCAGTAGGTCTCAATATACACAAAGGGAAAAGCAGGATTCTCCGATACAACACAGAATGCACCAATCCAATCACAATTGACGGAGAAGATTTGGAAGATGTAAAAACCTTTACATATTTGGGCAGCATCATTGATGAACAGGGTGGATCTGATGCAGTTGTGAAGGCGCGGATCGGTAAAGCAAGAGCAGAATATTTACAACTGAGGAACATCTGGAACTCAAAACAACTGTCAACCAACACCAAGGTGAGGATTTTCAACACAAATGTCAAAACAGTTCTACTATATGGGGCAGAAACCTGGAGAACTACGAAAACCATCATCCAGAAAATACAGGTGCTTATTAACAGTTGTCTACGCAAAATACTTCGGATCCGTTGGCCGGACACTATTAGCAACAACATACTGTGGGAAAGAACAAACCACATCCCAGCGGAGGAAGAAATCAGGAAGAAGCCCTGGAAGTGGATAGGACACACATTGAGGAAAGCACCCAACTGTGTCACAAGACAAGCTCTCACATGGAATCCTCAAGGCTAAGTAAAGGAAACGAGGAAGACCAAAGAACACATTACGCCGAGAAATGGAGATAGACATGGGAAAAATGAGCGAGAATTTGATGGAACTAGAAACGAAGGCGGAGGACAGAGTGGGTTGGAGAATGCTGGTCAGCAGCCTATGCTCCATTGGGAGTAACAGGCGTAAGTAAGTAAGTAAGTAAGTAAGTAAGTAAGAAACAACCACTGAAAAGCAGAAAGTGTTGTATATCTGTGGTGGTCGGTATTCGATATATCCCTTAAACTTCGTATACAATTCGTCTTGATAACCGTCCTATTTAACCCCAACTGTATATTATTCAGAAGGCGAATACGAAGCGTTGATTACGTTTATTTCGAGACCACACACACAGATGTCCAAAATTACAGATGCATTAAACGAGCATTAAGAGTTGTGTCGAACGGCAAACAGGCAAGCGAGCGACTGAGCGAATGTAAGTAATCGAGTACAATCAAGCGAGCGAGAAAGCAGAGTCAACCATATGAATAACGTGGACATATATAGCATGTGAAATTAATGAGTAATCGAATCAAATAAGCGGTTAGTAGTGAGACTAGCAGAGTGAATAAATGCGTAGGCCGTAAGCAATATTCAAGCATGCGTATTTCATACAAGCACAAAATAATAATAAGGGTACAATAAATTGTTATAGTGCGGATGGCTTTGTCCGCTAAATAAGTTAGCAAAAGGGCTTAACTGAGTTAAATGAGAATAAACCCATTTGCACGTGAGTCGCTATATATCTATTCTGTCTCAGTACGGGACTTCTGAGTAGTACACATGAACGGCCTTAACCGGAACGTTCGTTAGGGTTATAGAAGTATCCTATACAAAACTTAAATAGCTTTCCGATGCTTCCCGGTTTTCAAATGTTGTTAAACTAGGGTTAGTCAAAAATATAATCCATAAAATTAAAACGTATGTCAAAATATAAATAGATCTCTGTTTTTATACACATTAGTCAACCATACCTTGATTTTACCAGACATACGAGAATAGATCATGATTATTATTATTCAACTTCAGTAGTTTACCACCTTCTTCAAAACTCATTTCTCATTGGGGATGAGATAATTTTTTTTCTAAAAACTACCTCAAGTTTATGAACCAAGGGAAGGGATTGTAAATGTACAAGTTTTCGATTGAACAACTACTTTATGACTGTAAGGTGAGGTTGAGATGTCTAAAGTACTTCATCAGAATAAAAGAGCTGAATATGGAACGAGTTCCTTTCTAATAAACTATTCACTTAACTACTAATAGTCTGTTTACCAATTACACTTTTATTTTACAACCCAATCAACATTTCTCAAAATAAAAAAATGTAAACCCAACCTAGTATTTACTTTATAAATAACTTTGTGAAGGATATCTTTATTCATACCAATCAGTTTGTTACTTTGAGTGTCGGGCTAACGTATCTTAATAAACGGTTCTGTAAGGTCTCTAGAAAATCAAAATCAAACTTTTCTAGATCCATGTTCATTTTATATACTTCTTCGAATACTCCCATTTCATAATCAAATACATCTGACTATACAAAATCAAAATGTCCGATACGAAGTGTTTTCGAGATGAATGTATTTTAGACACACCATATCACAGTAGACTAAATACTTAAGGTAAAACGAGTATAGTATGTGAATACATGAATAATATGAACATATGTTTACAATGAAATATTCAAACAGACATACAAGCAGTCATGTGTATGTATATGTACATACATAAAAGTTGTTAATTAGTCAGGCCTTAAGCGTCCACGTATGAGACTGAATGTTCTTGGCTTAATTCCCAGACTCAGCGTTCTGGATGCATACTGATGAGAAGACCCATACTAGGTTTCCAATATTGGTCTAGTTAAGGTTAGTTCATGATTCAATCTATAAAAAAATATAGAATAACTAAAATGCTGAAAAATATCACATTGAATCGTTATGTTCTTGTTTAACTTTTAATCTGTTTACATCAAAAAAGGCTGGTAGAAACTGCTCATTCAAATTTATTTACAATATACTGGTAAGTTTAATTTTAGGGAGATGCTCAAAAAGAATAAGATGAATCTGTTTCGAACTTAAATCACTTAAAATTCAGTTGGTATTGTTTGGCTTGTATCTTACAATTGAGGTTTAAGACTCCAATTGATCAGTCTGTTATTGGCATATGTGGTATGCTGTGTGTATGCCTCGATATTACCTTAATTCACAAGCTATTTGTAAGCAATGATGGATAGTGGGTTCGAGTCCTAGAGTGAACACCAACTCTCTGAGATGCAGGTACATCCAGCTGACGAGTCTCAAATAGGACGAAACGTGCGTCCTGGATTTCACTGCTAGCCACTATACATTAAATCATTTAAGATCAAAAGAATACATTTTTATAATACAGTGAACATAACATAGTATCCAAGTAAATTACATGAAACGTTTACTCTTTCTGAAGTAGATTCTATCTGATACAGAATTTTCCCATTTTTTCATAGCCAATATCAAATTATATGATTACAGACATACGGAATAAACCGGACAACAACAAGTAATAAGATAAATAGAATGTGAAAGGTAGTATTCATTCTTATTATAATTATATATTAAAATAATATGCCAGAAATTCTTTGAAAGTGTCTATTCCTACCTTAATAACTATGCTAAAATTGAATTCATTAATGTTTATCTTTATCTAGATTAACAAAATGAAAATTTTATTCAAAGTTCCGGAAATTATGCGCGATGATAAGAAATTAAATTATGCCTATCGAACGGTAAGCTTATTATAATCTTCTAATGAAGATAACTTGAAATGTATGAACTAGTTTAATGCAAAATAAACCGTGTTGATCTAGAAAAGATTCATAACAAATGTGGTCATAGATAACAGGAATGAAATAAATATTATAAAAGATATTAGATAAACGTCTCGCTCTCTTAGGAATGCACTGAAACTAAAGATTTCTGTGTCCAAAACACTAACTGTAACTAATATATTTCCATATAGGCCCCCAAATGCCTTGGTACGGCCTAGAGTGGGCAGAGTCCGCTCTCCCTCTCGAAATCCTCTCACATGACCACGCGTATATAGCCTCTGCCAGGGAAGTCCTACTCAATGCCTTCTCGTGGCATTACTGTTGTTTAGGAAATTGAGAGGACGAAAACCGAATGTCCGGCACTTTAACCGGATTCCAAACCAATGGTGCACATGGACTCCAATTTCCTGCGGGAACAAATGGCGTATGAACCAATTGTTGGTCACAGGCTTCCATGGGACTACATCTCCTTACGATGTTCCACTGCCTTGTGGATCAGACCTTTAGGTTGAAGGCTCTGGGAGTGGCCCCCCTAATTAAACCACTTGCTTTGGTTTGGGCACCCGGGGCAGTATCACAGCCCTCACACATATCGAATGAGATTTGTGTGGCGCATATGTATTTGGTGCCTCTTTGTATCAGTATCTATGTGTTGAAATAAATAATTAAAAACAGACACTGTTATTACTCAAGCTCAGTGGTCAAACTATACTGCATTGACTACGAGATATTAGAGATCTTTTTACATTTCATTTCAACTTGAATAATTTCCATGCATGCATTAAAAAATTGTTTATTATTTCTTATTCATCAGTGGCTCTTCATATGATGTCTATCTGTACTTTAAACTATCTTTCACACACAAAGCTGTAACAGACTGAAAACTCCTAAATGTTTATGAGAGGTGCATTCGGAATTCAATCATTCTTACTTTTGACTTGAGTAATTTAGGCACAGTAATTATTAATGATAAGACTACTATATATTATAAGCAGGTTAGTCTATTAAAATGCATAAAATAATATTGTAGATGGCTACGTTGATTAATTACTGATTATCAGTCAATGTTGTGTTCGTCTAGTCCTTAGTGCTAATCGAATTCAAGAGCTCATTTTTGCAGTGTCGTCAACGGCATAAGTGATTCAAAATGCATTATCTTTCGAGTAGAGGTAGTCTGCAGGATGAGTCTCCTCAAGACTTCAGACATGTCTTGCTTGAGGGCGCCGACTAAAATGGAACCTGGGTCAAGAGAAGTTTTCTGTTTATCATTTAGAATCACCTAACAATTTTGATAGTGTACAGTTCTTTAAGTTGTATAGTTTAGTTGAAAAGCTGAGAATATCTTCCTGAAGTTAATCGTAATCATCTGCTTAGAATAGAAGAGAAATTCTTGTTGAGTTATTCCATAAGAAAAATCGTGTATAATTAGTTTTGTTCATGACTCCGTTTTACCCATACCTGTGAACTTCGTAGACCGTCCAGTTGACCCATAATCATGTTATGAATTAGATCAATATCTAGCAACTGACCAAAATATGGTGGTTCTAGAAATTCTACCGCCTTTTTAGCTATTTTCCAAAATCTTGTTATTTCTCATTATTGAAGCTTTCCATCCATATTTAAATTATTGAGCTCGGATAGTTGAACGCTAACCGAAATAATAACTTCAAATGTCAAGGTTTCATTTGTTTCAAGTTAGAATTATTGAAATGTCTAATACACAGAGGTTTACCATTCGGAAAAGACTGAATTCAACGAGTGAATAATCTCTCCATAGTTTGAATATTTCATCATTATATCTTCATATAACCTAACTAGTCATTCATTATTATACCATTTATGGTATTCACACGGTACTTTGTTGATTCTATATTTCAAACATATACTTTAAGGACTAAGTATAAGTATCAATTCTATTATGTATCCGCACTATTATTACAAATATTTTTGAATTTGACATTTAATCAATTTGACGCACTAACTAGATGGAATACTTAGACTTACTGAATAAAATGTTACATGTCTCACTTCAAATAAACAGAACTATTTAATAAAATTCAGAGGCAAATAATTTCCATTAAATTTGTGTTAAAAGTGATGTAACAAACTTACGTCTGTTAACTCTTGTGTAGGAGTACAGGCAGCCCAATATCATTCTATATCCAAATCTGTTCTGAGCGATCCTTTCCAGTTGTTTCCAAATTCTATTCATTCGTTTGATGTCTGCTTTCAATTCCCGACATCGTGTGTTGTTTAGCCTTCCTCTCTCCCAATTCCCTTAAGGATTCCAAGTGAACGCTTGCCTCGTGATGCAGCTTGATAATTTTCTCAATGTGTGTCTTATCCAAACTCGGCCTGTGACTTTTCTAGTTACTTCCGCTCCCAAGACCGGAAAAAGGAGGAGGGTTGAGCATGGGGCCGGTAACCCCATCCTGTGGAAAAAAATCTTGCTTCCCCTCACATGTCAAGGTCTTTGCAATACAGTCAACCACCAGAAGAAAGAGGAAGGAAGAGAGTAAGCAGCCTTGTCTGAATCCGGTCCTCAATTGAAATTCATCCATCACCTGTCCTCCATGCACCACCTGGCACTGTAATCCGTCGTATGAATTCCGAATGATTTCGGCAATCTTCTCATCTATATGATAGTGTCGAATAAGGTTACATAAAGTCCTCACTGTCCACACTGTCAAATGCTTCTCATAGTCAATGAAGTTGATGCATAGTGATGAGTTTCATTCAATTCATTGCTCAACAATTATTCGTAGTGTCGTGATTTGGTCTGTACACGACTGATGTTTACGAACTCCGGTCTGTTGATCTGGATCTTGGGTGTCTACTTGATCTTCCTTCCGGTTGAGAAACACTCTGTCGAAAACCTTTCCTGATACTGACAGTAGTGTGATGCCTCTGGCTTCTGTAGTTCTCACATCTGCTCAGATCTCCTTTCTTTGGTATCTTGATGAGGTATCATTCTTTCCAGTTCACAGCCACTTGTTCTTCCTCCTAGATCTTCTTGAATAGAACGTGGAGCATGTTTACAGTTTTTTCTATGTCCGACTTGAATGCTTCAGTTGGTATGCTGTCAGTGATAAGTCTTGCTAATTGAACGCTATATTCGTTTCCTAAGCTATTCTCGTAACCACTAAGCTAGAACTACACAGCGACCTGAACACGAGAGAAAAGGCGCAAAATATGCGAGAAGCACTTTGCCCCAAAGGTTCGTTCTAGTACATAAAATATTGAGTTTTGATAGTATTTTAGATGTTCTTGGGTTTCCCGAAAATTGTGGAATGCTACTAAACTTATTAGCAGTATAGTAATCAACCAATCACAAACTCTACATGTGACTTTTCACTTTCTTGATGTTTCTGGCTAAACTTTTGGTGAACGCTGACTGGATAAAATGCTTGTTAGTGTTTACTGGGCCTTTCTTGGCTTTTGCGAGTTTTCTGGATCACACCAACAGTCAGGTCCTTCTGATTTTCAACTCTTGATTTGCTTGATCGTCGGTGGAGTGATATCCATTGGAAGGTCTGTGTGTTCTGCTTCGATATCCAGGTGATTCGGTCGAGATGCCTATTCAAGAGTTCTTCGAACTTTTCCACCCATCTGTTCCTCTGCTCTTGAATCTCATTGATCGTCTTGAGTTCTTTGTCCTTGACTGGTCTCGTTGGTTTACTGTATTTCTCTACCAGTTTTCCCGTTGTGTTATATTTACTTCTCTTGCGGTCTTTTCCACTGTCGCTGCTAGGTCTTCCACGTATTTCTGCTTGCTATTCTTCACTTGCTTAGTTTCTTCTGAACATTCAGCCTTGAATTTCTCTGTTCTTGTCCAGCTGTTGTTAATCGCTGTCTCCTTATCTTTTTTTCTTGAATCTTTTACTGCTGTTTCCCCAGCTGTCCAGTGGTTCTTTAGCTTCAGTTTCATCTTGGCCACAACCAGGTGGTGATCTGAAACTATGTCAGCTAATCTCTTGGTTCTCACGTCTTCCATTGACCTTACGAATTTTTCCTGATGCAAATATTATTTATCTGGTTCTTCGTGGTGTGATCCAGTGAGACCCATGTGGCTTTGTGTATGTATTTGTGTAGGAATAGTGTACTACATATAACCATTTCGTTGAATGCACATGAATTTGCAAATCTGTCACCATTCTCGTTCCTTTATCCTAGCCGCAAGATATCTTAATACCCGGTGTTGTCCATTACGACTTTGGCGTAAAGTGGTATAACAGTGTACAATTATAAGACGATTATTTTTATAGTTCTTTTCATATTATTCCAATATTTCACTAATTTTTTCATAAATAATTATAGAGAATGTATCCTTTACTAATTTTTCTAGCTGAGAACTTCATATAATTACCTAAACAATCTATTCTCAGCTATTCAATATATTCGTGGAGTGTATAATCGTCTACTTTCTGGTGTTACGGAAACAAGTGAAGAAAATTGGAGTTCACGAGATGTTATGGTGTATGATTCACATGTAGCTTTATATTTACAGTTAGATGAAGTATTTATTCCACCTGGAATGCTTCAGTTACCAATATTTCATCATAACTTACCAGCCGCTTTTAATTTTGGTGGTTTAGGATCTTTGATTGGTACCGCTATTGGTATATTAGTTGGGGAATATGGTTAGTTCTATAAAATTTATTAATGCTATAACATATAAAATTGTATCGTTTCGTAAATTCCCGATTCAGATAGATCTACCTCTTATTTGCTTGCCTCAACTGTTATAATAAACGAAGAGACCAAGAGATGATTGTAATTGGCAAGTCGAATAAAGTGCATAAGGCTCATTAGCACTTGAGCCAAGAACTTGATTATTTTCATAATCCACTCCTAAAAACGCGTCTTGTTTACCATATCAATTTTCCTTGAGATGCCCTATGAGTACAAGCATATGACATGTTTCGACTCTCCCAAACAATTAAAAGCAGATACTTATTTTCATTTAGCTATTCTTATCATACATTTTCTAATTGAATATCAAACTAATACCAATTTACTAGTTTTGAGTCAGTTAACAAAACTTATCAACTTATAGTGTCAAATAAAAATGCTGTTGAGTTAATGCAAAATACTGATTGTGTAGTGTGGCGTCGAGTCGCGGTTGACTATGATCACCACTACAGGAAGACTACGTGCCAGTTAACAGGTTAGATTCCACCTTACACCAAATATCAGAAGGCAGTTGATGGCTGTAGTCGAGATGTATTTGTTGGCAATCTCGTGGTGTCGAAAGAATACCGAGATCGTGCCACATTACAAGTGTGGTTACTGAGCGTAACCGAATTCGTGCAAGGTCACAATCAACGGAAGGAAGAATGTCTTTAGTACAGTTAAACGAACAAGTACTGTAAAACAATCCCTGATACAATTGGTTATAATAATAATTGTTTCCATTACACCAATTGCGTTCACTTGATAAAAGTAGGTCACTACAATTGATTGATTGATTAATCACTCGCTACTAGATGATACTAGATGAGTAAATATGGGTATTATAATAGATTAAGAATTGCGTTGTTTAGACTACTAACTGTACTTACTTACTTACTTACTTACGCCTGTTACTCCTAATGGAGCAAAGGCGGCCGACCAGCATTCTACAACCCACTCCGTCCTCCGCCTTCTTTTCTAGTTCCATCCAATTCTTGTTCATTTTTCTCATGTCTATCTCCATTTCCCGGCGCAATGTGTTCTTGGTCTTCCTCGTTTCCTTTACTTAGCCTTGAGGATTCCATGTGAGAGCTTGTCTTGTGACACAGTTCGGTGCTTTCCTCAATGTGTATCCTATCCACTTCCAGAGCTTATTCCTGATTTCTTCCTCCGCTGGGATGTGGTTTGTTCTTTCCCACAGTATGTTGTTGCTAATAGTGTCCGGCCAACGGATCCGAAGTATTTTGCGTAGACAACTGTTAATAAACACCTGTATTTTCTGGATGATGGTTTTCGTAGTTCTCCAGGTTTCTGCCCCATATAGTAGAACTGTCTTGACATTTGTATTGAAAATCCTGACCTTGGTGTTGGTTGACAGTTGTTTTGAGTTCCAGATGTTCCTCAGTTGTAAATATTCTGCTCTTGCTTTACCGATCCGCGCCTTCACAACTGCATCAGATCCACCCTGTTCATCAATGATGCTGCCCAAATATGTAAAGGTTTTTACATCTTCCAAATCTTCTCCGTCAATTGTGATTGGATTGGTGCATTCTGTGTTGTATCGGAGAATCCTGCTTTTCCCTTTGTGTATATTGAGACCTACTGCTGCTGAGGCTGCTGCTACTAACTGTAGACAGTATATTATCATACTAGATCATATGATACATTAGACCCAAATATCTGACCTAAGATCAACCTATAAATAGACCAGAATTCAGTTTACTGACAGCAAAAAGCATTCAACAAGTGAACTCAAATTAGGATACAGATAGAATTAATAACAATATAAAATTGTCTCGTGTTTAGTTTAGCCTAATATGTCTGTCTTTTATTGTTGATCTGTAATGGCTTACTGCCACCAGGCATATTATTAAGAATAAACACCTAACAAATTAAGTTCTATTTCATAGTTATTTGATTCAGCAGGAGACCGTAGAAAAGTCACAGCGGTACAAAAATTCTTCCATATTCAGAGGTAAGGTCTGTTAAAGTTAATTCCCACAGCTTTTATTGTTTTAAAAATGTTATTTTATAAGATGGATGTATAAGATGACTATATAGGTTACCTCTACTTGAATTTGATTTTCAGTATCGAATAAATGTGTTTTTACCTTCCACTCAGCTGTAAAGGCTGATGATGAGCTTCCCTAGTATTATTCTCGTTGTGATAAACACACGTTAAGGACATGAAAGAAGTCAACTGATATCCACATTTTAAACTCACTTTCGTCTGACTAAATAACAAAAATATCCTATTCGGTCCAGTATTCTTTGAAATGTCCCTTCTGACTTACAGCTATAATTTTTACCAGGTAGTTGACCTTTGAATTATGATTTTAGGAAAATCAGGTTTCCGGGTCCTTTTACCGTTTGCAGATGTAGTCTAACACAAATATGTATAAACTACTCAACCAAGCGATTAATCAATATTCTTTTCATCACAGGTGAATTCCATTAAGGCTTAAAATGTAAATAGACTTCATTTTCGAAGATGCATAATCTTCCTTTATACCAGCCGTTATTATGATCTGTGATCCGATACAGTTTCTTTTCCACTGCCTTAACTCATTCTCTATCAAAATAGGCCAAGGAAGAAGGTAAAAACTGCAGAGAAACCGTACATCCAGAAACAAAATCAGATTACTTATATTTCAGGTGTATTCTCAGATACTCCAAGGTTGACCAAGGCAGAAATGTCAGTGGAAGTGACCTTGAGTTGATGAATTGGTTTGTTCATTCTTATTAGCTCACACATACTTGCATGTGATTTACCGTTCTGTCTTGAATCTTAAAGCGGCTTATTTAGTTTTGCCTTTTATACAAGCCTTTCGTCATTCATAGGTTAAATTTTATTTACAAATGTTTTATTGAGACTCCAAACAAGATAAGGACATCACGGAACTTATGGAGAAACTATAGTCATATTGTAGGGAAGGAGAACACAGGTGAGGACAACCGAATCGCGCTCAGTATCAGATTACAGAGTTGCTTTATAAAATCGAAAAACACTACAGTAAATCGTTAGTTTGCAAAATATCAATGCATCATATCAACCTGGACTGTTCCTGTTGCAAACATCAATCCATTGTCTCACATTTTATTGTTCATGCGGTTCCTTACAAATTGCATTGTGTTTACGCTCTTCCTTTCTTGATCTTCCCCCATCGTCTGTTGCCAGACATTGCGTTTTTAACTCAAGTGATATACTACTTACATCGATATAAGTAGCACCCATCACAATATAACTTTCATCATTGTTTCTGAAAATTACAACAATAAAAAAAAATGATTATCAATTTTAAAAGTTTAATCTTGATTTTTCTTTTCCCTACAATTTATTTCACTTGCACTATTTGAAAAAATCTATGGATAAAAAAGGATCAGTTATGCTGAAAGGAGGTGAAATTCAGTCAGTTTGGACATCTGAAACTAGTCGTAAGTATCAAGAACAAAAGAAATGCGTTCAAGATCAGATTTACAATGCATCAAGAAATTATTTTAATTTCTCCGACTATGTAAGTCTATAATAAATTGGATTCATCCATACAATATTTTTGGCATAGTTTATGTTATCTTAAACCAATCTTACTTGAAATAACTTTGAAAGCTTTTTGTATGGGGAAATAAACATTTCTGTTGTTTTAAATTGATTCATGATCTCAACTGTTGAAATTACTGCAATCTCCACAAAACCCCTTCTGATACTAATTAACATATGCTCACCAGTGACTGGCTTCAAGAGAAATATCCTGGAGTTCTAGTGAGAAGCAGTGACCAGTGGAGTTCAACCGGGTCAGTTGTGAGGTAGTAACTCACTGAATACTATGGTGTACGGTGGCGCAACTTCGCGGATTGGTTGAAGTTAGACATTAACACCGTTGGATGCCGGCCAACTCAGAGGTCTAATTGATTAAGCGCCTGGCGCGAGACTGATAGGTCCTGGGTTCGAGTCCCGCGAGGCGGGGTCGTGGATGCGCACTGCTGATGAGTCCCACAATAGGATGAAACGGACGTCCAGTGCTTCCAGGTTTTCCATGATGGTCTAGCTTCAATTGACTCATTATCTCAACTGTTGAAATTTTCTTAAATAGTTTGATTAGTTTTTACAATTTACATAAATATACAATTATCAAGTAAATATCCTTCAGAGTTCAGTGTTAATTGATTGTTGAGGATTTTTAAGGTGTGTGCTTTATGAGCTGGATGGTTTATTCGTGATGCTCTTATTGTCCTCCTGAACAGTATTCTCATTCTGAGCTAAAGGCATTCTCCATCATTTCAAAATACTTGAGGCTTCAATTTCTTTAACTCATTTGCGATTGAAAATAAGGTAAGAAGTAGGTTTGTTGCTTTTGAAGCGAGACATGTAACTATTATTTACAGGGAAATGATTGAGTTTGTATTGATTCTGGTCATTCTTGAAATCAGGATTATTGACATTGTTATAACGAACATAACACTATTTAGTGCATAAAATTTCAGATAGGTAATCGTTTGATAGATAAATAATACCTCAGTTCACAAGCTAGTTTATATTTTGAAGCCACTGAATAAACGAAATCGATCCTCTTTTTCGCGTTCTCATCAGCTGCTAACAAATTAAGCTAGTGAATCACAGACGGATGTTTTAAACGGAACTGAAATTACGTAATAAGAGGTAATCGACATAAGATTTAGCATTCAATACAATTAATATTGACTCATGTTTATATATCGATCTAATCTTATTAAAGAAAAGCTAAACAAAAGATACAACTTAACACTTAACTTTGTTCTCAAGTCACTCATTTTTTCAGATTACTAACCTATTAATAACAAATATTTATTTATTAATTTATTTATTTATTTATTTATTTCAACACATAGATACTGGTACAAGAAGGCACCAAATACATATGCGCCACACAAATCTCATTCGATATGTGTGAGGGCTATGATACTGCCTCGGGTGCCCAAACCAAAGCAAGTGGTTTAATTAAGGGGCCACTTCCAGAGCCTTCGACCTACAGGTCTGATCCACAAGGCAGTGGAACATCGTAAGGAGATGTAGTCCCATGGAAGCCAGTGACCAACAATTGGTTCATACGCCATTTGTTCCCGCAGGAAATTGGAGCCCATGTGCACCATTGGTTTGGAATCCGGTTAAAGTGCCGGACATTCGGTTTTCGTCCTCTCAATTTCGTAAACAACAGTAATGCCACGAGAAGGCATTGAGTAGGACTTCCCTGGCAGAGGCTATATACACGTGGTCATGTGAGAGGATTTCGAGAGGGAGAGCGGACTCTGCCCACTCTCGGCCATACCAGGGCATTTGGGGGCAATAACAAATACTGTTACCTCTATATGCTATTGTATCTTTCAACTTTTCATATTAAGATTTTATTCAATAAATAAAACACGAAATAATAAAGAAATTACTGGGACTAGATGTTAAAATAAGAGTGTATCACTTTGTTTTTACAGTAATTAGCTTATCTTTTTTATAGATTATGTCATCAATCAATGATGACATCAAGAAAGTCACACAGGCAGTTATTCATGAAGCATCTGGATTAGACATTGCTAGATCTGTAAGTACCTTTATTTTATATAGTGTATTTTTGATACCAAATAAAAATATTTGGTGAACGAAATAAACCAGAACTTGTAAGACAACATTTCTCTAAGACTTCTCTGAAATAAAGAAACTGATTAATTACTAAGTATTTCATAATAACTTCTTTTCAACTACGTCATTTGGTCTTCTTATTACACTATCAAGATTTATCAAAGGGATTAATTGCTTCAAATTCAACAAAGTCGAAGAGCTATACCACAATAGTTAATAAACGAAATTTTACGATCAATAAATTGCAGATATGAACTTCATTTCATTCATTTTGTCACAGAGAACTACATCATATCATTAACCTTCATACAAAAATGGTGTACCTCCAAAGCTAAGTAACTGAATTTATGCTCAGCAAGTGGGTTACACTTTAATTTTTCTTCTCATATACAAATTCAAATTCAAATACGGTAGTGACTGAAGTGACCCACTGTATCATTTTCTGTGAAACCATTTAGTTAATCTGTATATTCGTATTTATAGTGGTGTGATAAATATTTCAGTCTGTAGAAAGGTAGAATATATTGTATCATAAAGTGATTCGAGATTTCAGATATCAAAAGTGTTATATCTTAGTGAAGATCAAATTAAGCGTAACTTTTGAGAACCATTATTAAACTAGTATTACACATATATATATTCTTATTGTATAACTATTCAGTAACTAGATTATGTATATCTGTATATTCCTCTTATTATAAGCTTCATTTTGACCTATAGACAATTATGATACGATTTACTATTCTTAAATGATACTCACTTTATTGATTACAGTCTTTCACGTTCACAGTCACTTTTTGAGTTGAACTTGTATAAATGTTATTTCCTATTTTATGGGTGATATGGTCTGTTTGGCTAGTATATAAACTAAGTATGCTTGAACCAAATGATTCTTATAGTGGAAGCTGTCATTAATGTTCTGGACTCAGTTAGACGGGCTAAGTGAACAAAGGATCAATAAGGACGCTCGGCTGCTCAGATCGGTCGAACGTCATTGGTTTGGCACACTGTTAAGGTTTTGTAAGCCTTATTTCAATTGGTGAGTAAGTCACGTGATCATTAGCCGGGCTTGAAGTCATTATCAGGGGATTAAAGAAGAGGAGGATGAAAATAATTTACGGATCAGAATTATAAGAGATAATTGTCCATTTGACCGATATGACGAAAATGAAAAACTCGTAGGTCATAATAAAGACTGAATAACATTCATGAAAAATTGTTAGAGGATAGTCGCAACTGCTTACGGTTTAAAATTCCAAAGTAATAATAAAAACAAAACAGGACCAAAATATACTGAAAAAGAGAATTTGAGCTAAGGAAGGATGAGAGGTCGGAAGTGAAACCCATTCAAAAGGAATATTATTTAAATTATTTCATTTTAGTTGAGCTCTATCTAGCTCAACACTGCCCATAAGTAGGATTATAAAACTTAAGGAAATAATATCGTAGGCAAGAAAATTCTTTTCACTGAAACTTCTTTATTCTATTCGATAAATCAATGAACTCCTTCCATTTATAATGGTTTGAATTTTCTCTAACCGTAACTTACTTACGCCTGTTACTCCTAATGGAGCATAGGCCGCCGACCAGCATTCTCCAACCCACCTGGAGTCCCTCCAGGGGCTACTGCCGGTCCCAAGCCCGGATAAAGGAGGAGGGTTGGGCATGGGGTTAGCGACTCCATTCCGTAGAAAACTAACTCGCTAAAAAAACGCTAACCATAAAAAACTATTCTAACCGTAACAGGAAGGTTCGAACCCTTACAAATATAATAAAATGCATCTTCGTTGCACAAGCACGTAGCTATCTGATCACAGTAGACCAGTGGATGATGAGCCTTGTGTTTGAATATTAAGACACCGAATCCAAGCGTTAGTGTGAGGATCAACACTAGGCTGCAAGTATATTGAACTAATGAGAAAGTGCTCATCTTGCATTCCACTGCTAGTCTCTATCAAAACTGCTTGAAAATGCTTATGACTTAGTGGCAATATTAAAGCAAAGTACTCATGATGCATGTTTGCTAAAAGAGGCTGACCAATTGTAGTCCTTGATATAAACAACGGGAAGGTTCAGACCCATAAAAACACTTACTAATTATTGTGCTATTTTTATTTTTTAATTCTGGAATTTTTTCGAGTTTCACACTGGATCTACCTTACATTTTTTCGGAGTTTGGAGACTCCATTTTCCATCTACCTCTAAACTCTAGTTCCGAGGTGATTGTAAATATATTTGTATACATGTGTTCCTTGTTTACATCAACTTTCTATAGTATCAATCTTTATTGAAAGATTCGTCTTTTGGAGTAGTTAGGGTTGGAAGAAAAATAAAGTTTGTGATATTCAGGTATCAATGTGAAGCGAGTTATTGGCAATATCTTGAGATATATGATTAAGAAATAGGTTCGAAGAAAATGCGGCTAGATAGTCATGTTACTGTTCAACTTTAGCTGTGATTTGTTGAATACTAAACTTAAAATTCAATTAGCGCTATCTTCTCTCGATATTTTGCCTATATTTTTCGCAATAGGCATTCGAAGATTGGATCAATGATTCCCCGGGAGAAAAATATTTACGACATTTACCTGGTGTTGCATTTGATTCCAAACAATTATTCTACTTGATATATGCACAAGTAAGTAATCATAAAAATGTAAATTTGTGCAATTGATTCAATTCTTCTACATAAAACTGAAGACAATGTTATTCTCCAAAAAAACCTGTAAACATTCATATAATATTGTTGAATTAACGTTATTATTAGTAGTACATGTTATATTTTGTTAGTCATAAGTCATCAGTCAAGAAGTTCCCAAAGAGTAATCAGTTATATGACTGCAGAATATCGAAACAAAACCATTCAGTCAGTAATAACACCGGCCTTGATGCAAGTTTTGATCAGTTAAATTAGACACATCAAGATAACGAAAGGAAATTTACAAAGTCAAGATTAAATATGTTGAAATAACAGAAATGTCAATAATGATGATGACTACTGCTGACTTATTCAACTAATATATAAGATCTATGAAATAATAATTCAAACCACTGATAATAGCATGCCAAAATGGCATAAAGCCAGTTCCTATTTTCACTTCCCAGTACTTCTATACTATGATAATACACTTTCACAATATTCTTGTCTAAGTTTTCTGTTGGGTAACATGACATGAATGATAAACTTTTAATAATTTTGTGATTTGATTTGTGGAGATGATTGAATTTCCATGGTTTATATAACGGACTGGTCTTGATCTGACAAACATTAAAAAACCGGAAAGCTCTGAACAGCTCCTTGATTCTAGCATGGAATTTCTCATTGGAATGCATTCACAAATCAAGAGGAGATCGAACCCAGAAGCGTCCAACCTCCAGACCACTGACCCTACATCAAATGTCATGCACATCTAATCTTAATCAATTTGCAATATTGTGAGACCGTCTCTTAACCCAATCGATATCATGGATGCCCATTGTTGAGGGGTTCCATACTAAAACGAGAGAGATGCTCAATGTTGATCTAACTAAAAACAGCCCACAATGCAATCTATGAAGATTATGTGGTAGCTTACTTACTGACGCCTGTGACTCCTAATGGAGCAAAGGCCGCCGACCAGCATTCTACAACCCACTCCGTCCTCCGCCTTCTTTTCTAGTTCCATCCAATTCTCGTTCATTCTTCTCATGTCTATCTCCATTTCCCGGCGCAATGTGTTCCTGGTCTTCATCGTTTCCTTTGCTTAGCCTCGAAGATTCCATGTGAGAGCTTGTCTTGTGACACAGTTCGGTGCTTTCCTCAATGTGTGTCCTATCCACTTCTAGCGCTTCTTCCTGATTTCTTCCTCCGCTGGGATCTGGTTTGTTCTTTCCCACAGTACGTTGTTGCTAATAGTGTCCGGCCAACGGATCTGAAGTATTTTGCGTAGACAACTGTTAATAAGCACCTGTATTTTCTGGATGATGGTTTTCGTTGTTCTCCAGGTTTCTGCCCCATACAGTAGAACTGTCTTGACATTTGTATTGAAAATATGTGGTAGCTTAGAAAATATTAAACATTTATTCCCTTTATCAACAGTTTATGATGAAATATTTGAATAATATTCAACACTTTTTTATTTGTCTTCCCAGACATTTTGTCATGATATGGATTTATGGGATGAATATTATCAAATGATTACAAGAACACCCCAACCACCTTATGAAGTTTTGTAAGTAGTGTATATTTTAAAACAATCAAAGTATCAATTTTATGAAAGTTAGACGTAAGAATGGGGAGAGGACTGTTGTAGTGTTCTCATGTAATCATAAATTGAATTATTATCAGTTCAAATATCTTAACAACTGATTGGTAGATCTTTCTTGAAAACAGAAACGGTTCATTTCTAATGTAAGTTCAATTTTGAAAAATAGTCCGTTTTGGTGATAATCGGTCACAGTAAAGTTAGTTGACCTAAAGCGAGCCCCAATGAAAACAGATATACCTGGAAGTTGTGGTTCGTGGAGCTGTGTAATCACCTAATAAATTACAACTTCATATTTTAAGCGACAATTAAAAGATACGGCGTATATCGAGTACTGGAAATACAGGTTTGGAGATTTGTCCGGCTGACAAATAACTAACAGAAAGAACTATATATACTTAAGTTTACAAACCAACCTTAACTTTCTCTCCATCTGCTTCTATGATGGCCAGTACTCTAAGTCAAAATAGACGGTGACTGGATATGCACCTCATAAATCTAGTAATTTTAGTCGATGAAAGTGCACAACTGTACACTATGGAAACAGTTCAACATAAAAATTGATATTAAGTATATTAGCTCATTCATATTAACCATTTGCATAATCGCTCGACTGATTAATTAACATCAGTTATAAGCTTGATTGTACTCATAGTCGAAGTTAATTGGAAAGTATATTTAAATGATAAACCTAAATACATTCAAAAGAACTCACCCATTATTGACGTACACCTAAACGTTATGACAAAAACTATTACCAAATGCCATAATTTTGTAATAATGAAATTGCATAGAAATGGAAATCAGAAATAATGATACATTTTGCAATATAAGATTAAAGTAACATAAACATTTGGAAATAAAAAGTTTCATAATAAGTTTTAAAGTAAAATCAGTAAAACAATATGAAAAGCTGTCAGGGTCAACTAGAGAGATATATGAAACACAACGACAGAATTTGAAAGATAAGAAACCAGGCAGTTTGACACTTCAGCTCTACTTTTCCCATTGTTTAAATGTATAAAGAAAACTTAGTTCGGGGTTATTTGTTTGTTCAACTTAAATCCCTTTTTTGTAGATCCAGTAGTTTTGCTTGTCAAACGTTTTCCAGTTACCACTACACAAGTTTTATGTTTAGTGTAATAAGAACTTGTAGTGTGGCGTCGAGTCGCGGTTGACTATGATCACCACTACAGGAAGACTACGTGCCAGTTAACAGGTTAGATTCCCCCTTACACCAAATATCAGAAGGCAGTTGATGGCTGTAGTCGAGATGTATTTGTTGGCAATCTCGTGATATCGAAAGAATACCGAGATCGTGCCACATTACAAGTGTGGTTCCTGAGCGTAACCGAATTCGTACAAGGTCACAATCAACGGAAGGAAGAATGTCTTTAGTACAGTTAAACGAACAAGTACTGTAAAACAATCCCTGGTACAATTGGTTATAATAATAATTGTTTCCATTACATCAATTGCGTTCTCTTGACAAAAGTAGGTCAGTACAAACTCATGATATGTAACATCAGTGATCAGAAAGTGTAGAACATTTTCATTGATTTTTTCCCAAGAAATTCACAAATGGATCACTGGTTTATTTAGAGCTACGACTGAACAGTCACAACACCGATATATCATTGAGTATTGTGCAAAACCAGTATACTCAAGAAGGTAAATGAAATTATCACGAAAACTAGTATAATTCTCCGTAATATGGTAAAATTGTTTAGTGAAAGATCACCAGTGAGCAAATGATTTTACAAGCGAGGTCGTATCACTAAGTATTACGGAATGAGGATTCCGCATGACTTCAATCAAAATAATGAAACGACCATTAAATTTTGGACAGTTAATTCTACGAACTCTCATATCGTTTAGAACTTATTAGATAGGATATATCCAAATTAATTTGCAGGTTATGTTTACGTGTTACTGATTAGCGATTCCTTATTATTAACTGTGTGTAGTTTGGCAATAAAACCTAACTTTCATCAATATTATCAGAATAGGTTTTGCGGAGATTTTTAGAAATTTCAGTTGTTGAAATCATGAGTCAATTGAAGCTAGACCATCATGGAAAACCTGGGAGCACTGGACAGCCGTTTCGTCCTAGTATGGGACTCCTCAGCAGTGCGCACCCACGATCCCGCACCCCGCGAGATTCGAACCCAGGACCTATCAATCTCGCGCCAGGCGCTTAACCAACTAGACCACTGAGTCGGCATCCATTGGTGTTAATATCTAACTTCGACCAATCCACGAAGTTGCGCCACCGTACACCATTATCTTCAGTGAGTTCCTATTTCACAACAGACCTGGTTGAGCTCCACTGGTAATGACTTCTCATTAGAACTCCAGGAGTATCTCCTGAAGTCAGTCACCATTGAGCAGGTGATTATTATTATCAGAATGGGTTTTGTGGAGATTTTTAGAAATTTCAGTTATCAATATGAATGTAATAAACATTAAATTAAATAACATAAGCAATCATCTAATATTTGCCTTTCTCTAATTAATTTTCCTGATTTGATAGAGTCAATCATATAATGAATGAGCTACCCGATTTCTCTGATACCTTTAATTGTCCAGTTGGAACACTGATGAATCCTAAAAAACGTTGTCGTGCAGCGCTCTAGTGGTATTTATCGATGAATCTATTTTTCACATAAAACAATTCTTGTTCTGTTTTTTAATTCATACACACAAGGTTTTATGTTATAGTATCCATTCAAACTGAAAACGATTTGTATATCTACACATGATCCAAATGAAATGGTAATTCAATCTGATTACTTTAAACTCTATTCACCAGAAATTGTTTACATAGACTTGTATTGATGAAATTTCTCTCCTTGTAATTTTATAAACATTCGTACTTTTCTTTTTAATATTATCTTATAATTAACAAGAAGGGGGCTCCATAAGATGTTTAGATACTTGATTTACCGACAATATTTCACAGATCATAGCTTACCAAGCCCAATTCTTTTGTTTATTTTATAAAGTGAAAATATAATGCATCAAGTTGAAAATTTGAGTCGAGCTATATGAAATAGCAAACTATTTTAGTGATCCGTGAATATCTGACTCCAATTTGATCGTGTGATTATCATCATCGTCTTACACAAGTTGCCAAGCTTCGCATATAATTATCGACTTAACTCGCGTTAGCAAATAACAGAATTAAGTCAAATACGAGAATGCAGTTTTGAATAAGTATATTTTGAACAATCGTTGATCAGAACAGACAATCAGAGGGGAGATGGAGTGAAGGAAGCGAAGAGAAACGGATTGGAGAAAGCATGTGAGCCAAATCACTTTAATTAAGTGTTACTCAATATTCATAGTCAGACAAAAATAAGTTAGACATGTGATGAGTAAGATGAGAAATGTACACACACGCTCACATAAAAAGTCAAGTTGACAGGCAAATAGTTAGTAAGGTCAAAATGTGTCTCAAAAAGGATGAATAAATTGGTCTGTCCGGAAGGTAGAATAAGCTGTGTAGGCTTGACACAGAAACTGACACCACACTTTCATAAAATCACGTCATAGAGTGAAATTAATTGGAGAAATGATTGAAATCTATAGAGGCATTGGACAATCGTTTTGTTCATTTTAGACTCCTCAGTGGCATATATCTACGACTCCACACAGGACTGAAGAAAGAATCTTGAGATCACATAATATGCATCAAGCATTTAAACTGATGAGTCTGAATTGAATGGACCACATAAATGGCCTACTTATAAAAATTAGACGAGTAACAACACGTTTCGTGAAATACAGTGAAATAATTGTGCACGCTACCGTGTACTAGACATTGAAGAAATTCAGTTTATCGTTAAATCAGAACATCCGAAATGAAATTCGAATACATAACAGTCAAAAGGTTTAAAGACCGCACACAGGAAAGTAGTCAAGACACAAATCTAGCCACCATATTGCCATTTATCAGGACCACCGGGTGTTGAGTTCACTTCAAGTCAAATGACACTGTTGATTTTCGTTTTATGCGTTATGCTCGGTAAGTATACTGACGCTGATTAGCCCACAGAAATTATTTCTGCCCTCAACCTGCTTAATCATAAAACTAAGAAAACCAGCCGACTTTCTTCGATTATTGTTTTGTTACGACTAAAAAAGTAATAATAAAGATCGACCGCAGGATCACAAACTCGCCATAGGTAGAAAATGACTAGGTCATTTCTAAAAGAAACCTAAGTAACAGGCACATAATTAGATGTAATTTGTAGCTACTAAAACATAAATCGACAGTTAGTGAGTTGTTTTAAAGCCTGCAGTGTGAGAGTATTAAGAGGTAACTTCTAATGTAAGATAAAAATGAATGATGACATAGTTAAGTAGAAATACTAATGAGTATTCATCGTCAGGGTATAGCAAACTTTGGGGTTCGATTTTATCTCCTAACAGAAATGGCCTCTAAGAAGCAGAGTGCAGAACAGTCATATTGCCGAAGGATTACTGTTAAGGCACACACGACATCTAATTTATGAGTAAGACCAAATCGATTATGAATGTTTACAATATTGATATTACATGGTTCACTCAGACAAATACATTTCTGGGCATACTGTGCAGAGTTTACTTTGATCAAAGCATTTTCAAGTATTGACAAAATACCACTCCAAGTTTTTTTAATTAATTAGCACCTTTCCATCTTACTATAGAACACCATTTTAGCAAATAAAAACTGACTATAAATAAGATTTAATATTGGTTTTCGAGTATCTTCGTAACAAATGTTAAGTTGTGCAATCACCCTCCTTATGTAAACACCACGATTTCCCTACCAACATCTTTACTAAACTGAGTTTAGTGTATTCAACAAGACTACTACTTATTGTTTTTAGAGTTTACGAATGGACGATGAACTTTACAACGTTGAAGTAGGTTAGCATTTTAATTGTCATATATTAACTGACATATTACCAAGGAGAAAGTAAGTACGATAAGTTGATGAAAACGCCCAATTCAAGTGAACTCTAATAATTGAATTAAACATTAAGCCGGATAGTATAAAGGCGAAAATTCCCGTTTTCAACTTATATATCATGAATCAAATAGCCCCAATGAACTTGAATGTGAACTGGTATCCTCGGTAACAGGTGTAATCGTTAGTTGATTTCTAATCATGTAACTGCCTAACATTACTCTTTTTGCTTGACAGTAAACGAATTATATTTTACCAGTATTTAGAACATAATTTTTATCATCAAACATTTTAATGTAAATAAATTACCAAGTACATGCTTATGTGATAAGTCTTTAGATTTGAAATGAGCCACAAACTCAGTTTAAAATACCCAGTGTACAGATGAAATAAATCGGTAATATAAAACTAATATTGGAAAAATAAACTTCGTTCATATAATTGTGTTTTAATATAATGGGGATTTTTCATTGATTAATATAAAACTGTTATGTTGCTTCATTAACGTTTACTGGATAATAACCAGTGACCAAATAGTTAACATAATACAACACTGATTAGTCGAAGGATTGTCAATTTAGTAGCGTTCACCTTTCAGGCGTAGAATCGAAATCCTGAGACTCCAAACAATCCTGAGCATCTGTTTGTATATTTAATTTGGTTCATGATACCTTAGTATTTTCACAATTAAAAACCCATATTCCAGTCACTTACTATTTTGGAAGCTTTTGTCATTCATAGATTACAGTTAAACGACTAAATACATTACCCAAATTTGTATTGCAGATGTCCCCGTAATGTACCTACTGAGATTTATTATTCGTGTTACGTTTATAATCAAGAAAAAACGGGGTAACATATTTTATATTATATGCATAACACCTGAATTATTAAACTCACTGTTTTTGGGTGCGTGAGCAAGTCAGAACAACACCCCTGAAGTTACTACAAGAGTCTACGATCACCCAAAATCAAATAGATAATCATCATAAAGAACATAGGACATAGGTATATCAGTCCAATCTACTGTTATCTCGTATAGTTCAAACAAACTATCTTGTTCAACTTCTCATTACCTAATGGAGCAACGTCCTACCTATCACTACTTATGTAGCATTAGTACGGTTTACAAGCACGTAGTTATGGTGTTGTAGGTGTCATTACCAAGGTTTGATTTGATAATTTCGAATAAATTGAGCATTGGGTTGATTGTTATAAATAAAAATAATATATTTGTAATATCCCAATGAGTAGAAAATTGGATTTTTCTGACGTTTCGTGGCTTAGTGTAAGTCACTTCTTCAGAGTAAATAAATAACCAAATTTAATTTGGTTATTTATTTACTCTGAAGAAGTGACTTACACTAAGCCACGAAACGTCAGAAAAATCCAATTTTCTACTCATTGGGATATTACAAATATATTATTTTTATTTATGGTGTTGTAGGTTCAGCATTTGAGGGGTAATTGTAATTTGGCAAGAAATGTGACAGCGAACAAGAAGTTAATGTAAAAATACCCCTCCTAGTTATTGTGTCATATATGTATTGAATGTTATACAAACAGATAACTGATAAATATTACAGACTGACGAAAACGAAGCATCACTATAAACGCTTAGGTCTGTAAACAAGTAAATCACACAAAAGAACAATGTAAATCATTTTTCGGAACAAAATTTACTCTCTAAATAATGAAACAGAAGGATGAAGCGCAATAACTTTAGCTAAGAATGTGTATATTCACCACTGTCAAAAATAAGAACCCAAACAATTAATCATCGCGAATTTGAAAATCAATACACCGCTCCTTAACTATTCTGCTTATCCTCATCTTCTTTTTCATCTTTTTTTGAACTTCTCTGTGACTGGGACTTAGTTAGAGCATCTATAGCCTTGCGAACATCTTCATTCTGAGTATCCACACCAGGCAAACTTTGTAAAACCGATTCCAAAAACTCAGCATCGTACATAACGTCCAAGTCAGCAGATGTAGGGACAGTTGACGAGTTGAAAGCTGATGTTGCAGCTGCCAATGTACCGGGATTAGGAGATAATTTCGGATTTTCAGTGACTTTAGTTGGAGTCTGATCTATGTCCATAGCCACACCAGAGGGTTCAACAATAGTCTGTTGAAAGTGAGACATTGTAGAGCAATGATGAAAATTCAAAGAAATATAACCACACTAAAATAAACTAGATTGTTAACAAAAACTCAGACTGTTTATTTAAGCCTTTCTGATTAGTCCGCAGAAATACAACAATAAGCGAGTTATTCATAACCAATGTAGGATCTAACGTATATGGGTCTGCTCAAGACACACCACATTAGCACCGCAGGATAAGACTGCTAGATCCAAGAGTAGTAACAGTAGAAAAAGAAACAGGGTATACAATTTCGAGATTCAGTAGTGAATGGACCTGCGCCATTATGGACAATTTTGAGCCGTATAATTTAAAGTCTCTAACTATTGGTACAATAATCACACAGACCCTAAGTGGGCAATCTAATCGCCAGTTAATTCATAGACCGATGCCATGGTGTCGTTTGACCGCCCATAACTTTCCCCAAGCCTACTCCTGCACCAGAAGACATCCCCGTCGAGGTAAGTGGTGGTTGAGCATACGTAACACATATCCCAACCACCTCAATTATTTATTTATTTATTTATTTGAACACATAAATATTGGTACAAGAGAGCGCCAATATATATGCGCCACACAAAACAATGAGAATTCGAAGAGAAATAGAAGAAAAAAAGAGAACAATAACGAAGAGATTGGTGTAAGGTAGTGTGGTAGTAATGAGGGAACGAAAAGGTACAATCAGAAGAAATCTTTCAGGTAAAAGAGACACAACCACTTTTTATGAAGAAAGTAAAAGAAGGTTACAGCAGGATCGCCACTGGCTTCTATTCTGAGCCATATCTGATAACGTCTCTAAGCAAATGTGTTGCACCATCTCTCAGACCCCAACCAGGAAGTCGTGAAGGACCGACAGAAGCCAGTCCTTTGTAGCTTTCTTTCATGCCACGACACCATGTCATACACTGACCACCTCTCCGCTTCTTCCAATCAGTCCCAGAGTCGGCAAATGATGCACGACGTGGAATTCTCTGGGACGATATTCGTAGAACATGTCCAAGCCACCGAAGTCGGTGTTTCAAGATGGTCACACCAATTGAATTATCATCTCTGTGCCCGAACACACGATACCGAACCTCTGCATTACTGGCATGGTGTTGCCACTGAATGTCAGCAATCCTTCGGAGACAGCGATGATCGAACACAGAGAGTCGTCTAACGTCCTCAACTCGGAGAGGCCAGGTTTCACAAGCATAGAGCAAAACTGCTCTCACCGACGCGTTGTAGATCCGACCTTTTACAGCCAGACTAACATCACGAAGGCGTCAAAGATGGCCCAGATTGACATAAGCCGCTCTAGCTTTTATTATATGTCAATCGATCTCACCACCAGCACTTATGCAGCCACCCAGATACACGAACATCTCGACTACATCTATCTGCTCAACATCCAGGGTGAGTACAGGATTAGAATCATGTCAGTCTTGTAGAAGCACTGTGCACTTCGAAGGTTCAAAGCACATACCGTACCTACGGACACTGATTGCCAACTGATTAAGTGCGGATTGCATGCCTTGGGCATTATCGCACAGTAATACAATATCGTCCGCATACTCAAGGTCGAGAAGTCTTTCTCCAGGTAACAGATCCACACCACCATTACTTACATCCATCAGAGCTGTTTCCAGAATGTCATCGATGGCAAAGTTGAAGAGGAATGGTGAGATTGGGCAACCCTGCCTAACCCCACTGCTCGAATGGAACAATGGAGAGAGGTGGTTGTATGCCCTCACTCTGCCTGAGGTGTTTTTATACAGGGCTTTTAGGATGTTAATAAACTTCTCAGGCACACCCTTCTTCAATAGACAATCCCAGAGAACAGTTCTGTCCAACGAATCGAAGGCAGCCCTGATGTCAAGAAACACTACGATTGTTGGCCTTTGATAAGTATGGCGGTGTTCTAACACTTAGCGGAGGGTGAAGATATGATCAATACATCCTCGACCAGAACGAAACCCAGCCTGCTCCTCGCGAGTCAATCTTTCTCGGGTTTTGAACAACCTACGAAGAATGACGGAAGCCAATAGCTTGGACGCAATCGGAAGTAGACTTATCCCCCGATAGTTGTTACAGGAACGACGTGAACCCTTTTTAAAGATAGGGACAACTATCGACTCATTCTATGACGTTGGAACACTCTCGAGCTCCCACACCTTTGTAAACAACGTCGTCAGTCCCCTAGTCAGAAAGTCACCACCATCTTTGAAAAGAGCCGGAGGTAAGTCATCTGGGCCAGATGATTTGTAACGCTTCAAGGGTTGGAGTTCCTTGAGGACTTCCTCCTCATTTGGTGGATCAGTCGTCACCGGCCATGGAGGGCAGGACAGTCTGACTGATGTTGCCGGAGCAGCAGGCCAGTTGACCTGCCCTTCGAAAAATTCAGCCCATCGTCCAAGACGTCGATGGATGTTAGTGATTGGCATCCCATCATCCTCGCAGATTGTTTCACTCACACCAGACTTATTGCTGCCAGTGGCTCGGATGAGTTGGAAGAGCTTCCGGTAGTTACCAGATGCAGCTGCTGCTTCCAGCTCATTAGCACGCTTCGACCACCAGGCTTCTCGGTCCTTACGCAACTTTTGCCCAACTTCCTTACGTAACATCCTTCGTTTATGGTCAAAGTCACGGTCACTTGGAGTAGACCGACGGGCTTCAATGAGTTATAAGGAACCTGCAGAAACCCAGTGCTTATAAGCTGGACGTTTCGCGAACCCACAACTGACTGTTCCCGCCATTTTCATGGCGTCATGCAATTGCAACCAATGCTCATCTATACTTTTCGGTGGAGTGGTAGCTAGCCTAGAGGCTAGCTCGGTTCGATACTTACTTGCAACAGAAGTTGCAACCAGCTTGCTAATATCAATCCGTTGATGGCGGTCACTTCGTTGTCCACTGAAAAGTAAGGCAAGATTGGCGCAGACCAAGGCATGGTCAGAGTCCAGATAGGTACTCCAAAAGGAGCGGCAGTCTTGTGCACAACCACGCCAGCGGTAGCTGATCGCGAAGTGATCAATCTGAGTCCAGGCTTGAGATGCAGAGGGAGGACGCCAGGTGGCACATCGGCGATGACTGTGCCGAAAGTTAGTGCTAGCCAGAAACAGGTTGTGGTCTGTGCAAAGTTGCAGTAGACGGTCCCCGTTATCTGACCTGCGACCAACGAGTCCCCATCGGCCACCTAAACGACTCTCTTCTGTGCCTAGACACCCGACCTGAGCATTCAAGTCTCCGGCTAGTAACGTTTTATGAACTCGAATCATTAGCACTGGTGGCGCGTGGTGATCAAGATATACGAGGAGGGTTAGTTGTGGGGATGGGAGAATTATTAAGAGGTGAGGGAAGGGTTCAGTCTTCAGTAAGATGGTCTCGGGTGCCAATAGTTCTGAGTGTGATAATCACTTCCCGATTTTCCACACCGTCGAAGAATATTACTTTATAGGGGACCTGTAGAAGTCGAATTAGTAAGTTTTAGCGATCTAGGAGAGTGACCCCGGACTCCATGAGACAACCACTTGAAACCGGTGGCCCACGGTCTTTTATGGGAAGCTTTTGATGTGTTAGCTTATTATTTTAGGTTTTAGCGCTAGAGACGGAAACCCATGAGGTAAGGTGAGGTGTAAAATTTCTGTAGTCGATTTTTTCTAACCTCTCCCGGTGTGAGACAGCATCGCTGCAGATGCAGACTGTCTGATGCAAACACTCTACTGCTATCACACTCCACTAAAGTCAGTAGTACGACTTTGCTGTCGGACCTCGGGCATGGTTATCGTGATAACTTAATTGAGCTATATTGGTTAGGCTATCAAATCAACTGGCTTATCGCTGTTAGCTGGCACTTTACGCCCTGAATAAGGGATACCCACCTGCTGGTAATAATTTGTAGACACTGGCAAACTAATATTACGAAAATGACTGATTTTCTATTTTTGGTAATGGGTGACGAAATTACATTAATCAGGAGTCTATTGAGTGATGAGATTCCAAGAGTCATTTAATTCGGTTTGGGCGACTGGGTAGTGATACTGAATAAAGTGTAGTACAAAGCCCAGTACACAAATATTTACTTGATAAGTTGCATCACATCAAATTTAATGGATAGACGCTAAAGAGCCAACAATATTTTTTGTTTGAGTAGATTAAGATGTTCCCAAATCACTTGCCGACATATTACGTCAATATTGTTAATTTACAGGAAGTCGCTTGTGCACATGATTCCAACAGAATTTATGAAGTAGTCCCTAATCAATTGGATGAAGTTACTTCTCGAGGGAATATCTGCGACAAAGTTCAATAGAAATGGGGAGAATGGGTATTCTTGACATTAGTCGTTTGACATACTCGCACCAAATGGTAGCTTGTTGTTAGTTTTGGCCCGAGTACAGAGAAGTGAGGTTTGGTTACTTATCCTTTTCAGTGAGACATTATTACCGGACAGTGCCTAATTTATTTATTTAAACACACAAACATTGGTACAAGGATGCACCAAATAGATATGCGCCACATAAATCATTCGATTTGTGAGGATTGGGATACTGCTCGGGTGCCCAAACCCAAACAAGTGGTTTTCTTAGGGGGGTACACCTGGAGCCTGTGACCTAAAGGTCTAACCCACAAGGCAGTGGAGCAACGTCAGGAGATGCAGTCCCATGGTATCCGGTGATCAATAATTGGTCCATACGCCATTCGTTCCCTCAGGATCCTGAAGCCCATGTGCGCGATTGGTTTAGAGTCAGGGTTTTCCAACTTCCCTAAGTAGATCCTCCATATCCACCAACCCCGTTAAAGAGCCGGACATTCACTTCCCATCCTCTCATTTTCGTAAAAAACACCGCCGCTACGAGAAGGCAGTGAATAGGACTTCTCTAGTAGTGGTTGTATGCACGTGACCAAGTGAGAGCATTTTGAGAGGGACAGCTGACTCCCCCCACTCTCGGCCGTATCAGAGCATTTGGAGGCCAGTGCTTAATAGCTGAATTCCGTTTTTATGGCAAGTAATATGGCTGTGATTCATGCATACATAAAATTGCCTTTGAGATGGTGGAGATTTATAGCTCAGGTGGATGATTTGGGTAAAGTTTTGTTCTCTGAGGCGGATGGTTTGGTCGCGGACCTTCCATCAGCAGCACAAACTTCAGGTAGAAGTTAAGTGTTCTAATGTCCCCTCATATAGCTAACAGCTTGTCCTGTAGACATCGGTGCTGATTGGTTACTGTCATTGTTTACTTCATTATTTTGGCTGTATCTCCCATGGGTTTCATTTTTGGTCCTATATTTGCCTATAATTTTCTGATTGGTTGATAAATTGGATCGATTTCAATGTGTACGTTGGTTGCTTATTGGCCTGAGTGCCAAGCTTCTAAAAATTCTCTGGTTTTTAGAACTGCATCTATCAAGATCTCAACATTTTTACAGTCGAAGGTGTCCACATGAATTGATATAAGTGAGGATATGTCATGGCGTTTGACCGCTAGTTGATGTTCATGCGGGCAAAGATGAAGAGGTAGTCTGCTTTGTCCGATGTAGTGTTTTTCGTAGTTGGAACAATTTATTTTGTAGATGATGTTCGGTTTTTCTTTTGTCATTTCGTCTTTTGGTTTGCATAGGATTGATCGCAGTGATTTTGTTGGTTTGTATGCAACACCTATTCCGAAGAGTTTCAGCAATCTCGTTGTAGTTTCTGATATGCTTTTTAAATATGTTAGTTTATACTGATTATGTCGTTCGGAATAACGATGAAAGCTCCACGACTAAACTATCCACCTCAGAGAACAAAACCACCAAAATAAAGTTGCTTTTTACCCTAGATTATAAACCAACAAGGAAATAAGTGAAATCTTTTGACAAATTTCAAACTATCTTATGACTTATTGATATGATGGAAAGAAAAGTCCATTTTCGATTGATTTACTCATTATGAGTTTGGTTCAACATTACTTCCGTTTTGATTCAATGTAATGATTACCCAATGCAGTATTTCTTTTCTTTTCTTGTATGATATTTTATCCTGTATAATATACGATATTCTTGTATTCCATTGACATGAACTATGCTCAGTATGTGCTTTCCTATAACTCGAAGTATTTTTCATATATGAGATTTCATCCTAATTACTAATCAAAATGGGTGTACGATCAATATATGAGTGTATTTTCTACCAGATTCGTCGTCGTCGTGTTTTGGGGTTAACAAATCATCACTTATACCAGTTTTTTGTTCTTACTTTCGCGTCGTGGAAACTGCAGAGGTCCCTCGTTCCGAGTATAAGTGATAAGCGTTTCCGACATAACAATCAGTGACGACCAGATACAAAAAGTAGCATTAAAAGAATCAAGACAGTATGCATTCAAACGACAAGTTATAACACTTATGCTACTGATAAAACGGCGTCACTCAGTTGTTTATGCAATATTAATTGAATACATTAATCCGATTTAAGCTAAGCTCGAAAGCTCATTAAACCACAAAACCTCCAGTCACTGAGTAACAGTTGGGGTCACACTGTATGTACCTTACTAGAAACGCGTAGCACCACTAGAATCTAGAGGAAATGAATGTGAAGCTGAAATACAAGGATTTGTGATGTGTTCATTATCAGTCAGTCAGTCAGCTACAACGTAGGACCAGGCACATATGTGCATCGGTCCAGGTTGCCATACCGCATCAGCACAACAAGATGAACACCGGATTCATAGCAGTGGTTAGGTCAAAGGTGGTAATATATAAGAGAAAGATTGCATATAGAGATATAGTACAAGAAGAAAGAATTGGTTCGTAGAAAGAAAGATATGAAGCGATTTTAATCTCTTAGGTTAAGGGAAGACAGCAAGTGTATACACCGACGCCATTGTGACCGATTCTGAGCCATGTCACCAAGAGTCTCCAACCATTGGTTACGATAGTCACGCGGACCCCAACCAAGTAGTCTGCATCTACCAACATGGCTCAGACTACAAGTTAGTGACTTCAAGCACTGATGCCACGTTTTGGTTTGGCCACCCCTAACCTTCTTCTAACCATCTCCAACACCAGTTGGCATTGCACGTCGTGGTAATCGGTGTTCAGGCATACGTAACACGTGGCCCAACCATCTCAGTCGATGAAGATTCATAACCTTATCAACTGATTTACCATCATTTCCTAATACCCTGCGTCTAACCTCACTATTACTTACCCGGTGATCCCAGCAGACGCCAGCAATATTTCTAAGGCATCTGTGGTCAAATACTAATAGCTTACGAGTGTCTTCTACTCTTAATGGCCATGTTTCGCAGCCGTAAATTAAAACAGAACGGACTGCCGCGCAGTATACTCGTCCTTTAATTGATAGACGAATATCTCGCCTTCGCCACAGGTGACGTAAGTTGGCAAAAGCCAAACGAGCTTTTCGAATCCGTGCTGAGATTTCGCCAGACACAGACCCATTAGTGCTGATCAGACTTCCAAGATAAGTGAAGTTGTTAACGCGTTCGACCACTTCACTCCCTATCCTAAGTTCAGGTGTTAACGCAGATCAGTCCTGAAGCAACAACTTGCATTTAGAGGGAGAGAAGCGCATTCCAAACATCCTGGCATTGTTGCTCAGTGCTACCAGAAGACTCTGTATTTTGTCAGCGTCTTCTCCAAACAGGACTATGTCATCTGCGTATTCTAAGTCGATAAGTGGACCTCCTGGAAGGAGATCAATACCCGAGAACTCAGTCGACGAGAAAGTTATTTCCATCAGTAGATCTATGATGAAGTTAAACAAAAATGGGGAAAGTGGACAGCCTTGACGGACACCACTTGAGGTTGCAAAAGTAGATGACAGTTCGCCATAAGCTCTGACTCGACTAGTAGTGTTCGAGTAAAAAGCCTTTACAAGGTTTATGTACTTCTGGGGTACGCCTTTCAATGACAGACACTGACACAGAATCTCGCGGTCTACCGAGTCAAATGCTGCTTTTAAGTCGAGAAAGACCACCATTGTCGGACGTCGATAAGTATGCCTGTGTTCTAGAATCTGACGAATGGTGAATATGTGGTCGATGCAGCCACGACCAGGTCTAAAGCCAGCTTGGTTCTCTCGTGTTTGCAGTTCACGAGTCTTAGTTAGGCGTCATTATATGCTATTTAAACATACAAAAACAATAAACTAACCTGGTTGGACTCCAATGTAGTGGTAGTAGGTTGAGTCGTTTCCTCCCCCATCTGTTGTAAAGACATGCGCAGTGCGTATGCTATCTGATCTTCTTCTGACATAGCTGCCAGGTCGATATCCATAGGCAAGGATGAAGATTCGGTATTATTCATTCGCATTGACATAGCCAAAGCCTGCTGAAGCATAGCTTCTTCGGATGTTCCTGACCCAGCTGGTAAAACATAAGCAAACTAAAATTCAAGACCAGATTACAAAAAGTGAGGTGAAGCAATGTGGAGTCCAAAGCGACGTCGACGGTCTACATTTAGACCTTAAGATGAAAATAATAGGATCACACAAAAAATATTTTGCAAAAAGTATTTCTGTTGAATTACACCTTTCTTGATTATTAGTTTATTTGCTGCTTCAGTCTTACTTAAAATAAGATAGCGTTAATATTCCAGTCGATTGGTTAGGGTGCATTTACATCGCCAGGTAAATAAAAAATTCCACAATAGACAGGCAATACACTTCTAGCTAATGCAAGTAAGTGGAAGCGTTTTTATGTGCAGAACACAAGTTAGTAGATTCTAGTTATACGGTAGACAAATAGGAAAAAACGGTGTGAACAGTAATGGGATCATTTTTAAATAACTAGGGAAATGGACACACTTCAATGAAACCAACATTCCCTTGGGATACTTTCTGGACCCTACCCATGAAGATTTATCTGTAAAACAAAACGCATTTTTTAATTACCTGGTAACGATGTTGCTACGACTGAAGTATTACTACCATCTCCATTAACCTCATGTTCTTGACGCATGCGCTGGTCTTCCATTGATACTCTGAGGGCATAGAGTAGATCAGGATCCTCTGCCCCATCTAATCCAAACTCCAAGCCTAACCCAGCACCAGCCATCCCAGAACCATCCTCACCAGCAACAACGGGGCTGGTCATCAAAGTATCATGTAAGACTGTCCCCGGGGCAACAGATATGAGGTGAGAACCTGTCCCATCCTTTCCATTCAGTGTGTCGATGAATTCTGATAACTTTTGCTCATTTGTTTCATTCTCACCAAAATTAATAATATCGACATTAACTTTCTCTTTTTTGAGACGCTTGGCAAGCCTAGTTAACTAAACACATATGTTGTCAGTCTAAGGAATGACCTCACTTCTTTTTCATCCTCTAATATAGGACTACCGATGAAACATACGATTCTCATTTTCTGGTGTCTCAATTGACGATGACGAAGTGCGAGGTGGGCTATCCTTATTGATGAGCAGAAGATAATGCTGCCTTTTGGCTCCACAAGGTGTAGACGATTGTATATCTTACTCACATCATTTGTTAGCGTACAGAGTACCTCGGTATTTGCAAGGGACAACAAACCAATGGTATTCTCTGGATTGCGTTGGCGTTTGCTCTGGCAGATCAAACCAACAGCATCATTTTGCGCCTGCAGACGTGTTGGGAAGAAGTCCCCATTTCGCATGTAATCACTATTATCAACTCTGAATTTCGAAAATATTAAATAAAGAGAGCCAATTTACGCTATGATCGTAGCTTCTTGAGACATTAGACAGACAATCTAAACTTGGCTCTTTGAATTCAATCCCCAATGTCTGCGTTCAATCACGACTGTAAAAAAGTAACTAAACAACGCCAAAAATAAAATTTACTAAACTTAAGAGCTGTAACACTGTAAAGCATCAACAACAAAATGGTTATTAACTTTGACAAACTCATTAAATGTCTTGTAAAAGTCACTTTTTACCACGGTGCATTACTTCGAAACTCCTCCTGTAGTTCATCTAGGGCTTATTCATTTGTTATTCACCTGAACACATGAGTGTTGGTATATAATAGGCACCAAATACATATGCCCCACATAATAACAACGAGAATGTTAAGAGGTACAGAATGTAAAGTGAAGCATGTGAAGCACGAAGGCACTTAAACAGGCTTCGGATCTGTTACACCAATGCACGAAGCTTACTTAATAAGCGATCGGAACTAGGTGTACAGATTGACTCTACAAAGCCAGATATAATCGCAGTAACAGAAACCTGGCTGACACAGGCTATAGATAGTATAGAACTTGATTTCGAGGGCTTTACGTTAGTAAGGGCTGACAGAACGCATAAGCGCAAAGGAGGGGGAGTAGCTCTATTCATTAGGAATGCTATCCCATTTACCATTATCGATAGTGTATCCCATGAGAGTGGGACGTGTGAATTAGTTAGTCTCCGCTTGAAATGCAAGGGACAAGAGCTGCTGATTGGTTTGGTCTATCGCAGTCCAAGCTGTGAGGCAAATGAGATCCTGTTAAGCAGTCTCAATACTTGGTCCCAAAGTGGTCGATGTCTAATCCTAGGGGACTATAATGCACCTATGGTAGACTGGGGAAATCTGCGAACTGAATCGTCAGAAAATTCCTTCGAGCAGGAACTAGTCGATGCGGTTATCACATGTGCCCTAGTGCAACATGTGAAAGAAGCGACTAGGTACGACTCGGACACTGAACCATCCTTATTAGATCTGATACTCACTCACTATGTGGATGACGTTGCTAACCTTCATTATATGCCACCCCTAGGTAAAAGTGATCACTCAGTTTTAATTTTCGACTTCCATATAACTGTCAGTCACGAGCACGCGTCAGCCCAATCCAGACCTAACGTCTGGAAAGCAAATATACCAGATATCATGCACTCAGTATCTTTATTAGATTGGACAATAGACCCAGAGTCCTCAGTTGAAATGGCCTGGGATGCATTTCGAAATTCATACTTAAAAGTTACCACACCCCACATCCCTTGGACTATACCAAGGGGACCGAGAAACTCCCCACCATGGTTCAGTGGGGAGGTTCGCATCCTTCTCCGTAAGAGAAGAAAAATGTGGGAGAGATTTAGGTTACTGGGGACTGATGAAACTAGATCCCAGCATAGAAAAGTCCGGAATACCTGTGCCTCGACCCTCCGTAAGTCTAGAAAATTGTACGAAGAAAAACTTGTTAAGGAATCCATAGAATGTCCTAAACGCTTGTATTCCTATATACACCAAAGGACAAGGAGAAAAGGAAATATTCCTGCTCTATGGGGAGACAGTACTGCTTCATCATTAGTGGAGGACGACTTTGGTAAGGCTCAAGCGTTCTCGAACTACTTTAGCAACGTGTATACCATAGAAGCGCCCTTCTCGTCAGCGTATACAGATCCCCCCATACATACACTGGATAGCGTGACCATTAAAGAACTCGATGTCTTTGGTCTGCTAAATAAGCTTGACATAGGTAAATCCACGGGGCCCGATGAATTACATCCTAGGCTACTGAAGGAATTATCTAACTTCGTTGCGAACCCTTTAAGTACATGCTTTAACCTATCCGTTACGCAGGGTCGCTTACCAAAAGATTGGAAAAACGTCACAGTAAGCCCTGTCTTCAAAACAGGTACGAAACACAAACCTGAGAATTACCGCCCCGTTAGCCTAACTAGTGTGGTTGTTAAAATATTAGAAAAGATTATTCGGAAGGAGCTGTTTGAGTATCTCGATAAAAACCGGATCCTCTCGGAGAAGCAGCATGGCTTCAGAATAGGTTATTCTTGTCTCACTAACTTATTAGTGGCTTGTGAAAGCTGGTGCGCTCCTAAGGACCAAAAGTTACCTGTAAACATAGCCTTCATTGATTTCAGCAAAGCTTTTGACAAAGTTCCGCACAACCGGCTGTTATATAAGTTAAAAAATGTCGGGATTGGAGGCCATCTATTTATGTGGATAAAAGACTTCTTAGTTGGGTGTCAACAAGGAGTTCGGGTGAACTGAAAGTTATCTAGCTGGGAAACTGTGCTTAGTGGAGTGCCCCAGAGTACAGTTTTGGGGCCAGTGCTATTCCTCTTGTATGTAAATGACCTTCCTCGTCTCCTATCATCATCGGTCTTGCTATATGTCAAGATATGGAGAACGATACGATGTAAGAGTGATAGCTTAGAACTTCAAAATGACCTGAAGAAATTATCTGAACGGTCTCAAACTCGGCAGTTGCCGACAAATACTTCCAAGTGTGTTGTGATGCATATCGGTCATCAAGGCACAGATACATACACGATGAATAACACTGAGCTACCTGTCGTCCAGACATATAATGACTTAGGAGTTATTGTTAGTCAAGACTTAAAGACTACTGCACACTGCCGTGCAATAGCCGCCAAAAGTTTTAGAACGTTATAGTCAATACGTAGGGCTTTTAGTCATGTCGACGCTAAGACGTTTTTGACTTTGTATACAGTGTTCGTTCGTCCTAAACTTGAGTACTGCATACAAGCGGCTAGCCCCTGCTTTAAAAAAGACAGTGAGCTTCTGGAAAAGGTTCAGAGAACGGCAACTAAACTGGTTCCCGCAATAGCGAAGCTTCCGTATGAATCTCGACTGGCCAAGCTGAACCTTGTCCCGTTGTCATATCGCAGAACTAGAGGCGACTTGATTACAGTCTACAAATTGCTTAGTGATAAATTTGCACCTAACATGCCCTCATTTTTCTTGTCTTCCAAAACAGAGAATTTACGAGGACACTCCAAAAAACTTCATAAGCCAAGAACAAATTACTTGTCAGCTGACTATCGACTTTCCCATCGAATCATCAACGAGTGGAATTCACTACCTCAGCACGTGGTTGAGGCTTCATCCGTCGACTCTTTCAAAAGAAAGTTGGATCAACTGAGAGACCACCATTGCCAGGACTAACATAGGCCATCGAGCCTCCTGTCCTTCCCAAACTGAAACTGAAACCGATAAGAAAAACGAGAACGACAATCGACAGAAATTAGTGTATGAGAGTGAAATAATTATAATAGGAAGAGCAGTTCGGTTAACAGAAGTACAAACAGATAGAATTATTTCGTGTGGAAAATTTGTTTTCATTTTTTATTAAGAAAGTTGCAGAAGGATCACCACTGACGTTAAATCTGATCCATATCTGATAACGTCTTGAGCCACTGTGTTGCACTATCTCGAGGACCCCAACCAGGAAGACGTGGGGGACCAACAGAGGTCATCCATGTATAGCTTTCTTTCATAACGATATGTCATACACTTACCATCCCTCTGCTTTTTCCAATTAGTTACAACGTCAGCAAATGGTGCACAATGAAGAATTCTCTGGAACGACACTCGTAGAAAATGCCTAAGCCACCGGAGTCGATGTTTCAAGATAGTGAGACTAACTGAATCAACGTCACTGTGACCGAACCCACAATGCCGAATCTCTGCATTCTTAACAGGGTGTTGCCACTGGATATCAGCAACCCTTCGGAGACAACGATCGAACACAGAGTCGTCTAACATCCTCAACTCGGAGAGACCAGGTTTCACAAAAATGAACCGTAACTACTCTCACGTTGTAGATCCGACTTCTGCGACCTGATTAGCATCATAAAGGTGCCAAAGATGGCCCAGATTGAAATAAGTCTCTCTGGCTTTCACTATACGTGAATTGATCTCATCACTTACGCCACCATCAGCACTTATGCAGCTACCTAGATACACGAACTTCTCAACCACTTCTGTCTGCTCACTATTCAGGGTGAGTGCAGGAATGTTGTCCTGTCAATCTTCTAAAAGTACTTTGCACTTCGAAAGCATGAAGCACATACCACACATACGGAAATTGATTGCCAACTGACTGAGTGCGGATTGCATGCTTTGGGTATCGTCATACATCAAGATAACATCATCCGCATACTCAAGGTCGAGAAGTCTTTCTCCAGGCAACACATCAACACCGCCATTACCTACATCCATCAGAGCTGTTTCCAGAATGTCATCGATGGCAAAGTTGAAGAGGAGTGATGAGATTGGCCACTGCTTGGATGAAGCATTGAAGAGAGGTGGTTGTATAACCTCACTCTAATCGAGGTGCTTGTTTATAGGGATTTGAAGGTGATAATAAACTGAGGTACGCCCTTCTTCAATAGACAAATCCAAAGAATAGTCCTGTCCAACGAATCGAAGACAGCCCTGTTGACACGAAACACTACGATTGTTGGCCAGTGATAAGTAAGACGGTGTTCTAACATTTGGTGGAGGTTGACAATATGATCAATACGTCCTCAACCAGAAAGAAAACCAGCCTGCTCGTCGCGAGCTACCCTTTCTCAGTTTTTGAACAATCTGAGAAATATGACGGAAGCCAAAGGTTTGGTCGCGTTTGAAAAGAGGCGCAAACCCCGACAGTTGTAACAGAAATATGAGAACAACTATCAGTACATTCCAAGACGTTGGAATACTCTCTAATCGCCAGACATTTGTAAACAATGCAGTCAGTTCCATTGCCAGTACGTCATCACCATCTTCAAAATGGGCTCGAGGTAAGCAGTCTAGACATCGATACCGAGGTTAGAAGTAGTACACCTACCAACACAGAAAGACGTGTGGCGGAGGTGTTAAATAACTAACTCAACTATTGTACAATTGAATATTTTCTGCTATATGTTTTATTTCGCTATAGTATAGCAGTACAGCCTCATTAACCCCACTTTATGCGGGAATTCATGATTGTGACTTGCCGAATTTTTAGCAACTTACAACAATCAGTTTCATTTTAGAAGGGACAGGAAGCTAGGTGGCCTGTGTTAGTCCTGGTGATGGTGACCTCTCGCTTGATCAAACTTTTTTGGAAGCGTCAACAGATGGGGCTTCAGTTTCGTGTTAAGGTAATGAATTCCATTCGTCGGTGGTTCGATGGGAAAGTCGATAGTTAGTTGACAAGTTATTTGTCTTAGGCTTGTGAACGTCTTTGAAGTATCCTCGTAAGTTTTATTTTTTGAAAGACAAGAAGAATGAGGGAATATCAGATGCAAATTTATCACTAAGTAATCTGAAAACTATGGTCAAGTCACCTCTGGTTCTTCGATGTGACAATGGAAATAGGTCTAGTTTAGCCAGTCGAGCATCATCCTTGAGTTTCACTATACCGGGAATCAACTTAACTGCTGTCCTCTGAACATTTCCCAGAGGCTCACTGTCTTTTTAGGCAGAGGCTAGCCACTTGTATGTAGTGCTCGAGTTAAGGACTCGCAAATACCGTATACAAAGTCAAGAAAGTTTTGGTATGAACATGGCTAGAGGCCCTACATATTAACCATAGGGTTCTAAAACCGTTGGTGGCTATCGCACTGAGGTGTGCAGCAGTTTTTAGGTCTTGGATAACGATGACTCTCAAGTCATTGTGTGTCTGGACAACAGGTAGCTCAACGTTATTCATCGTGTATGTATCTGTACCCTGATGACCAATATAAGTCACAATACACTTGAAAGTATTTATCGGCAACTGCCGATTTTTAGACCATTCAAATAGCTTAGAGCTTCAAAATAACCTGAAGAAATTATCACGTCTACTTTCTGTTACCCCCCATATCAGCATATAGCATATAGTAAGACCGATAATGACAGAAGACTTGGAAGGCCATTTACATACAAGGGGAACAACACTGACCCTAAAACTGTACCGTAATGCACTCTGCTAAGTACAATCTCCCAGTTAGGTAACTTGAGGTTCACCTGTACATTTTATTGATGCCCAACTAGGAAGTCTTTTGTCCACATTAATAAATGGCCTTCAACCCCGATGTTACTTAACTTATATAACAGTCAGTTGTGGGAATCTTTGCTAAAAGCTTTCCATGTACCTAAATAAATGGTCGCTCTGGTTGTCAGAAGGGACATCGGCCTCATAACTTCCGAAGGGATTCGGCTTTCATCATGAGGCGTCATAATTCTTCTAAATGAAGATCTTCTGACTCCCAGGGCAGAGTTTAAAAGGTTTGAATAATTTTTTCTGGTTAGCGTTTTTTTAGCGAGTTATTTTTTCTACGGGATGGGGACGCTAACCCCATGCCCAACCCTCCTCCTTTATCCGGGCTTGGGACCGGCAGTAGCCCCCGGAGGGACTCCAGGCGGAGTTACCTAAGTCAATAAGGGCTACGGTTATAGGCAACTGAACTGCCGATGTAAAACGATCTCAACATCATTATCCTCGGAAATATGGAAAATCAATGGCAGATGGAGATGATTGTCTCATACTCATGAACCTTATGGATATCTCTGACTTTTTTCTCAGTCTGCATGATAGAAGTTTTGGTATGCTGTGGTCAGAGTTGAACGGGGATTTCAAACTTCATGAAACTGAGTGACAGACGATTACACGGCCTGCGCAAGGGAAGGATTTTAGGCACCAAAATCATCCAAGTCTCCTTCGAGATACGTTCATCAGCACTGCTTTTATAAAGGACGTTCTGCTGACCACTTACTGGGATCAGATTTGAAAATACTGCCTAATATACCATATCCTGAGCCCAGTCTCATCAGGAACACCCCTTGGGAATCTCACGAGACACTCTTTCGCGGAAAAAATTTTGTTGCCCAGGATGTACGTGAAAACACTTATCTTGATTATACAGACTATGATGTTCCGAAACAGAAGCCCAGAAAGCAGTCTTTGAGGCCTTATAACATATCGCTCAAGTAAGTGGTGCGATTAGTCAGGAAGAACGGGAATTCTAGACTTTGGTTAATGAGGATAACCTCCCCATACACTCAAACGGTAGTCGCCGTTTACCAACTGGATTCCACATGCAACCGAACAGGCCACATGATGCAAGGCACAAGCACTAAAGCATATTGGAATTAACAATCCCACATGTGGACAGGGAATAGAAACTCGGAAAACCTTGTGTAGGTAAGTTGCTTGTCCATTCACATGAGGCTCATTCATACAAACAGGATGAGGAAGCTCACGCGTTTCAAAATGAAATCATAAACTGCCATATTTACGAACGCTGAGAGTTTACCTAACGAAATGAATGAGTTGAATTAACTAAGTGAAGGCAATAATACCCATCAGAGAGGTGTACCTGAAACATGAAGATTATCTGAAGTAAGTGAATAGGAGCTAGCAATACCCGACATATTTTTGCTTCGCAATGACATAAAAACAGGAACGGGGAGCAGAGTAGCTCTGTACCTACAATCTTGCTTGGTAGCACATGAAGTATGCACTCAAGAGTTTATCAAACTTGATGAATTTGTGTGGTGCTTAGTAGGATTGTCTAACACCTCGAAACGTAAACTGGAGGTGACAACTGAAGCTCGGTTATTCAAGTTCATTGAATACCTGGTGGAAAAATAGTCAGACGCTGTCACGCCTAGACAGCATATTTACAAACGAAGAATTCCTAATTGACAAACTCCGAATTCTTAATCCCTGGGTAAAAGTGATCAATTTTGTCAGCAGAACTGAGCTAAAGCACTCTACAAACATTGAACGTAGGAGTTTCAAATGGTTAGACATGTCAGTCATACAGGTCAATCTACGGCAGGTGTATGGAGAGACCCATCCTCAACGTGAGGTATACGCTGATTGGAATTTCCTACCGTACGCGATCTTACGTGCTACTTGATAGTGTTTCGGAAACGGTACCTACAAACTAAATAGAACCTACAGTCTTAAGGAATAGCACCTTTAGATTGCTAAGACGCGATAGGCACTAGTGAATGGAATATAAACGAACTATTGACAACCTCACATATAGGCATTTCAAACAAGTAAGTAACCAATTCACAGAAGCAATACAAGAAGACAGGCTTCAGCAACCGACACGAAAAATCGATAAATTTCACCCCGGTCCGAAAAGCTTATTATATTATACAGCCTGTTAGGTCCCGAGAAACATAATGAATCGTAACTTTTGGGATTTTTTTGTGAACCAATACTAAACGTACATTTCTATCGTATGGTTGTTAAATAACCAAACTATTCATATTCGTATCAGAAGGGGTTTTGTGGATATTATAGTAATTTCAATAGTTGAGATCATGAGTCAGTTGAAGCTAGACTACCATGAAAACCTCGACGCAGTGGATGGCCGTTTCGTCCTATTGTGGGACTCCCATGTTCATACTCATTCCTCTTATTATAAACTTTATTTTGACCTATGGACCATTATTATACGTTTTACAATTCTTGTATTATGCCCTGTCAAGTAGTCACTGTCTCCCACATTCACAGCCACATTTGATCAAATTTTGTTCAAATGTTTATTTCTATTTTATGGTCTGTTTGATTGATATATAAACACAGTATGTTTGAAATATAAGGATTCATATTGCAGAGGCTGAGACTGGTGTTCTGGACCTAACCGGCTGGGCTAGGCGGAAAGCAGGACCAATCAGGATTGTAGGCTGCTCGCACATGTTTTACGCGTCCTTGGTCCGATCGATAAGTCAATGCCTTCTAATCGGCAGTCTCAAGATATAACACAGTCTGACCTCGATAAGTCGGAAAACGGAGTCTCAAAGTTGTAGTTGCAATGGTCCAACTAACGACGACGGCGACATCGTCGATCTTCTGGGGGAACAATGTTACGTCCACGTTTTTGCTCCTTCCCGTTACTGAAGTACGGTTTATCGATCTGTTTGCAATTTACGAACCCAAATTAACAATAGAACCAAACTCCAATTTATGTACTAAAGTTTATTCGCAATTTACAAATAGCAAAAACTCCCAAATACCAAACCAATGACAAGGAGAAACCAAAAATTCCGAAATTAATGATGTAAACAAACAAGTTCAAAAGTTAAGTAAAACAAATACATCCAAAAACACAGAAAAATTATTAACACACAATAAAAGGATTTTAATCAGACAAATGTCTTCAGTTCTCCCGTAACAATAGTATATCCAAATATTCCACCTGCACCTCGACTGAACTATCAGAAGTGAACCTGAGCTCTGACTCAGTGTGCCGGAAACTGCAGAACCTGAACAAGGACACTTCTACTGGCGCGCATATTGTCTTTTCCGTTACGCTGAGGGAAGTGGCTTCAATATTGGTAACACCACTTAGCGTGATGTTCTCACATTCGCTAAGCCAATGCACGTTACCAGAAAACTGGAAGCTGACTCGCATCCCACCAATTTTCGAAGGAGGTCGAAACGGCAAACCTTCAAGCTACCAGCGTGCATCACTTCACTCAATAGCGTCAAGTATTATGGCGTCCCAGACGTGTGACTGTCTACATGACTAATTAACATCTGTAAACCTATTTTCACCCAAACAGGAAGGGTCATTCTTGTATAACCAACCTGATGGCCACGGTAGACGGATGGACAACTATTCTTGATCACAGAGGGAGGGTTGACGTCACGTACTTTAACTTCTCAAAAGCTCTTGATAGGGTCAGTCATATATGTCCTGTTAATAAGCTCAAACAACCAAGTATCAAGTCACAGGTAATTGATTGCCTCGCTTTATAAATAAATAATCAACTTTACCAGGTCAAAGTGAACTTCACGTTTCATCAGGCTACGGCGCGTCTTTGTGGGGTCCTCCAGGGTCAAGGACTAGGACCCCTTCTTATCTTTCCTCTATGCAGATGACCTGCCTCAGCAGGTATCGTGTAATTTAATACTTTTCTAAGATTACGTGAAGCTTCAGAGAGAATTTTTCAACCGAGATGATAAGCCAGCACTTCAGGAGCATCTGATTCGATTTAGGAGTTGGGCAAATGACAACGGACTTACCCTTAGCACTTCAAATTGTGAAGTAGCTCATCTGAAATACGTTGTAAACGACAACTACAGCTTAGATAACTAGTCCCTAGAGGTACTGCAAGTAGAAAAAGATTTAAGAGTATTGGTACCTCACGGTTTGAAGTCTTACATTAACTGTGACAAAAATGCCTTCCGAGCAAATCTTGTACTGGTAAAGTTTGAGCTCACTTCCGGCCAGTTCGACAGGAAAACTTCCACATAATCTTTAACAGTTTTATTCGTCTCCACTTAGAGTACAGAGGCATAGAATTACCTTTCACTTCAAAAGGATAAGGACACGTTGGGACCTCTCTAACATCGAAAATGGCAATTACCATTTAATCTCAACAAGTGCGGGATCATGCACTTTGGAAAGCATCCCTATAAACCGCGACTTCACTTAAATGAATGTATAGTCCAAACACTCGAATCAGTACACGATTTAGGAATTAATTACACAGGAAGCCTAAACTTTGAAGAACATGCCTCCTCTATTATTTCTAAATCTAGACGGCTCATTGGTTTTATAATGAAAAACTTTTTCACAACAGAGGCTAAGCTTACTCTCTACAAAATACGTGTACGGCCATCCCTTGAATACTGCTCTTTTGTGTTCTCTAATATGAATATCGCAGACAAGATAAGAGTAGAAGATGTTCAAAGACGTTTCACACGTCAACTACTAGGATGTAACTCGAATCTCGATTACACAGACAGATGTAAGCATCTATCTTTAGAACATTTATGGCACCGTAGGCTAAAACACAATTTAATATTTCTCTACAAAGCGATATATGGGCTCTCCTTTCTAACCTCCTGCCCGACTATCACCCACGACCCAGCCTATAGACTTAGAAACAACGCATATACACAACTTACCGTAAAACACCAAAAACAAATGCGTTGTAAGTTTTTTACAGTACGGTATAGTTTATTGTGGAACAGGCTGCCAATGCCTATCCGCAACTGTGATGCGTTTACCAGATTCAAAAAGCTAACAACCCTATTTCTAGACTCCAAAGAGCTTCAACATTTCCTTGAACTCCCGCCCACCAATGAGGCACTTTATTACGGACCGCCTAGTACCTAGAAGGAACAAGATTATAACAAATTCGACTGTTACTAATACGAATATAACCAAATCACAGGATATATGGCTTATCCTTTCCTATTATTCATTGTTTATTAATCATGGCCTTATGCTCCTAACCCTAGTTCTGAGTTCCCAAATCTCTACAGATTAAATGTACATTATTCTTCCTAAAAGTCATGCCTTTTTTTCTATCGCAAGTAGACAGATAACTCACTAATCTTATGGATGCTGATCTACTAAGGCCGATCCTACAAAGCTCAAAATTTGGCCACAGTCTTGTGAGTTTCTCAATGTTTTATTTTTCTCACCCTAAAATCTTTTTCTTTTTTTTTTCTACAATTTTATACCCTCCCATACCTTTTGATTTGCTATTAGTCCTTACTTCTTTAAACCATTAGTTATCTTCATAGCAGTGTGATATACTATGTGGACATCTAACCCATAAAACAGAATTTTTAAATATCTGATTTGCTTGTAACATGGACTTAGTAGAGACAGTGTATTCCAACTATGTGCTTTGATTAAAGCATTAATCATACTTACCACAAACGTAAGAGAGCCTAACATCACAAAAGGAGGGAGGGTGGCGTTACTGACCAGCAAACATGATGGTGGGGAAATAACTTCAATCCACCCATGTCTGTAGGGCAGAACATTTTGTTCAATTACGGCTCCTTATGGTTTAGTGGGATGTCACGGACTTATGGTATTGAAGCTGATTTATCACGCAAAATACCTCTTTAAATCGTGTTACGAACGTTGAATTGGTTTCACTTCCTACTCAGAAATCCTATTACAAGCAAACTAGACAATTCGCTAATATACGAATCCTACTCAAGACCCTATAAAACCAGAAAAAAAAACAAAGAAAACGAAAGGGGCTCTAATAGCTTCGATAATAGAAGGAAGATAGCCAGTTGTATATCACAATACTGTTTCTAGCACTATATTTTATTTTATAATCACACATAATCTTATACTCTCAGCTCTTTTCCGAATCGCCTCCATTTGTCAGTTGTATGTCCACTCACACCTTGCTAAAGCTTATTTTCTTTAACCTATTAAAATGCTCTTTCTTAACAAATACCTTAATAAAAGAAAATTAGACTGAGTAATCATGCCTTAAACATTCCTACATGAATATTGGCTACTCTGCCTCTCGTGTTTTCTTTTACTTGCTCCCTCTTTCAACCCCCTTGAGATATGGAACAGGTTACTTCATCCTGCACCATCCTTAAAGCCTTGGATATCCCAAAGGGACATAAGGTTGCGATTTCTAGAAGCTCATACCTTCAATGGACCTATTCTTGACCATCAGTTGCACATTCGCAACGCAACTCTCGTGAAGCGCGCCAACTGTAGTACTGAATAAAACAATCTACATTCATGTCTTAAAAATTTTCAACCCAGCTATGTAATTTAATACAGTGTATATTGTATCATTTGTATCAATTTGATCTTGCCTGTAAACTGGCATGCCTCATGTAACAAACTGTTATTTGAGAATAAATTATTATTATTATTATTATCGAGCCATGAAGTCAGTTCTGGAACTCAAATTCAAACCTTATGAAGAGCGCTTCAACTCACGGAACTCCTACCCACCAGGGAATAGGCTTATCAGAAGTGATCTATTAGCGGCTTACAGCATCCTTAACACTTTTGCACATCCCCTTAAACATTTTCCTAAGTTTAGCTCAAACACAAACCTAAGGGAGAAAACCCGTAGACTGGAAACACTACACAGCAGACGGACTGTAGACACAACGTCTACTCCTTAGGAGTAATCAAATGTTGGAATTTGCTGCCGGCTGAGCTGGTACAAGCAACTTCCTGAGAATCTCTTAAGAGAAGACGTAACATGTCCTCAAGGCCTGGGGATAGTGTCTCGCTAGAATTTACCAACAAATTTTCCCTTTTATCATTATAGATTCCTGCCTGGCGGCTTCGGTGATCCACTGCCACCATGAAGTGAAATCTTCTCCTGTTCCTTCTGAACCATTTAGTCTCGAAATTATTGATTGGCCGTTATGAGATTGCCTAATCTATGAGATATTATGTGGAAGTCAAATCATAGTCTACACTTACCTGTCCTATCGGGGTAATCAGCAGTACTTCTGAGCAGCATATTCGGACTAGAAATGTGGGTAATCTACTCAATACAAAAACAGGAGGTTAAGTAAAGTGGCCACGCCTACAAGGCCGAGCCCTGTCATTTCAATCAGTTATCCTTGCATTCGCCACTACCGATCTCTCTCCCATCATAATGGTCGAGCCCTCTCCTGTGCACTCAGCTATGATCGATTGCAGCCACCAGTAGAACTGATCTTTATTATCGTCGTTGCTGTCATTGATGGGTGCATAACATTAGATAATATTTATCATGATTCCTTCCTTCTTTGTTATGAGTGATGCTTTTATGATCCTGGGTCTATGAGATTCCCATCTTATAGATGTGTTTCTTGCTCCTTTGAACAGCATCAAAGCACCTCCTTCAGTGCGTGTAGCATTTTCGTCTTCGTGAACGGTGTACAGCAGCATCTTTCTTGTACTTAACCTTTGCTGTCCAACTTGGGTCCAGTGGGTTTCACGCAATTTAGAAAGAACGGTGGTAATTTTCCTCGTTGAGTTAATTTTGTTGCTTTGATTGTAAACTACGCATCAAAACTACTGTTTTCGACTTAGTTGAATTTATTTCAGTGAAAGTATTTCCCAGGAACGTAGTGTTTTCTTAGAAAGTAATTTATCCCCGGTAGTTTTAAGAACATTGGTTCTTTGCATTTTTTGCACAAACTACAGCTTTCCACTTTTTCTGGTCATCAGTTTCTTATGTCACTTGGACAATGTGAAGATGCAGTTGCCAGTGTCCATGTTGTGTAAAGTAGCATACGGTGAGATGATTGTAAGGCATGGCACCACAATGTTTGCATAAAACTAACGCCTGTTGCTTTCAAACGACTTAGCGAAAATGGTTGCTTGTGGTTGTATCAGCGATGCTACTCGGACGCAAACACCTTGCTATCCGAAGCAATTGTAATAGTGAGTATTGCTTGAAGGAGTATTAGCAAGCGTAGTCAAGACACACGAGATAAAACTTGCTTGGTCAGTACATAATTGATAAATTCAGAATCGATAGACTCGCATAGGCCAAAAACGATAGAACCAAATTCAATTAGGTCCGTCAGAAATAAAAGCTCTAGAAGAGAACAGTTAATTATGTCCGCCGTCCTCCAAATGTCGTCCAGTAGGAAACGCCTAGAAAACGTAATCGTATGCTAGGTCTGCGTCTAGCAGGATAAACAAAAACCTGACCACACAAGTAATCGACAATCATCCAGGACCCCATAGTGGGTGCGACGCGACTATGATTGCCACTCCAATAAAATTTGATGAATAGGTACAGATCAAAAGTAAGAAACGACTTAATGTTACTAGAGAATAAGTTCCCCAAAAAATATCTGAGAACTGGAAGACTAATCACCGTGTCAGGTCATTTGTAATATAATAACAATAATAATATATTTCTGCATGTGCAGGCACACACCGTTTTTACAGGCATGATCTGTAAATTACAACATTTGTTGGTTCACAAAACGCTTCTCAACTTATTAAGTTTATAGTTGTTATGAAGTGAAATCGTAGAGCGCTTGCTGTAAACTGTGACCTTGAGAGGACGCGTACGTCATGTTTGTTCCAAACGTCAGAAATTTCATAGCTGTGCTCTCAGAGCAAGATTCTGAAGAAGAAGAAAAGGGAAACAGAAGAGCGGCAAGGCACTTGAATATGAACGCCAAACGTTGCTTAACATTCTTTAGTAGAACGGACAGAGGTGTAATAAATTAGAATAAATTCATATTATCTCTTGTTAGAGTGGAATGAAGTCAGAGGCTCCATATTAGAGAATGTGTAGTGGCATTGGACAATAGCCACACAATCCACAAAGCTGTGAACACGAGACTACTCAGAAAATAGATATTCAATATTTAACGCGGAGAAATACCTAACAATGGAGAAGGCGCGAACAAGGAATTGAATGGACTGGAGTTGATCGAGCGGCATGGCTCGTCCATGCAGGCGTGGTCCATCTCAGTGTTACTGTATATCTTCTATTCATATTAAATATATTGTTCTTTCTCTAGCCTAACCTTATTCCTCATCATGTATTGGTAATTGATACGATACAGTGAGTTGGTGTAGTCGATGGTGTGACTTCCACGTAAGATCTTATAGATTAGGCAGTTATATCATGACGAATCTACAATTTTGGGATTAGGTCTATTATTAGAGCAGTACTAATATCATAGTAGACCATAATTCCACATTGGTGAGCCCAACTAAAGAAACGCAACCTATTATTATTAATCCTTATTTCCACTTCAACTTTCTCGATCGATTTTATATTTATGTTAACACTGTATTCTAATAGTCCTCTGATTAATGCTCACATGCATTATCGTAATGTTATATTCAGTCTTCAGTCTTCAGTAATATATTGATTAGTCCTCATGACAAACTAGCTCAATCGATAATAAAAACTGGTCGTCTATATTAACTAATTAGCTTTGATGGTTCGTTAACAAGCTGTAATAGCATTTACATGCTTCAGCGACATAGTCTTGTTTAAACATCAAGCTCTAGCAAATATGACCTGTAAATAGCGTAAATATACATTGACTAACAATGCGATCAAGGACTAAATAGTTATCTGGATCTAATTCTCAGTGTTCCTTCACTTAACACCTCATCCTGTTGTAAACGATGCACTATCCTGTAATATCTTTTCTTCCGACCACTGCCTGCCTAATTTCATATTCTCGAGTTCCATTGCCAAACAACGAGGATGACTACTCCAAAAACATACGGTGAGTTTCAGCTATAAGTTTTCTGCAATCATTTTTAGATGGTTCGTTCAATGACAACCATACAATTATCTGGATTCATTCGATTGTTCTGATCCGAGCGAGTGTCAAAAACCTCAACAGCATCAAGCACCCTGGAATTAATTGCTATACTGCATGTTTTATTCTGGATGCTTTTGGATCAATACTACTCACGAATGGCGTTATATATGTCGTCCACTGAATAATCTAATTTTCAAAAATAACCCAGGCGAGTTCAACTATTTTACTGGATGATTTTTTTGTACTTAACATGTATATGTTTTCCAGTTGCTTTTGCCACATATTTGTAAGTGTCTCTAGGCTAAATGCAGTAACTTCTTATGGAATGTTTATAACGCGTCATATTCCTGCCTGAAGTTTCATAAGCAGTCTTAGCTTTAAAATTATTTTTCTGGTCATGTTCATTATTTTTAAATTGTCATATACGTCAACAATCTGCATGTTAACCTGGCCCATACATACGTTTTACTATATCTTCATATCTTTTGAATTTAGAAATCATCTGAATCGCCTTTAACATTTATCGATAAACCCCTCATAGTCGTTGTTGCTAGTCGTATTTGGGTTTATGGATTGGTTTATCATATTAGCAGCCTAAAATGCGAACATAGTTTAGATAATAAGATTAAAAATTTAGGTACTATCAACTGCACTAGTAAAATAACTAAATCCCTAGGTAGCTGTTGGCTAAACGAACGTTTAAAATCAAAACTCCGTAGCCTACTAGAATTAACACTAAACGAATCTTTCTGAATTAAAATTTATAATTAAATTAGGCGTTTCGGATTCTTTAACGTTACAAATTTCTGATAATTTCGAATCACGTAAAGCAACAATACCTATTTTTCCATTGACTAATCCTCATTCAACACTATAACTAGTTAAACATAATAGTTTCAGGATATCGTCATAAAGCATTGTTATGACTTGACGATCACGTAATATGATTGATAAAATTAATGAAGCTATTAACAAAATCGGTCAGCAAATTGACTTATAATTATCACTAGTGTTGTTTTTCTTTTATCTTCATTCACTACAGATGATTACAGTATGTTTCTCTCTCAGTTGCTCATTCAGTAAATATCTCAAAAACTTGTCAGTCTGATTGATGGTTTAGCGACACAATCATGCATGCAAATAATCAGTATAAGCAGTCGAGCAAATCTCCTGCAAACTGAAAACATCAATGTCGAATTTACCCCAACACTGACTAAGGTTCAAGCCATTATCATAGACATGAGTTGGGAGTGTACTCCCCCTGGGTACAACTTATGTTCTCTCTGATAATCACATGAGCATCACTCACTATTAATCATCTTGTAAAAACTTATTTAGCTAAATACATCTTGCAGCACCACATCACTTCGTAATATGACACAGGCTTAACTGATTTTAATAACTTATAACCACTATATCTCAATTAAATCGTATTCCGCCTTATAATAAACTGCATACTTGCAACTAACTTGTATGCCCAATCAGCCGGCAAGTATAAATACAAATAAATAGTCTGCCACAGATCAGAACATTGAGTCTAGAGCATGTCTCTTACGAATACACTCATGTTTAACGATTTGTTCCTAGCTATCTGTCCAAAATTCATATAATTATCACTCACGTATTTAAATTTTGTTTTGATAACCGTTCATGTGTATTAGTAGTATTACTAAATTCTATCACGGTCAAGTAAAAGTGAGGTTGAGAAAATCTTCCCGTAACTAAATAAACCGTATCAAACTAACTGGAACACTAGTTGGAATTCTTCTCCACGGTATACTTTTGTTCCTTCAGTTAGCCTACTAATACAGATGCAATTGGAATTCAACTCTTATGGACAACTTACCGGCATAATCGTTATCCGATTTCCTAATTTAAACCAAAACTAATACCAATATTAACATTTCTACAATATTCATTATTTTAATATTTCTAAACACAAAATAATTACTGCCTATAAGTTAAGTTATTAACACTCATCGTTTTATTATTATTATTATTATTGTAACCCCACTTTTTTATAGCTTAAATAATCTTCACCCAGATTTTCATTTCAAGCGTTTTAAAAATGAAGGCAGATATTTTAAAATTATTACATGTATTTCCCGACCAGATGCTGCCGCTTTCTTTTTGATTTATCTTTCAGCTTACCAATACCCGGAGGATTCTTATTATCCTTGGTAACCTCCGGCGCGCGACGATCCCATCCAATTTGGTATCGAACCAACATCACGTTGATTCTGGTGGGAGAGTAGTGTAGTGGCATTGGACAATAGCCACACAATCCACAAAGCTGTGAACACGAGACTACTCAGAAAATAGATATTCAATATTTAACGCGGAGAAATACCTAACAATGGAGAAGGCGCGAACAAGGAATTGAATGGACTGGAGTTGATCGAGCGGCATGGCTCGTCCATGCAGGCGTGGTCCATCTCAGTGTTACTGTATATCTTCTATTCATATTAAATATATTGTTCTTTCTCTAGCCTAACCTTATTCCTCATCATGTATTGGTAATTGATACGATACAGTGAGTTGGTGTAGTCGATGGTGTGACTTCCACGTAAGATCTTATAGATTAGGCAGTTATATCATGACGAATCTACAATTTTGGGATTAGGTCTATTATTAGAGCAGTACTAATATCATAGTAGACCATAATTCCACAAATGTACTAATAAAGAACAATGAGTTGTGATGCTTAAGAAGTTGAGGTAAGCTCACATGAAGGAAGGGAAGTCAAGGTTGGTACAAGGGAAGCGGTTTATTAGAAGGGTGTGTATATAGAGGGTGAAGTGTTAAGAATACTAATGACTATGTCTTTTGTTATCTAATTCTCTTCCTTTTTTGTCTATCCTATGCCAGCTACACAATCCTAGTGTAAAAGTCCGAGTTAGCATGTTATAGGTTGTCTTAGTAGAATAGCTAATCCAGCATAATATTGGAAACATGAGTCTGAGTGGTGAGCGTAGGAAGACAATCTATATCACAATTGATTGACTTATTCTCAATCATGAGGAGCCTGATACATACAAAATGTTCTGTCCCCACAAACACAGGTGGATTGAAGTTATCGCCCTCACCATCAATGCTTGCTGGTTAGTAACTCCCCCCTCCCCCCTTTTGTGATGTCAGGCTTATTTAGGCTTATTTTTGTATATACGTCATACCTCACACAATCCTCTGTTTCAAAACCTGTTGGAAAGCATTATTTCTATAAGTACCATTTTACAAGCTTATCAGGCAGTTACAAGCTATGGACTGTGGGTGAAGCATCGATGTAGTGCCTCTGTTGACTATAGTATAAAGTATAGTTTGCCAATCAGAGTATAAGCGTTAAGAAGGGTATATTGTAGGATAGTTGTTCATTTAAGCAGGCGGGAAAAGTATAGAAGTATATGAGTTGTAGATAAGGGAACGAGTGGAGAAATAATATTAATTGCTAGTCAACATAGTGTACAGAAGAGTAAAAAGTTAATACAGGACAAACAGGAAGGAACTCACAGTAACTTGGTGCTGATGTTATTTTCTGTTGTCCTAACCAGTTGATTGGTAACAGGCTCCATAGATGCAAGACCACTGGTAGTAGGCAGCCGGTTGTGCGGTCCTCTTGACTTTTTAGGGTGGTAGTGAGTGTCCCTTATCGACCGAGTTTAGTTTAACAGTAATGATAGGTCCAGTGAGTTACCTGTCTACTTCAAGTGAAGAAATAGGGTGGAAAAAGTAATTAATACAACTGCAAAGTAGGAAAAATAAGACAAACTGAACTTGAAGTCCATTTTGGTCTAGACATGGAGAGAGCCTATGATGACTGAGTGGGGCGCAGATCTGTTCGTACGTGCAAGATCAGTGCAAGTGAGGGCTTGATCAGGCAGTTTTGCAAACGTATGTAACTCATCTGCCATGCGAGTTTCGGAGGGAAGACTGTTCCATATTATTGCATACTTGGTGAGGAAGAAGTTTTCCCGAGTTTTTGATCTGTATTTTTCGACTTTGACTGTAGATACGTTATTTCGAAGTCCGTATTCATGTGAATCTCGGGCAAGAATTATATTACATGTTGAATCAGCGCGCGCTATTTAAAAAGGGCAGTGGTAATTTTCCTCGCCGAGTAAATTTCATTGTTTTGATCGTTTATTACGTATTAAGACTACCGTTTTCACTTTAATTGAATTCATTTCAGTTAAAGTATTCGACTATAGTACCGTATTTACCGTTCTCTCAATTAGTTTTGTCGTTGGTACTCTTGAGTACCTCATTTTCAATTGCATCTGGTAGTGCTTTTGGTCCTAACAATCTACAGTTCTTCACTTTTTGGTCATTGATTATGTTTTTTGTTTCTGAGTATCATCGCATCTCGTTCCTTTTTGAAAAGGACTCCTTTTTAATGACCGGACAGTGTAAAATAAAGCAGTTGCCAACGTCCGGGTTGTCGTTATCCCTTTGAAAGCGGCATGCAGTGCGACGAGTGCAGAAGCTGGTACCACGGAGTTTGCACGAACTTAACGCCTGCGGCTTTCAAACGGTTGCGTACAGCTTTGTCAACAGTGCTGTTTGGATGCAAACAGCCTGTTGACCGAGGCCACCTCACTGGTTGATGCTGCAAAGAAGTGTTTTAGCAGGTGTAGTCGGAACACGTCAAACAGCACTCGATCTGTCGACACACAAATCGACATGAAGCAAACTAAGGTTAGTTCGATAGTAATGACTCACGCCGGTCACAGAAGGAAAAGCAGTCTCCAAAGGGGCCTGCCTTAAACAAAAGCTCAAGGAAAGTAAGTTCTTCTGTTCCCCGTCTCCCAGATAGGATCCAACAGGAAACACCTGGAAGCCGCAATCGTAAGGCTCGATCGGTTTCAAGCGGTAAATATAACCTGACATTCAGGTCGTCGACAACCTTCCAAAATCCAACACTAGGTTTGACGCAACTGTTGTTGCTTCTCCCAGCCCCTTAGACGAGTGGGTACAGGTTGTAAGGAAGAAAAAAAGTTGCGATATAAAAGGTAATCCTACCCCGGCGAAAGTAGTCGTAAAATCGAAAGCTGATCATAGCTACAGATCAGCTATTTTTCGTAGAATCAAGGAGAGCGAGAGCTCTGAACCTAAAGCTCGTTTTGAGCATGACATTGTACTGATTAAGCAGCTGCTTAATCAACTCATGCCCCAAAATATCACCGGGGTCACCTTGCTAAAGGTGTACAGACTTGGGAGCCTAGCGGACTTGAAACCAAATCATTCCAGACTGATTAAAGTAGTATTCAACTCTTCGAACGAACGTAACCTGATTTTACAGAATGGACACAAATTAAAGGGTTCAGGAGTCTTTATCCGAAAGGACCTACCGTTGGCAGACCGTGTAAAAAGACGGGAAGCAGAAAAAGAACTACAACATAGGTTAGACGCTGGCGAAAAGGACCTAAAAATTGTAAATTTTTGGGTTGTAAGGCTTCGACAGAGAATGATGCCGAAGACACTCCAAGTGAAGCACGAAGCCACTTAAGTAGGCTTCAGTTCTGCTACACTAATGCCCGGAGCTTACTTAATAAGCGATCGGAACTAGGTGTACAGATTGACTCTACAAAGCCAGACATAATCGCAGTTACAAAAACCTGGCTGACACAGGCTACAGATAGTATGGAACTTGATTTCGAGGGTTTTACGTTAGTAAGGGCCGACAGAACACAAAAGCGCAAAGGAGGGGGAGTAGCTCTATTCATTAGGAATGCTATCCCATTTAACATTATCGATAGTGTATCCCATGAGAGTGGGACATGCGAATTAGTTAGTCTTCGCTTAAAATGCAAGGGACAAGAGCTGCTGATTGGTTTGGTCTATCGCAGTCCAAGCTGTGAGGCAAATGAGATCCTGTTAAGCAGTCTCAATACTTGGTCCCAAAGTGGTCGATGTCTAATCCTAGGGGACTATAATGCACCTATGGTAGACTGGGGAAATCTGCGAACTGAATCGTCAGAAAATTCCTTCGAGCAGGAACTAGTCGATGCGGTTATCACATGTGCCCTAGTGCAACATGTGAAAGAAGCGACTAGGTACGACTCGGACACTGAATCATCCTTATTAGATCTGATACTCACTCACTATGTGGATGACGTTGCTAACCTTCATTATATGCCACCCCTAGGTAAAAGTGATCACTCAGTTTTAATTTTCGACTTCCATATAACTGTCAGTCACGAGCACGCGTCAGCCCAATCCAGACCTAACGTCTGGAAAGCAAATATACCAGATATCATGCACTCAGTATCTTTATTAGATTGGACAATAGACCCAGAGTCCTCAGTTGAAATGGCCTGGGATGCATTTCGAAATTCATACTTAAAAGTTACCACACCCCACATCCCTTGGACTATACCAAGGGGACCAAGAAACTCCCCACCATGGTTCAGTGGGGAGGTTCGCATCCTTCTCCGTAAGAGAAGAAAAATGTGGGAGAGATTTAGGTTACTGGGGACTGATGAAACTAGATCCCAGCATAGAAAAGTCCGGAATACCTGTGCCTCGACCCTCCGTAAGTCTAGAAAATTGTACGAAGAAAAACTTGTTAAGGAATCCATAGAATGTCCTAAACGCTTGTATTCCTATATACACCAAAGGACAAGGAGAAAAGGAAATATTCCTGCTCTATGGGGAGACAGTACTGCTTCATCATTAGTGGAGGACGACTTTGGTAAGGCTCAAGTGTACTCAAACTACTTTAGCAACGTGTATACCATAGAAGCGCCCTTCTCGTCAGCGTATACAGATCCCCCCATACATACACTGGATAGCGTGACCATTAAAGAACTCGATGTCTTTGGTCTGCTAAATAAGCTTGACATAGGTAAATCCACGGGGCCCGATGAATTACATCCTAGGCTACTGAAGGAATTATCTAACTTCGTTGCAAGCCCTTTAAGTACATGCTTTAACCTATCCGTTACGCAGGGTCGTTTACCAAAAGACTGGAAAAACGCCATAGTAAGTCCTGTCTTCAAAACAGGTACGAAACACAAACCTGAGAACTACCGTCCCGTTAGCCTAACTAGTGTGGTTGTTAAAATATTAGAAAAGATTATTCGGAAGGAGCTGTTTGAGTATCTCGATAAAAACCGGATCCTCTCGGAGAAGCAGCATGGCTTCAGAATAGGTTATTCTTGTCTCACTAACTTATTAGTGGCTTGTGAAAGCTGGTGCGCTCCTAAGGACCAAAAGTTACCTGTAAACATAGCCTTCATTGATTTCAGCAAAGCTTTTGACAAAGTTCCGCACAACCGGCTGTTATATAAGTTAAAAAATGTCGGGATTGGAGGCCATCTATTTATGTGGATAAAAGACTTCTTAGTTGGGTGTCAACAAGGAGTTCGGGTGAACTGAAAGTTATCTAGCTGGGAAACTGTGCTTAGTGGAGTGCCCCAGGGTACAGTTTTGGGGCCAGTTCTGTTCCTCTTGTATGTAAATGACCTTCCTCGTCTCCTATCATCATCGGTCTTGCTATATGTCAAGATATGGAGAACGATACGATGTGAGGGCGATAGTTTAGAACTCCAAAATGACCTGAAGAAATTATCTGAACGGTCTCAAACTCGGCAGTTGCCGACAAATACTTCCAAGTGTGTTGTGATGCATATCGGTCATCAAGGCACAGATACATACACGATGAACAACACTGAGCTACCTGTCGTCCAGACATATAATGACCTAAAAGTAATTGTTAGCCAAGACTTAAAGACCACTGCACACTGCCGTGCAATAGCCGCCTAAGGTTTTAGAACGTTATAGTCAATACGTAGGGCTTTTAGTCATGTCGACGCTAAGACGTTTTTGACTTTGTATACAGTGTTCGTACGTCATAAACTTGAGTACTGCATACAAGCGGCTAGCCCCTGCTTTAAAAAAGACAGTGAGCTTCTGGAAAAGGTTCAGAGAACGTCAACTAAGCTGATTCACGGAACAGCGAAGCTTCCGTATGAAGCTGGACTGGCCAAGCTGAACCTTGTCCCGTTGTCATATCGCAGAACTAGAGGCGACTTGATTACAGTTTTCAAATCGCTTAGTGCCAAGTTTGCACCTGATATGCCCTCATTTTTCTTGTCTTCCAAAACAGAGAATTTACGAGGACACTCCAAAAAAGTTCATAAGCCGAGAACAAATTACTTGTCAGCTGACTATCGACTTTCCCATCGAATCATCAATGAGCGGAACTCATTACCTCAGCACATGGTTTAAGCTCAATCCGTCGATTATTTCGAAAGAAAGTTGAATCAACTGGGAGACCACCATTGCCAGGACTAACACGGATCATCAGGCCTCCTGTCCTTCTCAAACTGAAACTGAAACTTAAGCTCCTGACATCCCACTAGACCATAAGGAGCCGTAATTAAACAAAATGTTCTGCCCTACAGACATGGGTGGATTGAATTTATCTCCCCACCATCATGTTTGCTGGTCAGTAACGCCACCCTCCCTCCTTTTGTGATGTTAGGCTCTCTTACGTTTGTGGTAAGTATGAATACTGCTTTAATCAAAGCCCATGGTTGGAATACACTGTCTCTACTAGGTCCATGTTACAAGCAAATAAGATAGTTAAAAAGTTTGTTTTATGGGTTAGATGTCCACATAGTATATCACACTGCTATGAAGATAACTAATGGTTTAAAGAAGTAAGGACTAATAGCAAATCAAAAGGTATGGGAGGGTATAAAATTGTAGAAAAAAAAAAGAAAAAGATTTTAGGGTGAGAAAAATAAAACATTGAGAAACTCACAAGACTGTGGCCAAATTTTGAGCTTTGTAGGATCGGCCTTAGTAGATCAGCATCCATAAGATTAGTGAGTTATCTGTCTACTTGCGATAGAAAAAAAGGCATGACTTTTAGGAAGAATAATGTACATTTAATCTGTAGAGATTTGGGAACTCAGAGCTAGGGTTAGGAGCATAAGGCCATGATTAATAAACAATGAATAATAGGAAAGGATAAGCCATATATCCTGTGATTTGGTTATATTCGTATTAGTAACAGTCGAATTTGTTATAATCTTGTTCCTTCTAGGTACTAGGCGGTCCGTAATAAAGTGCCTCATTGGTGGGCGGGAGTTCAAGGAAATGTTGAAGCTCTTTGGAGTCTAGAAATAGGGTTGTTAGCTTTTTGAATCTGGTAAACGCATCACAGTTGCGGATAGGCATTGGCAGCCTGTTCCACAATAAACTATACCGTACTGTAAAAAACTTACAACGCATTTGTTTTTGGTGTTTTACGGTAAGTTGTGTATATGCGTTGTTTCTAAGTCTATAGGCTGGGTCGTGGGTGATAGTCGGGCAGGAGGTTAGAAAGGAGAGCCCATATATCGCTTTGTAGAGAAATATTAAATTGTGTTTTAGCCTACGGTGCCATAAATGTTCTAAAGATAGATGCTTACATCTGTCTGTGTAATCGAGATTCGAGTTACATCCTAGTAGTTGACGTGTGAAACGTCTTTGAACATCTTCTACTCTTATCTTGTCTGCGATATTCATATTAGAGAACACAAAAGAGCAGTATTCAAGGGATGGCCGTACACGTATTTTGTAGAGAGTAAGCTTAGCCTCTGTTGTGAAAAAGTTTTTCATTATAAAACCAATGAGCCGTCTAGATTTAGAAATAATAGAGGAGGCATGTTCTTTAAAGTTTAGGCTTCCTGTGTAATTAATTCCTAAATCGTGTACTGATTCGAGTGTTTAGACTCTACATTCATTTAAGTGAAGTCGCGGTTTATAGGGATGCTTTCCAAAGTGCATGATCCCGCACTTGTTGAGGTTAAATGGTAATTGCCATTTTTCACTCCATATAGTTAAGTTATTGAGGTCTTTTTGAATCTGGGAAACACTTTCGCTTAGTGTCTCAGGCTTATAGCTGTACACTATTTTGAGATCATCAGCATATAAGTATAGTTTCCCAAATTCTATGGTGTTACTATTCGTTAAGTATATTAACCCATTTAACATTATCGATAATGTATCCCATGAGAGTGAGACATGTGAATACGTTATTTGACGCTTGAAATACAGAGGACAAGAGCTGATGATTGTTTTGGTCTACCGAAGTCCAAGCTGTGGAGTAAATGAGGTCATGCTAGACAGTCTTAATACTTGGTCACAAAGTGGTCGATGTCTTATCCTAGGAGACTTTAATGCATTCACAATGGACGGAAAAAATCTGAGAATTGAGTCTTTATAGAATTTCTTTGAACAGAAACCGCCTGATGCGGTTATCACATGTGCCCTAGTGCGACATGTGGAAGAAACGACTAGGTACGACCCGGACTCTGAATCGTCCTTATTAGGTCTCATATTGACCCATTATAAAGATGAATTCACAAACCTCGATTACATGCCACTCTTGAATAAATGTGACCATACACTTATGATCTTTGATTTCTACATTGCTTTCAAAAACCAGCATGTGTCAGCCCAATCCAGACCTAACCTCTTGAAAGCAAATATACAAAATATTATACACTAAGCATCCTAAGCAAATTGGAAAATAGATCCAAAGTGCTTGATTGAAACGGCTTGGAATGTATCTGAAGATTTGTACTTAGAAATTGATGCACCTCATATTCCATGAGTTGTACCAAGGGACAAGAGAATCTCCACATCGTGGTTCAGTAGGGCAGAATTTAGGTCGTTGGATACTAACGAAACAAAGTCTAAGCATCGAGAAGCTCAAAAATGTTTGAACCTCGACCGTCCGTAAGTCTAGAAGGTTGCATGAAGAAAAAATTACTGAAGAATCTGTAGCATACCCTTAAGGCTTATTTTCTTACATAAACCAAAGAGCTAAGGGAAAAGGAAATATTCTAGTATTATGGGGAGACACCAGTACTTTATCATTGGTGGAGGATGACTACTGTAAATCTCAGGTATCTTCAAATTACATTAGCAGTGCACATAACAAAGAGACGCACTTACCTTCAGTTTGTACAAACCCCACACTGGACACTGTGACCATTAAAGTACTCCATGTCCTTGGTCTGCCAAATGAACTTAATATAGGCAAATTCATGGGATACGATGGAATGCATCCTAGGTTGCTAAACGAATTAGCAAATTTTGTCGCGAATCCGCTAATTATATGTTCCAACCTATCTGTAACTGATGCTTGACTACCAAAAGACTGTAAGAATGATCTAGTAAGTCCTGTTTTCAAAGCAGGTATGAGATATAAAACTGAAAAATATCGACAGGTAAGCCTAGCCAACCCACTTGTTAACATTTTGGAAAAGACTGTTGGAAAGGAGTTGTATAAGTATTGTAGTGACTCACTTTTATCACGAGAACACGACTGGTTTAATGAAAACAATTATTAATATAACCAACTGTACCAGTGCTTGTTTTAATGTGCTTTTGTTTAACTGTGCTAATTACAGCCATTTTGTGCTTCCATTACCTTTCATCAATATTCCGCGGTTTTGGGCTTTGTTCGCACGTACTCCATTCTCCTGTTTTCGCTTGTACCATTTCTTGGCACGATCTTGGTATTCGTTTGATACCATGAGATCGCTAACGAAATAAATCTGGTTACGTTCAACCTTCGCCTTCTGATTTGTTTGGTACGCGTTTCCTTGTAGTGGCGTTCATAGTCAATCTCGACTCGACACCACTCTACAACTGGTTAGTCAAACTTCGGAACACGCTCCAACCTCTGGTCGAATCTTTCAAAGAAGCCGATTCGGTGAGTCTATCGTTTATCTATCAACGTCCGTCGCATAATTTTATATTATTTTTTAATATATAATATACTCGACATGACGGATAGCGACAAGAATAGTAATAATGTCATAGACTCAGACCTACAGGCCATTCGCTTTCGACCTGTATCATTTATTCCCCACGGCTCAGAGGTTTGGTTTGCTGCGTTAGAGTCTCAGTTCGAGACTCGTCGCATCACGAGCCAAAGGCAGAAGTACGCCTTCGCTCTCGAATCACCACCCGGGGACCATTTAGTAGCTGTACATGAGGTTGTCCTCAATTCCAGCATACCTAATGTTTACGATCGCCTCAAAGAGGCAATTCTCAGACACTTCCTCTCATCGAGGGAGGAACGATTGAGGACAATGTAAGCACGTCACCCCCTGGGTGATGCTAAACCAAGCCAACACCTCACGCGCCTGCAATCTCTTGCAGGACTAAGAGCATCTGACTCGGAAATAGTCAAGGAATTATGGCTCGAGTCATTACCAGCTCAAATCCAACCTACTGTGACGGCCCTGCTCGAAGACGCACCGCTTAACCAGGTAGCCCTCATAGCAGACAAAATTTTCGCGAGGACTAGTAACAGAGACAGCTATATAGTTGCTTCAACGGCACGTCCTAAAGTGGACATGGACGCCGGTCATTCCTCAGCTCATGGCGACAGGGACGGGTGTATTCACAGACGTCTTAGTTTTCGAGACCGTTGCAACATACCCCAACCCTACGTCCCCCGAGCTCGCTCAAGTTCTCGCAAACCCGTCACCACTCGCCCTAAAAGGGCATCTTTCAAGCCGCGCCGAAAGGCGGCTTCGGAAGCGAGTGAAAGCTGAGGCTGGTTCCATAGGTCCTTCGGGTCCGGCGCTCGCCGTTGTCGAGCATCATACACGGCTGGAAACGCCAAAGCCGGCGAGTAAAATCGGCCGTACTCGCCGGCCTTTCTCCCCAGATTGGTCGCTTATTTTGTGTGCACGATCACCGCACAAACGCTAGGTTCCTAGTACACACTGGAGCCCAAGTCTCTGTCGTACCACGAGGTAGCAGCAAGTCGCAAGCTACAGTGCTTCGACTACGCGCTGCGAATGGCTCAGTCATGCCTACACGACAACTCGCGGTCAACCTGGGCAACCGAAGACGGTATCTGTGAACGTTCATCATTGCCGATGTTCTCACAGCCATACTAGGTATCGATTTCTTACAGCACTATGAATTACTAGTCGATTCACGTAGACTGCAGCTAATCGACACTTCGTGGAACAGTAAATTCATGGGCTGCAAAGCCCACATGAACGCGTACCGAATCCTCGGCACTTTTTACTCGCGTGACGATAAATTCCACGCTTTATTCGAGAAATTCCCCGTACTCACTAAACCACTAGAGGAACTTCCATTGGTGACCAATCGTGTGAGACACAACATAGTCACCCGCGGACCGCCAGTGACAGCACGACCTCGCTGACTGGCGTCGGACAAATAAGCTTTTGCTAAACGCGAGTTTGACAATTTATTAGCTACTGGTACTATTCGTCCTTCTCACAGTTCATGGGCCTCTCCTCTTCATATGGTACGCAAAAAGGATGGGGTTAAATGGAGACCATGAGGCATCGCTCAAGGGCACGACTATCTTTTCTAAGATCGATTTGGCACGAGCATATCATCAGATCCCAGTCGCTCTTGAAGATATCGAAAAAACTGCTATCACAACTCCTTTCGGTTTGTTTGAGTTCCTACGAATGCCTTTTGGATTACGGAATGCTGCTCAAACTTTTCAAAGGTTTATCGATAGCATTGTACGAGACCTAGATTTTGTTCACGTCTATGTTAATGACCTGCTGATCGCATCATCAAAAGTAGATGAACATTATCAACATCTTACGCTATTATTCCAACGCCTTTCGGATAATAGAATAGTAGTTAACCCAGACAAGTGCGAGTTGGGTAAACGAGAAATAATATTTTTGGGCCACATTATCAAGCAAGAGGGTATTCTACCTTGCGAGGACAAAGTGCAAGTAATAAAGGAGTACAACGTGCCGTCCCCACTCAAGGAACTGAAGGCGTTTCTCGGTTTGGTTAACTCCTACCGTCGTTCCATCCCACACGCGGTAGAACGGGTACGACCACTAACCGACTTACTTCGAGGCAACCCACGCAGATTATAAATGAACGATTCTGCACGTACTGCATTAACAGAGATCAAAGCGGCTCTAGCGCAAGCCACTCTTCTCGCCCATCTCGATCCATCAGCCACGTTTAGTATAGCGGTTGATGCATCCGATGTCGCTATAGGAGCAGTCATGCAACAAAACATCCCCGGTAGTTAGTAACCCCTCGAGTTTTTCTCACGACGCCTTACTCTCACGGAGACGAGATATAGCGCTTTTGGTCGCGAGCTTCTAGCAGCCTACTGAGACATCAAACATTTCCGGTACGCAGTAGAAGGACGTCACTTCATCTTATTCACCGATCATAAGCCCTTAACGTATGCTTTGCATACCAAATCTGACCGCGACTCACCACGAGAGTGCAGACATTTGGACTATATCTCCCAGTTCACGACAGACCTTCGTCACATTAAAGGCGAGTCGAACTATGTTGCAGATGCTTTGCCACATATCCAAGCGAATGCAGTTACTTTACCGGTGCTCGATCTTCCTGCTATGGCCGCCGCCCAAGCAAACGAGCTCTGTTGTACAAAAGCACCACACTCTACATCCCTTCAGTATCAGGAAGTACCTCTAGCCACGAATTCTGGCACCGTCCTATGCGATACTTCTACCGGTCTTCCTCGACCCATCGTACCTTCTGCTTATCGCCGTCTCGTATTCGATGCCCTGCATGGATCATCTCATCCAGGTATCGCAGCTACATTACGTCTCATCGCTGCACGATACGTCTGGCCGTCCATGAATAAAGATGTTCGTATGTGGGCAAAGCAATGCTTACAATGTCAACGATCAAAAGTGCACAGGCACGTAGCCGCCCCCTTGGTACTTTCGCTACGCCTGATGCTCGCTCCGATCACGTTCACTTAGGCATTGTAGGACCACTGCCACCATGGGTGTGATCACATACTCACGTGCATCGACCGTTTCACCAGATCGCCCGAAGCTATACCCATCACGTCTGTCACAGCGGAGACAGTTGCTCACCGCTTCGTAGAACGATGGATAGCTCTACATGGTTGACCCTCGACCATCACGACTGACCGAGGACAATAATTTGAGTCCGCATTATTCTCCTCACTTAATCGGCTGCCTGGTACGGAACGCGTACGCACTACTGCCTACCATCCAGCTTCTCATGGTTTAGTTGAAAGGTTTCACCGCCAACTTAAAAGTGCTCTACAAGCACACAAAAACGAAAACTGATACGAAACCTTACCGCTCGTTCTCTTAGGCATCAGAACGAGCTTGAACGCAGATATCCAATGTTCCGCCGCTGAACTTGTATACGGCACGACATTGCGCCTGCCCGGGGAATTCTTCGCACCACGGAGCAGACCTAATTTCGGTAAATCAGACTACGTCCGACGACTGTCTGCATTTATGCGAACGCTGTCTCCGGTGTCAACTCGAATACAACATCGACAGGTCGCCCCCCCTCGAGAGTTATCTACCCGTTCACATGTTTTCATACGAGTAGACTCGGTACGCAAACCCTTGCAACAACCTTACGAAGACCCTTTTCGCGTGGTCGCTCGTCACGAACAGACCTTCATGGCCGCGTCGAGATCATCAGCATTGATCGTCTCAAACCAGCACACGTCGATGACAGAGCCCTATCTGATAACCTGAGATTCAATGCTAGACCTATCAAACCAACTAGCGGGATCCTCAAACCATCTTCAGATCCCACGCTAGATACACCTGAGACCTCACTCCCACGTCCTGGTCAACAGCACGCGTCGTCTGCACCGTCTACGGACGAGACGACAGTCTCACGTCCAAATCAACAGACCACGCCGCCCTTGACAGATGAAATTGCAGGCTCGCGCGACGCAAACGAGACTGCCGTCTCACGTTCTGGTCGCCGAGTACGGTTGCCTGTACGCTTACGCGAATAGTCGCACAGCCAACAACCAATACGGAGTGGGACTATTCCTGTATTACATGCATGCTACAATCTTCCCTTATTTGATTTTTTTCCGTGGCCTAAGCCCACGCCTTCGACTATCCCTGTTTGGTACCGTCGACTCCAGCCAACTTCGGCAAAAGCTGGCCCTATCACCCACGCTCTTGTCAACGCACTCAGTCGATATTCTGGTTTCGAATGCTTGGCACACGCTTGGTCTCGAACTTGGTCGTTATGGTGGCTTCTGGTTCCTCGGCTCAACGTGGTTTCGTCCTACGTCTGGAGCGTTTCTGGTCCGCATCCCTGGGAACGCAATCTACAGATCCTGGATACAAACCACTCTGGTGTAGTATGCCAACGCTCCTGGTACCGTTCTCCGAAAAAGACCTTCGTTGGCAATTCGACGATCAACGATCGCTTTCCTGATCCGCCAATTTTTCTGTCCTACAATCGCTCGTCAGCCGATCAGTCCTAGGATTAAAACCGCTATTTATCGAAAGTGTAAACCCTTTCTAGCGGAGGGCTCCTGTAGCGACTCTCTTTTATCACGAGAACACGACTGGTTTAATGAAAACAATTATTAATATAACCAACTGTACCAGTGCTTGTTTTAATGTGCTTTTGTTTAACTGTGCTAATTACAGCCATTTTGTGCTTCCATTACCTTTCATCAATATTCCGCGGTTTTGGGCTTTGTTCGCACGTACTCCATTCTCCTGTTTTTGCTTGTACCATTTCTTGGCACGATCTTGGTATTCGTTTGATACCATGAGATCGCCAACGAAATAAATCTGGTTACGTTCAACCTTCGCCTTCTGATTTGTTTGGTACGCGTTTCCTTGTAGTGGCGTTCATAGTCAATCTCGACTCGACACAACTCTACAGTATCTCGACGTAAACCAGATTCCTTCTTAAAGGAAGCATGAATAAAGAACGAGTTTTACATGTCTCATTAATTTACTAGCAGCATATGAGCTATTAAAAACCAAAAGTTACATAAAGTTGCAGCCTACATTAATTTCAGCTAAGCTTTTAGCAAAGATTCCCACAACTGACTGTTATATAAGTTAAGTAACATCGGGGTTGAAGGCCATTTATTAATGTGGACAAAAGACTTCCTAGTTGGGCATCAATAAAATGTACAGGTGAACCTCAAGTTACCTAACTGGGAGATTGTACTTAGCAGAGTGCATTACGGTACAGTTTTAGGGTCAGTGTTGTTCCCCTTGTATGTAAATGGCCTTCCAAGTCTTCTGTCATTATCGGTCTTACTATATGCTATATGCTGATATGGGGGGTAACAGAAAGTAGACGTGATAATTTCTTCAGGTTATTTTGAAGCTCTAAGCTATTTGAATGGTCTAAAAATCGGCAGTTGCCGATAAATACTTTCAAGTGTATTGTGACTTATATTGGTCATCAGGGTACAGATACATACACGATGAATAACGTTGAGCTACCTGTTGTCCAGACACACAATGACTTGAGAGTCATCGTTATCCAAGACCTAAAAACTGCTGCACACCTCAGTGCGATAGCCACCAACGGTTTTAGAACCCTATGGTTAATATGTAGGGCCTTTAGCCATGTTCATACCAAAACTTTCTTGACTTTGTATACGGTATTTGCGAGTCCTTAACTCGAGCACTACATACAAGTGGCTAGCCTCTGCCTAAAAAGACAGTGAGCCCCTGGGAAATGTTCAGAGGACAGCAGTTAAGTTGATTCCCGGTATAGTGAAACTCAAGGATGATGCTCGACTGGCTAAACTAGACCTATTTCCATTGTCACATCGAAGAACCAGAGGTGACTTGACCATAGTTTTCAGATTACTTAGTGATAAATTTGCATCTGATATTCCCTCATTCTTCTTGTCTTTCAAAAAATAAAACTTACGAGGATACTTCAAAGACGTTCACAAGCCTAAGACAAATAACTTGTCAACTAACTATCGACTTTCCCATCGAACCACCGACGAATGGAATTCATTACCTTAACACGAAACTGAAGCCCCATCTGTTGACGCTTCCAAAAAAGTTTGATCAAGCGAGAGGTCACCATCACCAGGACTAACACAGGCCACCTAGCTTCCTGTCCCTTCTAAAATGAAACTGATTGTTGTAAGTTGCTAAAAATTCGGCAAGTCACAATCATGAATTCCCGCATAAAGTGGGGTTAATGAGGCTGTACTGCTATACTATAGCGAAATAAAACATATAGCAGAAAATATTCAATTGTACAATAGTTGAGTTAGTTATTTAACACCTCCGCCACACGTCTTTCTGTGTTGGTAGGTGTACAATTTCCAACGTATGTATGGGTTTCTGAACTTTCCATTCATACAATCAGTTAGCCGTTTTCCTAAATACTAAGTAATGGTGCTATTCAATGAAAAGAAAGTTTTTTTCATGGAATTAGGTTTCTGATTTCACTTGAGTGATTTAATACGCCTTGTGTTGTGTTCGTACCCAGTCTATGGACTCTTTTAGGAAGAAAATTGGTCGATGACTTACTTTTCTGAAAGTCCAAAGTTGATGAGTACTGGAATCTCCCTGCTTTGGCCCTACAGGACTATAATTGATGAACTAACCAAGCAGATACCAGAAAGCAACTCTTGGAATTTGTCACAGAATTTATTCATCTATATGGCTGTATATTTTGACATTGTAGCTCACAAAACTTCGTGGTGCCAAAGTCAACTTTATTTTGCAGTTTTAATCCTTAAACTCTTGATCTTACATCATTCTTGAGTAATCAGGATCAGTGGACTATCGACCTACATTAATCATTGCAGTTTGTAACACTGTGGAGGTACAATCTCGTTTTGAATATATCAACAGAAGGTGCTGATATTACGTATTCTGGTAGAGAATTCTAGTAATCCAGTACTCAGTGCGAGAGACGAAACTCCAGACGTAGACGATTTGATCTAGGTTTTTGAACTTTCCTTGAATGTCCTCTCAAATGATCAGTCCTAGACGGAACTAAAAGATAAGACAAATCAATATCAAGGTTATCGTTCAGTATACGATAAGCCAATATTAGATCATCCCGTATTCTACGGTAAGATAACGGGAATAAGTTAAGGTGTCTCAGCACACCTTAACTTAATTACGTCAGGTTCTAGAACACAGACACACATTCAGACGCCCCACAATGGTAGTATTTCTCGACCTTAAGGCGGCATTCGACTCTATTGATCGTGAGGTTCTATGGCAGTGTTTGTCACTGAAAGGAGTACCAAAGAAGTACATTAACCTTATAAAGGCTCTCTACTCGAACACAACTGGTAGAGTAAGAGCTTATGGCGAACTGTCATCAGAATTGATTACCTCAAGTGGTGTTCGTCAGGGCTGTCCACTCTCCCCATTCTTGTTCAACTTCGTGGTCGACGTACTTTTAGAGATAACACTCTCCTCATCTAACTTTCCAGGGGTTGAACTTCTACCAGGAGGTTCACTTGTTGACTTAGAATATGCAGATGACATAGTTTTATTTGGTGAAGACGCTGACAAAATGCAGTCTCCTGACCACTCTAAGCAACAATGCAAGCATGTTCGGGATGCGATTCTCTCCCTCGAAATGCAAAATGTTGCTTCAGGATTGGGTTGCATTGACACCCGAACTAATGATAGGGAGTGAAGTAATTGAGCATGTCGATCGCTTCACTTATCTTGGAAGTCTCATCAGCCCTTGTGGTCTGGTGTATGATGAAATCTCAGTACGGATACAGAAGGCTCGACTAGCTTTTGCCAACTTGCGTCATTTATGGCGTAGGCGAGATGTCCGTCTCTCAACCAAAGGACGTGTTTACTGCGCAGCAGTTCGTTCCGTCCTACTTTATGGCAGTGAAACATGGCCGGTAAGAGTAGAGGATATCCGTAGGTTACTGGTATTTGATCATAGGTGTCTTCCAAACATTGCTCGTATATCATGGGACCATCGAGTAAGTAACAGTTGTTAGGAAACAGGTACTAGGTAAGGATGGCAAATCAATTGATGAAGTAGTGAAACTTCATCAGTTGAGATGGCTGGGACACGTGTTACGTATGCCCAACGACCGACTGCCTCGACGTGCTATGTTCAGTAGTATAGGAGTAGGTTGGAAGAAAGCTAGGGGCGGCCAAACCAAAACATGGCACAAGTCCATGAAGTCACTGACAAGTGGACTGAGTCATGTTGGTAGGTGTAGACTACCTGGTTGGGGACCGCGAGATGATAGCAACCGATGGTTAGAGACCCTGAATGACGTGGCTCAAAATTGTTTGCAATGGCGCAGGTGCATACACTCTTTGTGTTCTCCCAAATTTTAATCTTCTGAATTCTTCATGTCCCTTTTTTCCTCTTTCCAAATTTATTTCACTGGATTATACTCTTTAAATAAGATCTCCAAACCCTAATCTTCCCGATTACTGCTTATACTCTTATTACCTCTACCACTACGGGATTTGAATCGACCACTGCATTTCTGTGCTAATGTGGTGTGGCAACTCGAACTGATGTACGTACGTACGAAGTTCTACGTTGTTACTGACTGACTGACTAAGGTGTCTCAGCCTGTCTTCATAAGATAGGCCAGAAAGACCTTTTACCATCTTAGTACCTCGTCATTGAACTCTTTCCAGCATATCTGCTTCATACTTGAAACAAGGACTCGCTGCTTGGATCCCATATTCTAAATGTGGTCTCACGTAAATCGGGTATAAAAATTTAAACATTTCGTCATCTAAATACTGGAAAGACCCACAAATAGACCATCATGCCCTATAGCTTTTCGCAGCATCAGCCCTACAGTGACTATTAGTTTTAAGATCACTGCTTAATACAACTCCTAAATCTACAGTTTCTTGCTTTGGGTAGCACGGATCCACATATTGTGTAGTGATACGATTCATCATAGTTATTTAATTGCATCACCACACTCTTATTAGGATTCACTTCTAGTGACCACCTGTCCAACCATACCACCAATGAGCTAAGGTCATCCTGTAATACTATGCTACCCGATATACTGTGTATTGGTCTCCAAATTTTTATGCCAGTTTGTAATTCATTTACATAAAGTGAAAAGAGAGGAAGACCGAGGATTGTACCTTGGGGAACTCCACTTTTTACAGGTACCCACAATGAGAGGGCTCCATTAACCCTTACCTTTTGTCCTCTCATGGAGAAAGTCGCTCATCCAGTCTATGACCTTATAATGGATTTCAAAACTTTCCAGTTCTAATTTAAGACCAGAATGGGAGACCTTATCGAAGGCCTTACTTAGAACTATGAAAATCACATCTACATTAATATCCCGATATTTAGCCGCAGCCCAGTCTTCTCTTGCAATGAGATGTGTCAAACATGGTAGGCCTCCCCGAAAACCATATTGCTCTCTGAAGAAAAGATTATGCCCTTGCACATAGTTTATAACAGATATACTGAAATAACTTGCGAATAACCCATAAGACACTGAAGCCCGTGGCAATGGCAGTCTTGCAGTTACTCGTAGTTTTGTAGTTATTTATTATGAATCCTAAATTTTTATAGTCCATTACTTAGGGTAACACAACTTCACGTATTGTGTAGTAATACGAGTCGTGGCAGTCATTTAATTGCGTTACCACACTCTCGTTAGAGTTGACTTCTAATGACCTATCTATTCATTTAACCATTGAATTAAGATTATCCTGCACTATAATTCTATCTGATATATTGTGTTTGGGTCTCCAAATATTTGTCATCTGCAAAGAGTAAGACTAATAAATTTACTACAGTTTTTAAGTCGCAAGTGGTTGAGGCATCTGAAGACCACTTGGATATCTCTCGGAAATAGTTCATATATAATAATCTTTGCTGTGCTGATATGAATACAGTAGTCTTGAGTGCTGTCAGAGGTATGAGGGCGGTTATCACTTCCCGATTGACAACACCGTGGAAGGATTCTTCTGAAGGTACCTGAAAAGGAGAGCGTGACCGCAGTGCCCAAGGGACAGCTGCTTGAGGTCGGTCACACACGACATTTTTGTGAGTACTTTTTCGTGTTAGCTCTGTACTTGTTGAGACCTTACCGCCGGAGACGGATATCTGTGGATAAGGCGAGGTGTGTGTTTTTAGCGTCGACGTTTTCTAACCCCACCCTTCTTTGTGGGAAGGCAGCAACACTGTTATGCTGGTTGTCTGAAGGAAACACTGTACTGCCGTCGCATCTCTGTACAGTGAGCAGTACAACTTGGCCTTTGGACCTTGGGTTTGTTGCTTTTAGTTTTACCGTTATTCAACAGACCTGTCTTGCATGGTAGGACCTTGAGGAACGATTGTTTGAGCCAGTATAGCTCGGTCGGTTCATCACGATAGGCAAGCCCGACCACCACGTCAAGGTAGCAACAATGGTCGGTCAGAATGGATCACAATCGCTTAGGTATGTACACTCTTTGTCTTCTCTTAAACTATGAGACTAAAATCGCTTCATATATTTCTTTCTACGAACTAATCCTTTCTTTCTGTACTATATCCTTACACAAAATCTGTATGTATTACACCATCGAGTTAACTGCTTCTATGAATCTGGTGTATATCTTGCTATGCTAATGAGGTATGGAAACTCGGACCGATGCATATATGTGCCTGGTCTTACGTTGTAACTGACTGACTGCTGTGTTGATATAGGGTCCTAAAGCTTTATCTGGTGAATCAGTTAGTCAGCTGCAACGTAGGACCAGGTTGACTGACTATATATGCATCGGTCCAAGTTGCCTTACCTCATTAGCACAATAAATTCATGGTAGTCACTTCATTAATAGTAATGTATAAAAGAAAGACATAATACAGAAAGAATTGGTTCGCGGGAAGAAAGATATAAAGCAGTTCTAATCTCACAGTTTAAAGGAAGACAAAGAGTGTATACACCGACGCCATTGTGATCGATTCTGAGCCATGTCTGGCGAATCATGCCGTTTTTAGTGTTCCTTGTATTTCGTGCTTTTTCCAAGGGTTTGGAATTTTAATATGAAGTTTTTTGTTAATCGATTTCTTCAACGTCTGTTGTGTTATGGGGGTTCTCCATTATTCAGATCAGTTGCTGGGTTGACGATTATGCTCAATGCGTCATCAAGACCTTTGAGTTGCTCCATGTTATACACAACTTACTATTAGCCTTTCGGAAGTTTTCAGTGTATGTTCAGCACCTGAATTATCCTAAATATCGATAGAGGCCTTGTGGAACGGCATGCATTGTACAGCCAGTGTGTTTGTTGCTTGAAACATCTGTTATATGCAGCCGGAGTAAGTTCGGTGCTCATGTCATGGTACCACTTGTTACAGCTATTGCGTCCGATTCTTGATCGGGAAGAAACGTATAAGAGTGATGTTTTGTCTAGGTCATTTAACTTAATTAGTGGACTCAGTAAAACGTATTCCAAACCCAAGTGTTTTTCAGAACTAATGAAATAGTAAACACTAAAGATCGAAAAGTTTATATACTAAAACATTACGAGAAAACTTTCCCAAGTGAATCATTTAATTCAAAATGCAAATCACTCGATAAGTTTTCTCTCCGCTCCCAAAAGGAATACAGTTTTGTGAACTGAGGTAAAACAGATACTTATACAAAACTGATACTTTTATAATATTTTGAATAAAAATGTAAGTCAATTAAAATAAAATCGACTTTTACACGTTTAAACTTATCAAAGCTATAAGATATACCCAGTAAGCGAAAATGCCACAGGCATTTTTGAGCTATTTTAAAGTAGATTTTCATAATACTGTGTATCACTAAATGTTGAATTAAGGACCCCCCTAGAAAAGTAGCAAATCCAGAGTATATGCTATATGTTATTCTATCTTAAGACCAATATTTTAGTTGTCACAAATGACTGCTCATCTGACTCAGTCACATTCATCTTGAGTCCTTTCTCGGATGACATATCTTCAAATACTGTACACTGTCTGCTTATATCAAGGGAAAAACGTAATTAAAAACAGCAGCTATTTTACTTACGATATGGTAGAGCTTATTATCTACTATGTAAGTAATAACGATTCGTTTGAAAGGGTTGGGGTTTGGGGCACCACTCCTCGTATTCGTAAGCGTTGAAAATTAATTACTCGGTTAGAAAACCTATACGTCATAGAAATTTTGTTCGTTCTTGGCTTTTGAACTCATTTGCTACGTATTGTGAGTTGTTATAATTGAAAAAAGGAATATATCTGGTTCAAAATCATCCTTAACATCTCATATATCAAAACTTGATCACCTTTTGATCTTCAGTAACAGAGTAAAGAGGTTTAATTTCTAGGCCAACTGTGTATGACAAGCCTCAGGATTCCGATATATTTCTCAAAGTCCTTATGTCAAGCAAACCTTCTGAATTCTCCCCAAAACATAAAAGTCGATGTGGAAAAACTATCTGATTCACAGCTTGGTTTCCTAATGCCTGTGGTGGATTGTGTGATGATTGGAAGATACTGATAATTGTGAAACATGTATCCTATTTATCTTCATATATATTTTGATTTAACACGTTTAGAATAGTGCGATGCTCTCAAATGCCCTGGTACGGCCGAGGGTGGGGAGAGTTCACCCTTCCTCTCGAAATACTCTTATATGACCACGCGCACACAGCCACTGTCAGGGCAGTTCTACTCACTATCTTTTCGCGGTGGGGTTGTTGTTTACGAAATTGAGAGGATGAAAAGCGAATATCCGACACTTTAACCGGGTTTGTGGATATTGAGGGTTCACTTAGAGAAGTTGGAAAACCCTGAATCCAAACCAATAGCGCACATGGGCTCCAGTATCCTGAAGAAGCAAATGGTGTACGAACCAATTGTTAGTCACCGGATACCATGGGACTGTGTCTCCTAACGTTGCCTCACTGCCTTGTGGGTCTGACCTTTAGGTTGAAGGTTCTGGATGTATTTATTTATTTATTTCAACACACAAATATTGGTAGAAGAGGGCACCAAATATATATGCGCCACACCATATTTGTGTGTGTGTGGGCTGTGATACTGCTCGGGTGCCCAAACCGAAGCAGGTGGTTTTCTTAGGGGGCCACACTGAGCCTTTGACCTAAAGGTCTGATCCACAAAGCAGTGGAGCATCGTGAGGAGATGCATTCCCATGGTAGCCGTTGACCAACGATTGGTTCATACGCCATTTGTTCCCGCAGGATACTGGAGCCCATGTGCACCATTGGTTTGGGATCCGGTTAAAGCTCCGGACATTCGCTTTTCGTCCTCTCATTCTCGTAAACAACACCCCCACCACGAGAAGGCAATGAGTAGGACTTCCCTGGCAGAGGTTGTATACGCGTGGCCGTGTGAGAGTATTTCGAGAGGGAGGGAGGACTCTCCCCACTCGGTCATACCAGGGCATTTGGGGGCATGATCTTACCTAAAAGTTTATGGTACGCTCAAAGTTAGTATTGTATGGTGTTTTTCAGGATTGTTGTGTTATTGGCTCACCAACCTTTCTACTAATTCATTTTGATGATCAGCATGTAAGCGTGTCTTCAATTTACTCCGAGACAGCGTTATGAGTGTGCTCACTTTATATTCAATTACTATACATGAAACATTTTAACGATGGTTTTCTAAAGTATATAAGAACTTTCGTCCAAATTTAATGTAATAGTTTCACCGTATTTGGGCTCCGAGTTGATATGAGACATTAAGGAGAGAAAATGTATTTCTAAAATCTCGAATTCATTTGCTGAGATTTTACAAATACATCCTTCCTCCTTAAGGTTCTCTAAAGTGTTTATGTTGGTATCCTGCGGGTACGAATGGCGTATGAACCAATCGTTGGTCACCGGCTACCATGGGACTGCATCTCCTTACGATGCTCCACTGCCTTGTGGGTTAGACCTTTAGGTCAAAGGCTCGGGGAGTGGCCCCCTAAGATAACCACCTGCTTCGGTTTGGGCACCCGGGCAGTATCACAGCCCACACACAAATTGATGAACTCTTTATGCCTATGGAAATTACCTTTCTCGCTTTGAAAAACAAACAATTGATTCAGATTATTATCATTACAATTATCGTCATTATTAATACTAATATTATTATTACTACTATTATTGTCATTATTGTTATTATTATCATTATTATTATTATTTTCCACTGCCGGAAGCTCTTCCAGCTCATCCGAGCCACTGGCAGCAAGAAGTCTGGTGTGAGTGAAACAATCTGCGAGGATGATGGGATGCCAATCACTAACATCCATCGACGTCTTGGACGATGGGCAGAATTTTTCGAAGGGCAGTTCAACTGGCCTGCTGCTCCGGCAACATCGGTCAGACTGTCCTGCCCTCCATGGCCGGTGACGACTGATCCACCAAATGAGGAGGAAGTCCGCGAGGAGCAGGCTGGGTTTCGTTCTAGTCGAGGATGTATTGATCATATCTTCACTCTCCGCCAAATGTTAGAACACCGCCATACTTATCAAAGGCCAACAATCGTAGTGTTTCTTGACATCAGGGCTGCCTTCGATTCGTTGGACAGAACTGTTCTCTGGGATTGTCTATTGAAGAAGGGTGTGCCTGAGAAGTTTATTAACATCCTAAAAGCCCTGTATAAAAACACCTCAGGCAGAGTGAGGGCATACAACCACCTCTCTCCATTGTTCCATTCGAGCAGTGGGGTTAGGCAGGGTTGCCCAATCTCACCATTCCTCTTCAACTTTGCCATCGATGACATTCTGGAAACAGCTCTGATGAATGTAAGTAATGGTGGTGTGGATCTGTTACCTGGAGAAAGACTTCTCGACCTTGAGTATGCGGACGATATTGTCTTACTGTGCGATAATGCCCAAGGCATGCAATCCGCACTTAATCAGTTGGCAATCAGTGTCCGTAGGTATGGTATGTGCTTTGCACCTTCGAAGTGCAAAGTACTTCTACAAAACTGGCAGGATTCTAATCCTGTACTCACCCTGGATGTTGAGCAGATAGAAGTAGTCGAGAAGTTCGTGTATCTGGGTGGCTGCATAAGTGCTGGTGGGGGTGTGAGTGATGAGATCAATGCACGAATAGTGAAAGCCAGAGCGGCTTATGCTAATCTGGGCCACCTTTGGCGCCTTCGTGATGTTAGTCTGGCTGTAAAAGGCCGGATCTACAACGCGTCGGTGAGAGCAGTTTTGCTCTATGCTTGTGAAACCTGGCCTCTCCGAGTTGAGGACGTTAGACGACTCTCTGTGTTCGATCATCGCTGTCTCCGAAGGATTGCTGACATTCAGTGGCAACACCATGTCAGTAATGCAGAGGTTCGGCATCGTGTGTTCGGGCACAGAGATGATAACTCAATTGGTGTCACCATCTTGAAACACCGACTTCGGTGGCTTGGACATGTTCTCCGAATGTCGTTCCAGAGAGTTCCACGTCGTGCATTATTTGCCGACCCTGGGACTGGTTGGAAGAAGCGGAGAGGTGGTCAGTGCATGACATGGTGTCGTGGCATGAAAGAAAGCTGCAAAGGACTGGCTTGTGTTGGTCCTTCACGACTCCCTGGCTGGGGTCCGAGAGATGGTGCAACACACTGGCTAGAGACGTTATCAGATATGGCTCAGAATAGAAGCCAGTGGCGATCCTGCTGTAACCTTCTTTTACTTTCTTCATAAAAAGTGGTTGTGTCTCTTTTACCTGAAAGATTTCTTCTGATTGTACCTTTTCGTTCCGTCGTTACTACCACACTACCTTACTTCAATCTCTTCGTCATTGTTCTCTTTTTCTTTTGCGTTCCTTAGTTTTTTTTCTCTTTCTACTTCTCTTCGAATTCTCATTGTTTTGTGTGGCGCATATATATTGGCGCTCTCTTGTACCAATATTTATGTGTTCAAATAAATAAATAAATAAATGGTAGGATAGTTGTTGGGACCCGAGAAACATAATGAGTGGTAAATTTGAGATCCTTTACGGACCAATACTAACCGTATATTTCTGTTGTATAATTATTAAATAACTAAGCTATTTATATTCATGTTCCTCTTACTATAAGCTTTATTTTGACCTATGATTCATTAATATGCATTTTACTTTTCTTGAGTTATACCCAGTATATTGATTACTACCTTCCTCATTCACAGCCACATCTGGCTAATTCTTGTACAAATGTTGTTTCATATTTCATTGGTACGTTGTGGTCGGTGTGATTGGTATATAAACTCACTATGCTTGAAATATAATGATTCCTATCTCAGAGGCTGCGACTTGCATTCTGGACTTAACTGGCTGAGCTAGGCGGAAAGCAGGACCAACTAGAACTCTAGGCTGTTCTCACTTGTTTTACACGTCTTTGGTCCGATCGATAATTCACTGCTCTCTAATCTGCAGTCACAAGTTATAACAGTAGTTTATTTAGTTTTTTTGTATGTATATTTTGATTTTAAACACAATTTTTAATTATACAGGTACAGAAGACAATGCAGTCGATAAAAAGAGTAAGACCATTTTTGGATTAAAATTTCAGATTTCTAATTTCAGAGTACTCTATTAACCGGATTGCCAGTTTCAAAAAATCCTCATATTGTAAATGCCTTGAGAATTTAACAAATCTCCCAATTTTAGATTCTAACATCACTTTACAAGCGTATAATCAAAGTGCTTGCTCTAATGCCTGAAGAATCCAGTTATCGTAGGCACACAAACGAAATAGTACAGTCCAGACTGAACGCTGTACAAAAAGTGACTTATTTAGTTGATGTTAATGCTGTCTGTTCTTAATAAAAGATTTCGGATATTCCCACTCTTGAATCTACCATTGATTGTGGTCAAATTGAAGAAGTTATCGTACAGGTAGGTATCGTTTAATGCTTCATTACTCTCACGATTAGTATTTGTAACGTTTTGTATCTCGACCGTATACGCTTATTGGTGTAGTGATACTAACGAATAATTCAAGTGGCTTCCAGTAACGTCTCAGTTACCCACTATCTCCGAACAACTTTATTAAGAAATTAACACAAGTTCCCAACTCTTAGTTGTGTTGAAAAGGCTGTAGCTAATCTAAAATGAGGTAGACAAGCATCGCATAATGTATTAAATCCTTAAATGTTTGAGGATGATGGTTCATTTTTGGCTGTTACATTGACTGAGATATTAGCTGGAATCGGACGTAAACCCATCTGATTAGAGTCCATCTCTAACCGTTTCAGTTCGCAAGAAAGGAAAATAATTATTGTGTCAGGCACAGAGGTATCAGTTTGGCTGAAATAGTGTTTGAAATATTGACCTCAATAACCGTCTGACATTTAACTGGGTTTCGTGAACAGCAAACCCAGAAAAACCTTATTGATTTCAAATGTGGTTGAAAATGTGTAGATCAAATATTTACCCTTTGTTGGGGGCGATAGATCCACAAAACTCATATTTTGTAATTTTATCTTATCGATTAACTTATCGATCAAATGTTTGAATATTTGAATAGCAGTCAATTGATAAACCTATTGATTAAATGCTTAAAAATACCGATTATATATATTTGTATGAATACGCTTGATTTGTGTGCTTGACTTGGCGTTTTCTGGTTGCCTGTAGAATACAATTTCTACGCCTTAACAAGACTTCTTGATCGCGTTAGCTGAGTCGGGGACAACGGACCAGAATAGCCTATCGAGATTCTGAATTCCTTGATCTGATCGATAAGTCACTGCCCTCTAATCAGCGGCCTTTGAGATATAACATCCTTCGCCAGGCAAACCTACCAATGCTGGACTATAATGGTATTTCTTGGCATTAGGGCAGCGTTCGACTCTGTTGATCAAGATTTTCTGTGGTAGGGTCTTTCATTAAAATATATACTAAGGAAGTTCGTAGTATATATATATATATATATATATATATATATATATATATATACCCGGTGTGTAATTCTGAGGTTAAGCATATGGTGCTATATAAAGGTAGCCAGTCAGTTAATACTGTAGTAAATCTTCATCAACTGAAGTGTTTGTGATATGTAATACATTCTCCCAACCATTCTCTACCTCGACCTGCACCTCCAGACAGACACCTTGCAAATCAACAAGATCCCTACAACCGATCCACTACCTTCTTATCCCAAGCGTCAACGGCAGCAGAGAGAGCGCTAACCGGCCATCCGCGTAGCTCCATCTAGATTATCGGAGCCACGCTTTCACTGGCAACAATGTCCGCCAGCCTCTAGTCCTTGTCGTCTTTACCAAACCGATCGAGCCTCTCAAAGGCCCACATTAAGCCGGTGGATCGATCCAGTTACTGCAGGTACCTCTCGAGTGCATGTGTTACTATGAGGTTGACTTCACGCGCCTAAGTGGACGGGATAAAACCAACGTAAGCTAAACCTCTCCATCACACTAATCTTGAATGGCTGATGCAGATGGGTAGAAGTCGGATGTGGTTGAGCGCAACCATACATATCGCTATGCCGAGCACCTTATTGGACGCACAACGGTCTCGACTCTACTCCGTACGTATATTCGTGTCACATGGGACGGGTACTCTAACGAAGTCCGTAGCTACTCAATCAAATACCATACATCCATAACTTAAAACGCCCCATAGGCATCGTAACATATCAATGAACCGATAATAGTCTGTTCTCATAGCCAAGACGCAGCCTGCTTTCTCACTCCCATTCCTAGCAATACACCCTCAGAACGCCTATCTAGTATGCCACACATCGTTATTACAATGGGTAGGTGACACACCACGCTCGTACTCAGAAAGAAGATCTTACGAAACTTTGCATTCAACTCTTTTGTGTTATACTTTCATGTTTTAACATTCCACGATGTTCTCAGCCGATCATAACTACATACAATGCGACATATATTTCATCTCATTTACACATAGGTTTTCCCATTGCGTATGGGAGGTTCTCGGGTCACCGAAAACGCTGAACGTCTCAACGAATCTTCCAACTTCTCAATCACTCAATTATGCCTAGCGATACACAATCGCTGGGCATCTTTACAGTTTTAGAGGATATGTGTCGAGGATCCTACTTTATTACACCGACCTTTGCACCTCAGATTACCAGGATCTCTACCAATTCTACATCCTCTTACCTTAGTACTTAGGGTATGACCTCTTAGTTGAATAGTTTTCCTATACATCCAGGTAAACATCTACGTGGCCCATAAGGCAATGATGTACTCTGACTTGAGACGTCTGCCATTTTGAGTTCCATATAATCGCGTTTTCAACGCTGCAAACATGTCATCTGTGTTTGATACCAACATGTCGCCAAGAGTCACAACACCGATAAATTTTTTTCAATCTGTTTATAGGCCTTTGATTACCAGATGGCATGCAGTAACTCCCAGCTTCATAAATACAAGTTGAATCGTTAAGAATGTCGGATTGGTACCGTAGTGTATACAGGTTCGACCCCGATTCCGCCATCACTAACTCGAGCATGAAAATAGCTTTTAACTGTATCGTGGGGTAACTTCAGTCACTGTCTCACTCGCTTGTGGACTTAAATATCCACCTTTTCAAGATCTGCTTTACCTGCTAAACCTATTTGTACCATGTAACGTAACTTAAGTATTGCATACTACTTTAGTACCATCATCCGTTGGATCGCCGGCAATGGAGAGTCCGCGATCTCCAATAACATATCCTGTTTCATAATAAGTATTGGTTGGTGCACAATCCTACGGTAGTCAAAACATATACCCAGATACTTGAATTGGTATATATATATATATATATATATATATATATATATATATATATATATATATATATATATATATATATAATTTCACGTATTGATAGAGATTTCGATAGACAGAATTATCTAATATCCAAATAATCGTGTATCAATAGATTCACAAGCTAATTTGCCCATAACTTTTCTTTTCTACCCTCTGTGTTGTTAATTTTTTTCTTGACATGTTAATATAGGCCCAAAGAGAATACGATTTAGCTCGTAATATGCTTAAATGGAAGCCTTGGGAACCGCTCATTGAAGAAGCTCCTCGCGATCAATGGAAATGGCCACTTTAAATAACCTTATTTAATATATTAGTATACAAAGTACAATGTATTGTAGATATACATTTTATTGTACTACATATTAATTTTTCTTCTTTTCATCTCAGTGGGCAACATTGCTATGTTTTCAGCGATTACGAGTTCACCTAGTCTGCGAACGGAACAAACACTCTTTGACCAAAGACCCAATGAGCTAGCTATTCTGATGCGTCCCAGCCCCGCTAACTAGAGAGAGAAGCCCATGTTCGAGACGGGGAAATATATTCCGCAAGCAGCCAGAAGCACGAGCAATAACAATAGGCACAAGTTAAACATATATATACAGCATAAAATTATCATCAGGAAGCGTTACAAAATAGCATACTAAAAGATATAACGAACCAATAGCGTTTAAGATTCTCCCAAGTGGGAAATAGGACACGAAGGTAGAAATGAGCGCTTTTGGCGAGGAAACAAGAAATTCTATTTTTAAAATAAATAAGGTATTTTCCAATTGAGTTCTGGGGATCTAACATCCTCAACACCCCTTTCTAATAACGTTCGTTCCTGGGGTCCACTTGCGTCTTGAACATCTGTCGCCGTTGTCGGAGTGACCTCCATCTGGATCGTACGTCGACCTGTCAATGTGCTTCTTCCTGTGTTGGGACTACGAGTGGATTAAAGGTATCTATTAGGATGTCCAGCGGGAGACTTCCTTCTGTCGATGGGCGAACTGGAGCTAGCTGCTTACGTAGCTGGTCCCGATATCGAGTTCATCTGTCTCTCCCCAACTCTACCTCGTACATGGCTTAGTTTTCCGACCACATGTGCTTCTGTCCAGGGACCATGATTCGGTATGTAGTCCCTAGCGAACACCGGACATCCAATTTCGTACGTTGGCAGCTTCTGGGACTTGGTCTGTGATGGCGATGCTTTGGTTCTCGGAAGCATCAGATTGTGGATCGTCCACAATTTTTTTTCCCATGAGGATCTCTGCCGGAGACTTCTGCTCTGGTAACATATCACTAGATGTTGTTCGATAGACGAATAAGAAGTTCTGGAGTATTTCCACTGGCATCCCCTCCCCTTTCGACTTGATTAGAGCTTTCTTGAATGTATCCACTAATCTTCCTGCTTGGCCGTTTGACTGTGGGTGGTAAGGTGGAGAGCGGAGATGCTTAGTGGATAGCCGTTGGTAAAAATGTTGGAACTGAGTTGAGGTGAACTGCGAACCATTGTCTGGTACAATTACATCCGGTAATCCGTTGCGTCAGAACATTCCGTCAAGAGTTGTATCGTTTCGGTAGTCGTTGTTGGCTTGGTGGAAACGATTTCTAGCCATTTTGAAAAGGCGTCGACCATGACCAGATAGACGGTTCCATTGATTGGACCGGCGGAACTGACATATCCTGAACCAGGGATACTCAGGCTGTGGCCACGGGACCGGCGGCTTGCATTTGCCTGGTAAATCCACGTTGTGTTGGTCCATGAGGGGCCAATAAGCATAGCTTTTGGCGATGGATTTCATTCATTTTATAACAGGTTGAACAATGTGGAACTGCTTTAGCACCCTTGATCGTAGAGACTCTGGTACCACCACTCTATCTCCAAACACCAAGCATTCATTCACGACACAATGAGTCCTGATGGTAGTGAAGCTGCTTCATGTCGCCATCCAATCCAGTTGACGGTCAGCCATTGGTGACGTAGTTCATCGTTCTCTTAATGTTGGGGTCATTTCTCAGAGGTGGTTTGTATCTCAGAAGCTGAAACTGGCAAGGCACGAACAGCAGTTGTCAGGTAACAATGCGCGTGGTCTTCTGTCATAAGGGAAGCAATAATTGCATTTTCATCGGCTGTAAGGTGTTCGCTGATAAGTCGTGACAAGGCGTCTGTCTGATCAAACCGTTGGGTGAGCCGATACCGAATGTCAAAATCATAACCCAAAAGTATCAAAGACCATCGCTGGAGACGGTTTGTAGAGTGGGCTGGAACACCAGATCTCGAACCGAAAATTGTGGAAAGAGGCTTGTGATCAGTTAGAAGAGTAAATTTTCGACCGTACTGGAATTTGTGGAAACGGCGTACTGCAAACACAAGGGCGAGAGCCTCTTTATCTATCTGGCTGTACTTCCTTTCTTCTGGAGTTAATGTGCGAGATGCATGCATAATAGCTTTCGCTGTCGTGTCCGGTAACTGGTGTGAGATGACAACACCGAGTCCAACAGCTGAAACATCTGCAGCCACAACGATTGGCATGGATGGATCGTACTGTGTCAATAATAGTTCAGAGCTAATGATTATTTTCAGTTTGCAAAAGACAGCTTCACACTCTTTTTCCCATTTCCAACTAGTATTCCTATTCAAAAGATAATTTAGTGGAGTGCGTACGTCATGCAACGACGGAACGGAAGCTGAGTTGTAGCTGACTAATCCCAGAAATGAGCGGAGATGTTGGTAGGAATGGGCATCACTCTTATGGCTCGGATATTTTCAGGGTCTGGTCTGTGACCTGCAACATCAAAGATGAATTTCAAATATTTTACTGACTTCGAGGAAAGCTGGTATTTTTCTGAGCGTAACGGTATCCGTTATCGCAGATGCTTTGTAGTACAGCTGTCGTGCGTTCTTGTAGCTGTTCTGACTATGTGGCAACAATTAAGATGTCATCGAGATAAGTTGTCACCCCCGGAATACCAGATAGGATGGTATCCATTAGCTGCTGGAAAATAAATGAAACGGTCTTAACTCCAAACGGTAGGCGATTATACTGAAAGAAGCCACTATGAGCATTAATAGTAAGTAGCTCTTTCGATTCTTCGGCCACTTCCATTTGTAAATTGGTATCAACAAGATCCAGCTTTGCAAAGAACTTTCCGCCATTTAGCATAGTAAACAAATCTGCAGGGCCTAGCAGTGGGTAATGATGCTGCTTGAGAGCTGCGTTAAGACCTGTGGAAAAATCTGCGCATATTCGGGTTGTGCCACTAGCCTTCTTAATAACTAGGATGGATGCTGCCCAAACATAATATGTAACATGTGTGATAACTCCCTGTAGTTGAAGACGATCAAGTTCTTAATCAACTTTTGATAATGCTGAGTATGGCACTGTGTTTTTTTGGACGGAAAGCAGGTTTAGCTCAAGGTTTCAACCGAAGTGTTGCTTTCATAGCAGAGCACCGAACCAAAAACAGGCTGGGAAATGGTTGAAAACTCCGTCATTAGTTTCTTCGAATATGCTCCAGGTTCATGGGGTTGTTTCACCAAATGGCATACGGTGCTTAACGGAATGTCAGCTAAATGTAGCTGGTCAAATCAATCTAAACCAAGTAAATTAAGATCAGCTGGTGCTATGTAACGTACCCCGGTGAACGTTGAATCGCGAGAAGACACTTTACAATCTAGATGTCCCAACAAACGTAGGGGATTACCGCATACAGTACGAGGTTTTGTATTATTGGCAGCGCGTGTGGTCTGCCCATTTTGATCCAAGATTTTCGTGAGAGGATCGGCACGTCAGATGCAGTGTCTATCCGCAATCTAAGCGGATGCTCGTTAATATTAAGGGTAATAAATTTCCTCTAACCTGGGGTTGAGCTCTGATAGGTTGCTACTAGACTCAATAAACTTGTGTTGCAGGATCTAGGAACAGCCTTTCTGGAGATATTCGGCCTTTATTTTGACATGATCCATCTTTATGGATCACGGCTTTACACTTCCTGCAACGATGTTGTTTACAAGAGGAGCTTCAATGGGGATGTTAGATCCCCAGAACTCAATTGGAAAATACCTTATTTATTTTAAAAATAGAATTTCTTGTTTCCTCGCCAAAAGCGCTCGTTTCTACCTTCGTGTCATATTTCCCACTTGGGAGAATCTTAAACGCTATTGGTTCGTTATATCTTTTAGTATGCTATTTTGTAACGCTTCCTGATGATAATTTTATGCCCAGGTTATTTCAAACCACATGCAAACCATAAATTTGTTTCCGCCGTACAGTTTCCATCACAGAGTACTCCCACCCTTTCCTCCTGGGTAAATTCACCAATCAACTTCACTAGCTCATTTGATACATCTACTAAGTCTAGCTATCAAAATACCGAGCTAATGAAGAACATCCAATCCCTCACATCAATCTCATCTCACACCCGCGAGGGTTACGACGACTTTATCCGAGATACCCTCACCCATTTTAACTAAGTAGGCCACTTGCTTAATATATGTCTTATCAACGCTCGATCGATCTGCAACAAAAAGACGGATTTAGCCCTGTTTGTATCCATATATCAACCATCACTAATTATATCTGAAGCATGGACTAACAGTAATATTTCCGACCGAAGTATATCTCTTGATAGCTATTTTCTATATAGAAGCGATAGATTGAATGGACGAGGCGGAGGATGCCTTATTTACGCTCACTCTAGCCTAAACTCACTGCTATGTGATATGCCTGAACTAAACAAACTGAAGGATTCGGTGTGGATTGTATTAAAGCCGTCGAATTCCCTTACCTTACTGCTCGGCTGTGTTTATCGTCAACCTAACGCATCAATAGATGAAATAGCAGTATTATCGGAGGTATTCACACTAGCATCATCCCTCCCATTCACAGGCAAGCTCATTTGTGGTGACTTCAATATGCCCGAAATTTCTTGGCTGCCAGTCAAAACGCCGAGACGTTATGAATCATTTATTGAATGTCTAGAGCCTGGACAATGGACTCAGTATGTCGATAGCCCTACCAGACATCAAAACATCTTAGACTTAGTCTTTACCAGTGGCCTCATCCCCAATACTTTGTATATTGGAAAAAAGTTCCCAGGTAGTGATCATAACATTGTCATATGCAGCCTTAATGTAAAGACCACAACCGATAAAAGTAAAACCGTAACAGTTCGTAGAAACTATCGCAAGGTTGATTGGAATAACTTCCACAATTACCTAAGAAGCACTGATTGGAGAACTTTCTTTACCTCAAACAATACCGACACATTAACCAATATATTTTATCACAACATCAAAAGTATCGTCAACAACATCGCACCTTTAGAATACTGTAAACCTACGTTCTCCAAAGATCTCTATATAACGGTCAGTACAAGAAGACGTCTTCAAAGACATTGTACTCGATTCCACAACTTAAATGACTTTTCCTCTTTAGTAACGATGACAGAAATACTTGTCCGAACAGAGGCAATAACTAAACAAAAAGCAGTAGCACAGGAAAAACGTGCAGTTGAACTTAATAATAACTCCTCTGCACTCACCATACTACTCCAAAATAAACTTAAACGCTCTAAATCGAGATGGAGTATATTCATTAAAGGCAAACAAGTATACGAAGATCCCAAACTTATCACAGAATTATTTAGTGAACATTTTTGTTTCTCACTAACTAACGAAAAATCATTTAATGATTCAGAACCAATCCCAGTAACTCCCTGTGAAATTACTAATGTAGAATTCAGTGTACAAAATATCTCCAAGGCAATCAGTACATTGAAACACTCCTACACTGATGGACCAGATGGTATTCCATCTAGCATGCTAAAACGTGGAGGTGATGATGTGTGTTTTGCTTCTCAAACTATTCGCGATATCACTCTCTTCAGCGTGTTATCCTACTGCCTGGAAAACTACACATATCATTCCCAAAATTAAACCAGGACCTGAAGCAAACGTTGAAAATTACCGGCCTATAAACATAATTTCAGTGGTATCCAGAGTGATGGAAAAAGTAGTTAAGGCGGCTGTAGTCCAACATCTAACTAACAATCTCTTGTCGACCTCATAGCATGGATTTCTTGGGTCCAGATCATGCGATACATGCCTAGTAGACTACCTGAATGATATAACTCTGAAACGAGATAGCGGACTCCTTGTATCAGTCCTATTCCTAGACTTTAAGAAAGCCTTTGATAGGGTCCCACACAAAAGGCTACTCGTCAAACTAAAGTCCTTCGGAATACACAACCCACTGTACTCATGGTTTGCTTCGTTAACAGAACGTAAACAGATGGTAAAGTACAATAATTGTCTCTCGTCCCCTAGACCAATCACCAGGAGTCATTCAGGGAAGCGTATTAGGTCCACTTTTATTTCTTATGTATATAAACGATATATGTAACACCATAGAATTTGGGAAACCATACTTATATGCTGATGATCTCAAAATAGTGTACAGCTATAAGCCTGAGACACTAAGCGAAAGTGTTTCCCAGATTCAAAAGGACCTCAATAACTTAACTATATGGAGTGAAAAATGGCAATTACCATTTAACCTCAACAAGTGCGGGATCATGCATTTTGGAAAGCATCCCTATAAACCGCGACTTCACTTAAATGAATGTATAGTCCAAACACTCGAATCAGTACACGATTTAGGAATTAATTACACAGGAAGCCTAAACTTTGAAGAACATGCCTCCTCTATTATTTCTAAATCTAGACGGCTCATTGGTTTTATAATGAAAAACTTTTTCACAACAGAGGCTAAGCTTACTCTCTACAAAATATGTGTACGGCCATCCCTTGAATACTGCTCTTTTGTGTTCTCTAATATGAATATCGCAGACAAGATAAGAGTAGAAGATGTTCAAAGACGTTTCACACGTCAACTACTAGGATGTAACTCGAATCTCGATTACACAGACAGATGTAAGCATCTATCTTTAGAACATTTATGGCACCGTAGGCTAAAACACAATTTAATATTTCTCTACAAAGCGATATATGGGCTCTCCTTTCTAACCTCCTGCCCGACTATCACCCACGACCCAGCCTATAGACTTAGAAACAACGCATATACACAACTTACCGTAAAACACCAAAAACAAATGCGTTGTAAGTTTTTTACAGTACGGTATAGTTTATTGTGGAACAGGCTGCCAATGCCTATCCGCAACTGTGATACGTTTACCAGATTCAAAAAGCTAATAACCCTATTTCTAGACTCCAAAGAGCTTCAACATTTCCTTGAACTCCCGCCCACCAATGAGGCACTTTATTACGGACCGCCTAGTACCTAGAAGGAACAAGATTATAACAAATTCGACTGTTACTAATACGAATATAACCAAATCACAGGATATATGGCTTATCCTTTCCTATTATTCATTGTTTATTAATCATGGCCTTATGCTCCTAACCCTAGCTCTGAGTTCCCAAATCTCTACAGATTAAATGTACATTATTCTTCCTAAAAGTCATGCCTTTTTTTCTATCGCAAGTAGACAGATAACTCACTAATCTTATGGATGCTGATCTACTAAGGCCGATCCTACAAAGCTCAAAATTTGGCCACAAAGTCTTGTGAGTTTCTCAATGTTTTATTTTTCTCACCCTAAAATCTTTTTCTTTTTTTTTTCTACAATTTTATACCCTCCCATACCTTTTGATTTGCTATTAGTCCTTACTTCTTTAAACCATTAGTTATCTTCATAGCAGTGTGATATACTATGTGGACATCTAACCCATAAAACAAACTTTTTAACTATCTTATTTGCTTGTAACATGGACCTAGTAGAGACAGTGTATTCCAACCATGGGCTTTGATTAAAGCAGTATTCATACTTACCACAAACGTAAGAGAGCCTAACATCACAAAAGGAGGGAGGGTGGCGTTACTGACCAGCAAACATGATGGTGGGGAGATAAATTCAATCCACCCATGTCTGTAGGGCAGAACATTTTGTTCAATTACGGCTCCTTATGGTTTAGTGGGATGTCACGGACTTATGGTATTGAAGCTGATTTATCACGCAAAATACCTCTTTAAATCGTGTTACGAACGTTGAACTGGTTTCACTTCCTACCCAGTAATCCTATTACAAGCAAACTAGACAATTCGCTAATATACGAAGCCCACTCAAGACCCTATAAAACCAGAAAAAAAAAACAAAAAAAAACGAAAGGGGCTCTAATAGCTTCGATAATAGAAGGAAGATAGCCAGTTGTATATCACAATACTGTTTCTAGCACTATATTTTATTTTATAATCACACATAATCGCATACTCTCAGCTCTTTTCCGAATCGTCTCCATTTGTCAGTTGTATGTCCACTCACACCTTGCTAAAGCTTATTTTCTTTAACCTATTAAAGTGCTCTTTCTTAACAAATACCTTAATAAAAGAAAATTAGACTGAGTAATCATGCCTTAAACATTCCTACATGAATATTGGCTACTCTGCCTCTCGTGTTTTCTTTTACTTGCTCCCTCTTTCAACCCCCTTGAGATATGGAACAGGTTACTTCATCCTGCACCATCCTTAAAGCCTTGGATATCCCAAAGGGACATAAGGTTGCGATTTCTAGAAGCTCATACCTTCAATGGACCTATTCTTGACCATCAGTTGCACATTCGCAACGCAACTCTCGTGAAGCGCGCCAACTGTAGTACTGAATAAAACAATCTACATTCATGTCTTAAAAATTTTCAACCCAGCTATGTAATTTAATACAGTGTATATTGTATCATTTGTATCAATTTGATCTTGTCTGTAAACTGGCATGCCTCATGTAACAATCTGTTATTTGAGAATAAATTATTATTATTATTACTATTATTATTATTATTATTATTATAAAATCATCTGCTACACATTCTGTACTGCGATAAACTACAACTAATTCAATATCTTGCCGTCGGCATTTCAGCCTACATCTCACCAGTTCACATGTCCCTGAAACATGTGCTACTGTCTCAGCTAATCTTATGGTTAGGGTACTTTTCGTGTACGCAATAACCCCGCCTCCCCTTCGGTTTAATCTATCAGCCCCACTGGTTATGAAACCAGTCAATTGGATTTCACTATCTAATACTTCTGGCGTTAACCAAGTTTCCGAGACAGCGATAACGTCCGGTTTTTCTTTATCCACCACTGACTTCAGCTCCGCCATTTTATTTAGTAGGCTGCGTGCATTTGTGTAGCACACTTTTAGATCTGTGGAGAGCTTTCCCTTGCCACCCAGAGTGGCTTGGGGATCGTTTTGCTCCGAACTTTTGCAGTCTGAAAACCCTTAAGAACGAGGTTTCTTTCACCGTTTCGGGGACGCTCGTTTATTTCCGCTTCAGCAGCTCTTCTCTTAATACGATCAGCTAGGCTGAGGACCTCACGGACATATATTCCGGATTCAATGAGTTTACGTGAATTACTTAAAATCAGGTTCCTTTCTTCCACCGTGTTGAATGTAACCTTTAGGAGGCGGTTTTTCTGAGGACTTTCGGAATCCACCTTTTTTCCTATTCTATAAAGCTTACAAATACTAACTCTTGAAACTGTATCTGGGAGTAGTTTACGTAATGATGTCTTAATATGATTGAGATCATGTTCAAATCTTGCCTTTGGTTCAGTATCTGAAGATTCTCTTATCTTATGAAAAATGACTGATCTCTCAGAGAGATCTGTCTTGTCACGCGGTGAGGATTTTTCTTCTGATAACATCCCTTCCAATGTTTTGCTGACCAGCTGCGTTTTGCCTACAGCCTTTTCCTTCTTGTTTTTTTCTTCTTGCCGAAGTCCATTCGTCACCACTCAGAACAGCCACACCTGGACTGTGTGGAACGGTGACAGTTTTATCCGGATCTTCCATTTCGACTAGAGGTGTATGACTGCCGATGTCAATATCAAGCGACACTTCATTCCTCGTTAATGTCAACGGAGATTTCACGTTCCCGTCAACCGCAGTCAGGTGTTTAATGGGTCCAGTAGCAGCACTTACTACACTGACACATTCTTCATCGTCAGTGCTCCTGTTATCAGTGCTTCCGCCATCGTTTTTCTCGCAGGCCAAAGCCAATAGGCCCATAGCCTCCTGTATTAGTACCTTTTTATTCGTACAGCAGAACATACAAAGCCAATGCGAGTTAGGCTCCGGGCATCTTTTGTAAGCCGTCGGACTTAGTCGTGTACACATTTTGTGATACCAATTTTTACAATCGTCACACTGCATTCCCTCCTCAACGGAGAGAAAACAATTTGGTTGCCCACATTTGTGAGTCTTACCAACCATTGTAATTCGATTTAAAAGGTATGAAAACAAAAAATGATAAAATGTGGACACAAGTGGTAGTCAAGGACTAAAAACAGGTACTTAGGACAAAATTTAGCAAAAAGTTTCAAACTTTAACCAAAGAACTCTTAGTTAAAGTAGACCAAGAATGCTTTTTAGTGCAATAAGTACTCAAAGCAAGTATAATCATTACAAGTACAAAAATCACTGCCCTTTTTGAAACTAGCGCGGCCTTCTTTCGTACTAATTAAAACCATCTACATTCATATCTTATAAATTATCAACCCAGCTATGTAATTTACTACAGTGGATATTGTATCATTTGTATCAATTTGATCTTGCCTGTAAACTGGCATGCCTCATGTAACGAACTGTTATTTGAGAATAAATTATTATTATTATATATGTTTAACTTGTGCCTGTTGTTATTGCTCGTGCTTCTGGCTGCTTGCGGAATAAATTTCCCCGTCTCGAACATGGGCTTCTCTCTCTAGTTAGCGGGGCTGGGACGCATCAGAATAGCTAGCTCATTGGGTCTTTGGTCAAAGAGTGTTTGTTCCGTTCGCAGACTAGGTGAACTCGTAATCGCTTAAAACATTGCGAATTTGGTGACAAGGTTTGCGCAAACATTGATCCGTCAAAAGTGGAATTAATACTCGAGCAGCAGCTTAAACGTATCCAGATGTTAGCAGATACAAATCCTACGCCTAACATTCAATCATTCACTTCTAATCCTACCACACTCATAAAACATCCTTACGAAATATGCTCCACATCATCACTGATTTCGAAAGTGACCAGTGTTCAACCAGTAAATGAAAAGTGTAGTCGTTAAATTTCTGAGTCATTGTGCAAATGTATCAGTGCAACATCTTCAAAAAACTTTGTTCGGCTCGTTACACATTGTTTCACATTTCAAATTACAAAAAGTCAACATTTATATTTACTGTTAAAAGACTCAGTAATACACTTCAATCGATCAACATATACACCTTGACCAAATATTTAATGCGATTTTGTATATTCAGTCACAAAACACTGGATCCCACCTAATCGCTTACATTAAATGTTTGTCTTGAAACTTAGCTTTATCTTTTCACAGCTCATGATTATGTCACTATGGCATGACGATTGAGGATTGTATAAAACAACTATCAGTTACAAGTACCACTCCTTTCTTTCTGTTTGATAAGAACAATTCCTTTTACATTGAGTAGTGATAAGATCAAGGACTTCAACTGTGGCTGGTCGTTTTGTGTGTGTGTGTGAGTGAGTACGCAGATGAGTGTATATCTTGTGTGCCGAATATTGTGGTTTTTATTATCTCTGTCTGAATCAGTTTATAGGTAAAACTATGTGTAAGCATTCTTCTCAAAAATCATATTCACGCATTTTAGTTAATTCACACGATTATACTCAACACTCCAATGACACTTCGAATCAACTGATCAATATAGACCGTAAAACAATTATATAACATCGCCTCGAGAGAAAACAACAAGACTGATAGGTCCTGGAATCGAGTTCCGCTTGCGAGATTGTGGATACGCACTGCTGGGGTGTACCATACTAGGACGAAATGGCCGTCCAGTGCTTACAGGTTTCCAACGGTGGTCTAACATCAATTGATTCATGATCTCAATCAAAAAAACTTAATAATCTCCACAAAACCTATACTGACAACAAATTATTATGTTGACATGTTCATAACCGAGTACAAATGGAAAATAATATAACGTTAACAGAAAGCTGCTGAGAGAGAGAGAGTTTACTATACATCAAACCATTAGCAATAATTGTTACCTTCCAAACTGAATTCACACTGAGTTACACCTTGAATCTTAGAGTACAGTTGTACTTCCCTAATTTCCGTAGGAATCTGAAAAGAAATATTGGAAATGTCAAACACTGATATTCAATAATATACACACTTTGAAATGATCTGCATTTTAAACACCTAATCTCACAGAATATTCAACAGTGAACTTTACGAACAGCTTATCTTTAGAAGACGAAATAAAGCTTGACAGAATATGACTGTTTCAGGACGGCAGTACATGAAACAAGATTAAATTTCCATTCAATTATGTAACTTACATTCTCCTAATAAAAAGATATCTTCCCATTTTGATGTATCATACTAGTTACCTTGGCTCCAAGATCTGAAAACACAAGACTATCGATATTTAAAATAATGAAGTAATAATAATGAGATGTTATTGCTAAATGTGACACTGTTATTTGTCTACTCAATAAAAGGATCAGATTTAAGCAACTATTTACTGTGTTATCTGAAATGTGTTGTCTCGTTGAATTAGTAATTAAGTTTATCAAGTGAACGTCGTTTAAATGAAAATATATACTTTGACCGCTCCAAAAACTTAATCGACTCTAAGAATACATAACAAGTGTAATGAACCATTCGTTTACAAATGAAACTTGAGAATTTGATTGCTCATTAAACAAAACGGTAAATCAAACCTAGTCCCATTCAAAGACAAGATGATCTCACTGTACCGCACTACTGTGATGTGTGGTGATGAGTGGTTAGGTGAGTGAGTGAGCGAGTGAGTAAATGATTGAGGACGAGATGGTTTCAATCAGGTGTTAAGACTGTGTGAACTAATTCGATGTTGATAGTGCATATGGATGTGTGTATTGTGCGCGTTGTATTGTCCGTAGAGAGTAGCGTTGTCCGGAATGGTGTAGTGTATTTGTGTGAGGGTGAAGCGAAATGTTGATAGTGATGAATTAGTTTTGTGAATTTGCTATCACTGAACCTTTTATGTAAGTGTATTGGATGGGTGCCATCTGTGTATCTTTGCCTGTATTTAATGCTGTAAAGTGTTAACTGTGGTTCTTACGCTCAGAACGTTGTTTTGCTTTTTGTTATTGGAAAAAGAATTACAAGTGAGAGCACGAAATTTAGTTAGACAAAGTGGTTGCTGCCGAACGACGTTATTGAATAAGTGCCTGAGGTTATTTTTAAGTAGGATGTTGACTCACCATGGGATTCGTACCCACATCATAGCCGTTGACAATGACTTGAGTCACACCATAACCACCAACGTGATCAGAGTCAGTGGAAAAAATAAGAGTGGCTCCTCGGGGATTTCATAGATTTATTTGGTTACGTTCAACCTTCGCCTTCTGTTTTATTTGGCACGCGATCCTTTGTAGCGGTGTTCATAATCAATCGCAACTCGACAACACGCTACAAATGGTCGTCAGATTGAGTCGCATCCACATCATAGCTGTTGACAATGACTCGAGTCACACCATAACCACCAGCGTGAGCAGGGTCAGTGGAAAAAATGAGAGTGTAAATAGATGTAGGACAAAGATGGATACGAGTGGGATAAAGGGAGGTTAAAGTGAAAAAGAATGTTGATAGTGACGAGTTAGTTTTGTGCATTCGCTATCACATGTTGGCAGTCGCTTCTATATTAATTTCTGAACAATTAGATGAGATCATTATCATTAAATTCTCTAACATACTATTATTGTATATTCATTTCAAAAGATGCTAACAGTTGACAAAATGAAATTCATCTATAGCAAATGAATACAATGTAATATGAAACAAATAACCGGGCAATATTTCTGTGACTTCAGTGATGTATTCCCTTTCGTAACGATACTCCAATTTACCATTTAATTTGCGAGCGATTATGACAGTAAGAAAAATACGTGCTTGAAAACGCATTTCTGGTTTAAATTGATGAGCAATAACAACTAATAGGCGCAGAATAGCAACCAAGTCTTTCTGATGAATACGTTCGGAAGTCCATCGTTGACTGGCCCAACTTTCTGATACATGAAGTACCTCGTTGACAGTTTGTAATACACCCTAAACTTCAGTTAGTTAGTATTGTTAAAGTTACACGCAAGCGTTGAAGCTGTCCAATTTCAGATAGCGTTAACTCAGGATGATCGAGCTTTATCTTCGTTAGTTTTTCAACTAAATTTTGCAGAAGTTGATCGTCATATAAGTCTTCTTGAATATCTTCACGATAATTCGATGTTCTGATAGTTCGCTGTTAATCCATGTCAATAATTTGTCCACTAAATTCTTAACACTTTCAGAATTCTACGAAAGTTTTAGAATAATTTAAGTAAGATCATAAGCATACTTGCGACGACTTCTCAATAAAAGAACGCTCTTGTCCTTCTTCTAATTGATATTGTTTGGGGTCGTCAGTTGTTTAAGCACTAACTGCCATTTCGACGGCTTGACGACTTCCCTTATTGAGTTCTTCAACTTCCAGGCGAGCTTTTCTCTTACGCTTGAAAGTGTCCAACTTTGAAAGAATAGAATCGTGACTTTTTAATCCTGCTATAGTAGTCATTATAATTTAAGCTGAATTCACCAAAGCATAAAGCAAAATGATGAATAATTTTGATGAGCAACAGATTAACTGAAAATATTACTCCATTGCAAAAGCGCAACAATTGTATGACCTAGGTCAAAAAAATCTCTAGCACATCCTTTTTGCAATGATTCTTAAAAATTTAATATATTAACAACACATCTCATAACACCTAACAGAGATAGAATAAAGGCTTTTACAAAAGGCGTACTGAGAAGTAGTTGGTCATGCACGACATGGAACCTTCCACACTCCATTAGGCCGCTAAGGTAGCTACAGTATCAGAAGCAGAAAAACTGCGTATATATAAATTTGGGATTTCGGGACTTAGGTTCTAAATGACGTGAAGAGTACACGCGCCAATACCACTACAAACGAGCCTGAGTAGCGTCACTCTGCGCCTTTAATCACTGGTTACGATAGTCGCGCAGACCACAGCCAGCTAGCCCACACCTATTTACATGGCTTTCTCTGTGTTCTCAAGAAGTTGTTCCTAGGGCTCTGCGGCTACGCCAACAGGTTCCGAAGTCCACTACTAATCCAGTCCCAATCTCCCAATTTTGGGGAAAATATGACCCATTCTGGAAAAACCACCATAGTAAGCTTTGAGGAAATGGCACGAAAACCCCAATATTTCGCCAGAATCTTATTACGCTTTAGGGAAGTCGGCTTATATTTATTAATAAAACCCCGACATTTTTCACAATTTCGGGGAAATTTTGCGTCTTTCCCCGAAGTTTCCCCTGACTTTAGGGATGCATTATTACAATTTCCCCAAAGTTGGGAGCTTGGAATGTATTATATCAGGATGTACGTTAAAGTACACTCTGATATATTAATTAACAAGCGCTGTTGTATCGCTAATAAAAATACTACCGGTGTATTCACGAAGCAGTAAGGCTTGAAACAAAAATGTAAAAACAGGGTTGAAGCAGCAGACTGACAATAAACACATGATATATGTAACCCGTTAAGTTCAGCTTTTCATAAATTCGGATCTACTCTAAAAGCACTTTGTGAGTGGTAATGTGAAAATCTGGAACAGAAAAAAACTACAAATAAGCTGCAAACTGGGCAATCACAACCAATCTAGTAACCGGGAATAGGTGGCGTTAATATTTGAAATAGTCCAAATGGTTCAAATGGTTGTGGACGGAATAGAAGAAGCTTTCGCTTAACAGGCTTTCGTGTCTAGTAGCAGGTGATCACCAAATCCTCCAGGCAGGAACCTAGGTATGTTAACAATAAAACAGGAAAAGATATTAGTATATCATAGTGCGATACTATCTTTAGTCCTCAAGGATAGATCAAGTTGCCTCTTAAAGGACTCCTGGGAAGTCGCTTGAACTAGTTCAACCGGCAGCGAATTCCAGTATTTACAACTCATAAGGAGTACAAGTTGTGTCTACAACCTCTTCTACAATGTTGTGTCTCCAATTTCTGGGTGTTAACCCTCAGGTTTGTGTTGGAGCTAAACTTATGTAGGTGTTTAAGGGATGTCCAGAAGTGTTAAGGATACTGTAAGCTATCAGAAAGTCACCTCTAAGACCCCTATACTCTAATGAGTAAAGTTTGTAGTGGTAAATACATCCCCAAAATAAATAGCTCTGTAAGTTTTCGACATTGGATGCTGACCACTTTAGTTTTAATGGACTCACCTAGCTTAAGGCGCCCGGTCATGCATCCGCACCAGATCACGAGCTGGAACGTCGTGCTCAACATACCTTGCAATCGCTAGCCAGATTAGATCAGTCGATCCCCGATATATTGATAGCTCGCCAAATATATCTTCAAACCTCTTCGCTTCTGTATTTTGACTTCACTTGGTGGGTACGCTTCATATAAAAGGTGTTACTGGTTAGAGCGTTGTCAAACTCTGAATACCTGTGGCATCTTCAAGGTCAAGTGATTGGAGGCGCTCTTCATAAGGTTCAAATTAGAGTCCCCGAACACATTTCGTGGCTCGCCGCTGGATACGCTGTAGGGTGTCCTTATCCCTAATGACAATTTGTATCTCATTTCCGTAGTTATTTGACTGTGCCTTCCGGTATTCCACATTATCCGGATATTCCACGCACCTATATTATTTAAGGCTCTGGTTGTTGGAAGGGGCATCAGCCTCGAGATTTTTGAAGAATCTCGGCTTTCACCACGAGGCGTAATAATTCTCATAAATACAGATCCTTCAACTCTCAGGGCAGAGTATAAATGGTTTGAATTTTCTAATGATAAGTGTATACTTAGAAAAGTTGTTTTCAGCGGGACGCGGTTTCTGATTCCATGTTAAACCCTCTTCACTTATCCCGTCTTGGGATTGGTAGTAGCTCATTGATTGGGTATCCTATAAGTGGGGCGTGTGAATTAGTTAGTTGTTGCTTGAAATCCTAAGAGCAAGAGCTGGTGATTGTTTTGGTCCTCCTCAGTTCAAGCTGTGAGTTGAATGAAGTCTTGCTAGATGGCCACAACACTTGGTCATAAAGTGATGGATGTTTAATCTTAGGAGATTTTAACGCCCCTATGATAGGCTGGAAAATTCTGAGAACTGAATCATCAAAAAAGTCTTTGGAGCAGAAACTAGTTCACGTGATTATCACATGTGCCCTAGTGCAACATGGGAAAGAAGCAACTAGATACGACCCAGACTCCGAATCATACTTAATATATCTCATTTTGATCCATTACGAGGATGACGTCACAAACCTTGATTATATGCCATACTCAGGTAAAAGTGATCATGCAGTTCTAATCTTTGATTTCAATAAAGTTGTCATTAACGAGCATGTGCCAGCCCAACGTAGACCTGTAGTGGCATTGGACAATAGTCACACAACCCACAAAGCTGTGAACACGAGACTACTCGGAAAATAGATATTCAATATTTAACTTGGGGAAATACCTAGCAATGGAGAAGGCGCGGAGAATGAATTGAATAGACTGGAGTTGATCGAGTGGCATGGCTCGGCCATGCAGGCGTGGTCCCTGCTGGATGTTATCTTATATCTCCTATTCATATTAAATATATTGTTCTTTCTCTAGCCTAACCTTGTTCTACAGCATGTATTGGTAATTGATACGATACAGTGAGTTGGCGTAGTCGATGTTGTGACTTCCACGTAAGATCTTATAGATTAGGCAGTTATATCATGACGAATCTACAAATTTAGGATTAGGTCTATTATTAGAGTAGTACTAATATCATAGTAGACCATAATTCTACAGACCTAACGTCTGGAAAGCAAATATAGGTATTAAACACTCAGCATCCACATTGGATTGGATAATAGAGCCAGAGTCCCCGATTGAAACGGCTTTCTATGTACTTGAGAATTTGTATTGTATCACACATTCTTTTTACTACATCAAGGGTTCCGAGAAAATTCTTATTGTCGTTCAATAATGAGATTTGAACTTTATTACTTTAAAGAGGAAGAATATGGGCTAGATTTAAGTTAATGATACTGACGGGATAACGTATAATATCGCGAAATCGAAATATTTATGTCTTGACCCTTAGCAAGTTCAGAAGTTTGTACGAATGAAAACTTGTTAAAGAATCTATGGCATACCGTAAACGTCTAAACTCGCGCGTAAACCAAAGGGTTATGAGAAGAGGAATTATTCCAGCATTATGAGGAGACGGTAGCATTTCATAATAAGTGAAGAACGGCCGTGGTAAGGCCAGATATCCTCAAACTAATTTAGCAGTTTATGAGCCGTAGAGACGCCCTTTCCTTCAGTTCAAACGAGCTCCCTCATACACACACACTGGAAACTGTGACCATCAAAGAACTCAATGTTTTTGATCTGTTAAACAAGCTTGACATAGACGAGTCCACGGAACCCAATGGGATGCATCATAGACAACTAAAAGAACTAGATAATTTCGTCTCAAATCCCTTAAGCATATGTATCAATCTATCCGTAACCCGGAGTCGATGACTAAAAAGCTCTAGAAGAATAATGTACCAGGTCCTGTTCCGCTTCTCGGCACTCTGAGCTAAGATCATGTGTTAAAAATAGGTACGAAACATAAATATGAGACCTGATAGTCTAAACAGCGTGGTTGTTCAATTTTCGGAAAAGACTATTCAGAAGGAGCTGTTTAAGTATCTTGATGAAAACCGAATTTTTCAGAAAAGCAGAATGGTTATAGAACAAGTTATTTCTGTCTCACTAACTTATTAGCGGCTCATGAAAGTTGGTGCTATCTTAAAGACCAAAAGTTACCGATAGACGTAGCCTACATTGACTTCAGCAAAGCTTTTGTCAAAATTCCTTACAACCGGATATTATATAAGTTAAGAAATGTTGTGGTTGGAGGCCAACCATTAATTTGGATAAAATACTTCCTAGTTAGACGCCAACAAAGAGTATGGCTGAAATTAGGGTTTTCTTGCTGAGAAATTGTGCTTAACAGAGTATCTCAGGGTACAGTTTTGAGGCCAGTGTTGTTCCTCTTCTGCGTAAATGACCTTCCCAGTATCTTATCATCATCGGTTTTGCTATATGCTGATGATGTCAAGATGTGAAGAGCAATAAAAAGTAAAGGTGAAACCTTAAAGCTTCAGAATGACCTGTAGAAATTATCTGGACGGTCTCAAATCTGGCGGTTGCTGGCAAATACTTCCATGTGTATTGTGACTCCTATTGGTCATCAAGGTACAGATAAATGCATGATGAATAACATTGAGCTACCTGTTACCCAGACACAAAATGACTTAAGGGTCATCGTCAAACTACTGCACACTGCCGTGCAATAGCCGCCAAAGGTTTTACAACCCTACTGGGTCAGTACGCAGGGCATTTACCCATGTCGACAGTAAAACTTTCCTGACTTTTTACACAGTATTCGCGCGTCCTAAACTTGAGTACTGCATACAAGCGGCTAGCCCCTGTTTAAAAAAAGACAGTGAGCTCTTGGAAAAGGTTCAGAGAACAGTAACTACGCTGATTCCTGGAATGGCAAATCTCCCGTAATATTTTCAACTGGCTGAACTAAACGTATTTCTATTATCATATCGAAGGACCAAAGGTGACTAGATTTCAATCTTCGAAATACTTAAAGGGAAATTTGGATCTGATATTGCTCTCATTTTTCTTGACTTCCAAAATACAGAATTTACGAGGACACTTCAGAAAAGTTCAAAAGCCAAGAACAAATTACATGTCAGCTGACCATCGGCCTTCCCATCGAATCATCAACCAGTGGAATTCATTACCTCAACACGTGGTCGAAGCTTCATCTGTCAAGGCTTTAGAAAGGAAGTTGAACGAACGGCGACCACTATTAGGACTGACACTGGCCATCTAGCCCACTGCCTTTACAGACTGAAACTGAGGCCGAAAGGTGCGACAAGGCATTCCAATATAATTCTCAAACAGTACTTAACAGTTTACGACGGAACAACTAAAAGTGTGATGAATTAAGGGACCAAACTCACACTAGCCATTGTCGCTAAAGTCAAATTCGGTTAAAGCCTTCACATAAAAGAACGCCATATTAAAGAACGATGAGTTGTAGTGTTTAACAAGGTGAAGTGGGTTCAAATTATGCAAAGCAAGTCGGAGCTAAAATAAAGAAGTAGCAGGTGTAAGTAAGTAAGCACAGCTGCCTAGAAAATGGCTTATGACAGCGGACTCGACGGGATTCCTTCGTCATTTGTGAAATATGGTAGCAGAGAACTTCCACTATTTTGTTTGAAGCTTCTCAACCTATTTATGTAATATAGGACGTATCCATCTGTATGGACAACATCTCTTAACACCCCTAGATTCAAAACGGGATCTCGTAGTGATATTGTTAACCATAGGCTCATTAATTTGCTATCAAGAATCATGGAAAAAATCATTTGCGAACAACTATTATCATTTTTCTTTCGGCTGGTCTGATTAGCCCATCTCAACAGAGGTTTATGTCTAAACGCTTATGCTTCACGTTGCAACCGGAATTTTTCGATCAAGTTACCCAGAGAAGAGATGTTGGTCAGTCATTGATAACTCTGTACCTCCATTTTAGTGGGGCTTTCGATAGTGTCTCATACAAGCGTCCTCTTCTAAACTGTCTTCATTTGGAATACAGAATCCCCTTTTATCTTGACCGAAATGTTTTTTGGAAGAACGTAGCCAAATCGTCCGCTTGTGAATGTAACCAGTGGAGTTATTCAAGGATGTGTGGTTGGTCCATTACTCTTTCTCTTTTTCATCAGTTGGGTGTGTTTCCTCTTTCAATTTGGCAAACCTTTCCGTTCTACCGATGACCTAAAGGTGGTTTGTTCATTTTCTTCTCCTACCAAAAAAGCTATATTTCAGCGGTAATCCAAGAAGAAATAAACAAGTTGTACGAATGGACTGTTTCGTGGAATTTGCCACTAAATGTTGATAAAATTGGATTTATTCACATTAGCCGATGCACTAACCTAAATCCAGCTATACACAAACATACACTGAAACCTCTCAACAATGTTTGTGACTTGGGTTTAAGATAGAGCGACATTCTGAAATTTTCTGAGCATCTCAAGTATTCAAGGCTAGAAAGCTCATCGGATTCGTAATGGTAAACTTCAATAATATCGAATCAAAATTATTATTATGCAGAAAATGTATCTTACCCATTTTTGAATATTGTATTTTAGTTTACAGTAACTGCTATCATAATGACCTGACTAAAATTGAAGGTGTTGAAAGAAGGTTTACCAATGCTGTTTCGGGGTATTCCGACAACAAAGAATATCAACAAAGGTGTCAAAAACTCAAATTAAAACCTCTCTAGATCAGATGTATCAAATTAAACCTTGTCTTTATCTTCCGGCCTAATAACGGTATTTTCTACTCTTCGGTATCCACCCTTCCATACTTTATGATATCATCACACAATCCACGCAATAAGAAAAATATTATAGCTATTCCAAGAACCTACACAAACGTACGCCAGACTTTTTTCGTTATTCGGTACTCAACCATGTGGAAAGGACTGCCAGTGAACCTCCGTTGTAGTGAAACTAGAACACCGTTCAGAAGTTCCCTCGATGATTTTCTTTCTGAAAGTGGATTGTGTCATCTATTGAATATCAGCGTGTTTAATAATGATTTACACAAAAGCGTCATACATTTTGATATTTGGTTTTCTTTTGCACATCGTTGAGACTTTCATGGTATCACTCCAAACTATGGCTGCACAAACACTTATTCGAACGTCATATCTTACTGCAATAACAAGTTATTTTTCTTAATTATTTTTTATTTTATTTTTGTTACTAATTCGGCGATACATGCATAGTCGTTAGTTCTTGTTCTGTGTTCATAAACACGTATATTAAACTGTCCACAGATTTCATGTCTCCTTTATTTCTTTTCCCTTTTATCCTCCCTTTCCTTCTTTAAAGTCAATTCAAAATTCTTCTCATTTACACAGAACCTGATTTATTATTACTGTTCTATTCTCATTATTTTCGTTTTTTCATTTTTTTCATATATGTCAAATGAATGCTAATATTACCGAAACTTTTGTATTATCTCATTTTTGAAGAAACTCGATGTGGTTTCTTCATAACATTTATGTACCTATAAGATGTTTGTGAATAACAATAATAATAACTTCAATACAAAACAAGTAAGTGAATGAACACTTGAGCTCTATTGTTTTGACACGTACTTAGTTCTTTGAGGTCAACCATTAACTAATCAACCCAAGTTGTTACACGTTTCGCAGTTCCATGAGGTTGGTCTGTTAAGAGTTTCATGATAGACGTGCAATTCAGTATGAGCCGTCGATGGAAACTTACCAGGCCGTTAAACGTACGTAACCGCTTGACTGTGGTTGGTTCAGGGTAGTCCAGAATGGCCGCAGTTTGGCTTTTCAGACGGTGGGTGCCTTGGGCATCAATGGTATTTCGGAGAAAATCTAGGTAGTTAGCTCTGATCGGACATTTCTGAATGTTGACAGTATTTCGTGCTTTGAGAGTCGTTTAAATGCAAGGCTCAGGTGCTGGAGGTGAGATTCTCTGTCCGAAATTGCGATCAAGCAGTGATCGACGTATGCGTGTACGAAGCTGAGACATCTGAAGACATAATCGATAAATTTGTTAGGAGCTTATGCAACATTTCTTAAATCGAAAGGCATGAAAAAGATTCGTTGGGTCCGAAGGGGGTGACGATAGGCTTCTCAGGAATGTCATCAGCAGACATGGGAATTCGGCTATATGCTTTAACCAAGTCGATTTTCTCAAAAATAGTCGTGCCTTTTAAGGTGGCTGTCAAATCATGAATGTAAGGTGACGGTCAACGATCAGGAGTGGCTTTCGTATCCAGTCACCGATAATCACCAGTCTGACACTAACCGTTACTGATAGACGCTAATGAGCTGTTTGGCGGCGGGATAGTTCCCAAGTTTATCATGTTCTGGAATTCGATGCTGATCAACCTTGGGTTTACGAGAGCTAGTGGGCGAGCTCTCGAAAATTCAGGTGATCATGTAGTTGCGGTGTGATGTATGACATTACTGCGTATACACGGTAATTTTGTTCGCGTTTGCAACAGTTCGATAATTTGCCGAGTATCCGTTGATAGTATATATCGATCGTGTGCCTTGCTGTGACTAGAGATAATCTACAACCGGAGAGACAAGTTACACAAACAGATAGTTTAGTATTTCCTTCTAACAACCTCCGCTTGTACATGTTGACGAGATTATGGTGTTTTGGTAGGTCTTTATCATTGATTGGTATAGAAACATCTGTAGCAACGAAGATCCAGTAAATGAGTTTGCGTAAACCCGTGTTAGAGTACACATATCTCCTACCGTATATGGCTATCGGTTTCTCATTTACAACTTGTAAGTTGAAAACTGGTTCGTACAGTCGGTCGTTACGATTTGTAGGAACAACACTTAATTATGCGCGTGTCAACCAGATAGCGAACGTTCGTCGACATATCTGATACTCGTGGTCTAGAGACAGACCTTCTCCTTGTCGAAGTCCTTCGGGTTTGGGGGTGTCTACGAGTATGATGGATACTAAGATAACGGACCAGAGTGTGACAGAGGACTGTGACGTCGTTTTCTGCTGTTACAGGCTTTTGTTTGACTGAATGAATCCCGGCAATGGTGGTTCTGTTGATCTCTAAAATCCGGTCAGTAGATGCAGGTAGTTCGTCAACAGCGTTGCTTCGAAAGAAGACAAGCACTGCTTGCACTCACTGGAGAATTTTAGAAGAGCCGTCTGGGCAGGCCCTCATCAAAGATCCAGTAACGAATGACCTCTTGCATTCGTAGCAACATGTTTTCCGCTGAGCTATGTTTCAGCCCGGTGGTGTGAAAAAAATGGTGTAACCATTTTCGGTCGGTTAGGTCTCCGCGCTTAAGAATAGCCTTCCTCAAAACGGCGTAAGGTTCCGAAACATCGCTAGTGAACATACTAGGTATAGCGTACCAGGTTAATTCGCTCGACAGTGCCTTCATCACTGTGTGGAACTTTGCACGTGTGTCTGTCACTATGTGCACGTGGAGGTCAGTATTTGCGTAGAGGTACCAGGCTTCTGTATTATCGGATCAGAATGGAATTAGCTGAAATGCGGAAGACGAAAGCGTCCTGATCTTAAATAATTTAAGAGTCTGTTCGTAATGGCGAATATAAAGTATAGCAGTGAACGAGAAAAAGTATCCAAAAATATGAAATCACAATATATGATATATAAAGTTTCAAAAAGGAATGGACTCATAGTTTATTGTTTGGTGTACCAGATCACGTCTGCCTCGCCACTAAAGATCCCACAAGTCTCCGGACTTTGACAACACCTTAACCAATAACACCTTTTATAATCGAAATGGGACAACCCATGTGAAATCAGAAGCGAAGAGACCCGATGATATATTTGATAGAATATAGACATATCAAGAAGTGAATAATCTAAGCTGACTAGCAATTGTAGGAAAAATGAACTACAGCGTACTCATTCGTGATCTGATGTGGATACGTGACCGAACGTCTTCAGCTAGGTGAGTCAATTAAAAGTAATTAGGTCAGCATTAGTGAAGATTTACAGGACTATTTATTTAGGGAACTTATTTACCACTACACCTTTGCAACGAGCTATCATGATGGTACTTCCTTTTAGCCTTTTAAGTGAAGGCACAATTTTCGCTTCACCTTCTTCGGTAGTAAGAGCGACAACATAATTGACTTTTAAATCACTTCTCGTAGAATTAATCATTTTTTGTCTATCAACATTAGGAAAGGAATGATAGCCTTGTTTTTTTGTCATAGGACCAAAACAAATAAAGTATAAACCATTCGTTTTATCATTTATAGTTACCGGAATTGCCTGTTATTGATTTGTTTAGCTACACCAGAAGACATGTACTGGCTTGTGCAGACTTTCGTATTTGGCAAAATTACCAGGATGAACATAGGCGTTCAAATGGCTCATCACACAATTTTCATCGTTGCAGTGCTGCTTTGTAAGTCCCTTGAACGCATCCGTAATCGATTTTTAACTGAATTCTGTCTCCTTTTTCACGTTTGAGTTATATGGTTATGATGTCAAACGACACATTTTGAAGATCGAATTTTTATATCCCATGAAACCCTGCTATAGTTATCTTTAATCGTTTGATTTTGTTCTGAATCTTGTAAATGTACGACTTTTTCCAAGGAATTAAAGATTATAGTGATTTTATCCGTGTGATCAAAGAACGTTTTTAATTACTGTTTATTCATTGCATATGTATATGTATATATACATATTCATGGAGGTGCGCACTTGCCAACACAATTAAAGAAATGTTCTGAAACTTTCTTAGTGTGTCTATTACGTCGTTGGTGTTTAATAATCATGGTTCTACACTTATGATTTGTTGTATGTTGGAAGTTACGTTATTTACACAAGTATACTCGTCTGGTCAAGTCACTTCTTTGGCTGTATACAGTCTACCAAGCTTGTCAGACGAAACAGAAGCGCACACGATATTTCCTTTGGCCAGGTCAGTCAAATTCGTACAAAGTCGTTCTGTGTTGTCACAATCTACAGGCGTGCACATGTTGCAATTCAACAATGCTTGTGACTGTCAGCAAACATACGATAAATGTTTTCAAGGAAAAGAAGTTAGCGAACAGCTTCTGCATGCGAAACTGAACGGGAAATTTCGCGCTAGTTCATCAGAAAATTTAAATGTCGGCCAGCGTTGTGAAGTTTATTTCAGAGATTTCAGACCTTCACAAACTGATAATGAGTACAGCCAGCCTACATATGATTTTCATGGTAGAAGGGATAGTGAAGGTTTTTCCAACGCTTCTGGTGCATTCACAATGTCAAATCTTCCCTACCTCATCGAGGTGTCGCCGTTTATATTTTCTTAGAAATCGTTACTCAAGCAGGGCTATTGCTCACTGACTTCACGTACTAATGCCATAGCTCAAACCCTGGATCTATTTCTCACATATCGCTGCTACGTCTAGTTGAGCTATTCTGCTGTGCACAAGTAAAAAACACTCAATCTCTCTTTATCCAGTAAACATTAGGCCTACATATGTAGTTTCGATCACCTTTGATGACATTATACAGTTGTGTCCCACTTTGAAATTATATCGCTTTTTGCACTTAGTTCTTTCCATGTAGCTCTTCGATTTTAATGAACGGAAGTTAATGCTCTTTATTCTTAGTATTGTGAAGATCTTGTATTCCTTTGAATGTATCAAAATAGGATTAAGATGCTACGTTTTATGATTGAGGACCTTAGTAGTTCACTACATAGTGCTAGAAAGTCAACTTCAAAAGTGAACGATTCGACCTTAGTTTTTGAACTGTTAGAAGGTGTCCTCTTAAATAATCGTTCACATTATGTAAATTCGCAGTACTGTTTAAACTTTTCAATACTTAAAGTAAGTAGTAAGTATCTAAAATCTATACTAACCATTTATTTACTAAGTAGAGTTACGTTAAAATACTTGTTTCAGCTTCTGGGATTCGTTTGGCATATACTATTATGAGAAACTTTATGTTTCCTTTTTATGCAAAAGGCAGCTAAATGACGTGGCTCGTAGATAATTTATGAAATAGATGACTAAGTTGAGTAATAGTCTATTGAAAAATTTCATTCCAGTTAAACCCGCACGAGATATTGTGTGACAAGACTAAGTTCTTGAAAACTGTTTGGACAGTCACTATCGGACTAAAGATTTTCTCAACAATCTATGTAAGATCTTGTACGAATGATATAATAATAAATCCTTCAATGAGTTATGTGAAACCGATGCTTTGATAGGTATTCCCCCCATAACATTTTTTGCTTACCTCTTTGGTTCAAATTAATTCCCAACTTTGATTTTTCATCTAATAATATTCCATTCTAATCATTTGAACCGTTATAATCTTTTACTAAATAATTCATTCACAAAGGATACTTGAGCAACTTTTGATAACCTATTCTGTCATAATCTATCTTTTAGAAAATCTATATGTAATTATGGCTTTAGGTGTACCGAAATGTTTTTCACATGTTTTTTATTTCCACCCGGACTAGCCAAAAGTTCATTTAGTACATTTAAGTGTATTGCGTATTTCTATGTGTAAACAAAAAATGTTCCAATTTATGTCCTAGTTTAATAATGAAAATAGTTTACCAGACCTATGTCATTTTGAATAACACATCTCATATGATTTATATGAAAAAAACCTCTATTCATCATTTGTCATGCAAGATTGACTAACCACCATTGTGAGTCTGATTCCTGGTCAAAAATGCCCGTTACTCTAATGCAAATAGGCAGTCACAGGGATATGTTCCATTATTTTTACTCCGTTTGATTTTTTCACGATTGCTTACAATTAGATCTATAGGTAAAGTGCTGAAATTTTATCTATTCTAATTTCGTAATAGTTACTACTGTTTAACAATATTATGTGTTTTCACATTTATGTACATTGATAAGGTTACTAACAAGAGTCCCTTAGAGTGTTCTGGGTTGTGTTTGTATGTTCAACTCGTGAATGAATATCTGAAACTGAATTAGGTCTCGAAGTCTAGTATATGTCTTTAGGTTATTCCCTGACTGTGCTTACTTGTTTTGATAGTTAAGAAGGTTAGTTGTCACCGCATAAATTGCCTTTATGGTTTTCTCATTGCGGTTGACAAACCACAGCTCTAAAATTAAAATTCTAATCAACTCATGAAATGGGAAAATAATTACTAAATGTGCTTGTTATCTATTTGCTTTTAATAAGTCAAGCAAATCAGATAGAAGGCTTAGTTGATCATGAAACCTAATATGTGGATGGAAAAGCTGTAATAATCCAATTATTGAGGTTTTAAGGTTTCATAAAATTGATTGGCTAGTATTTACAAAACATGTACTTAACATTGCGTAAATTAGTTTGCGGTGCTTAGTTGAATATGAACTGGTGGAAGGTGACCAAACGAAAACATAACATCTGCTCATGAAGTATTCCCTTGGCTTTCCGAGATGTGTTGACAATCGTGGACCATCATATTAGAAGAAAAAAATTAACTTCTAATCAGAGATTTTTTTGATATGGCTCAAAGTTGCAGTCATGAAAACTTACTTATTTTTTCTATTTCTCCATATTTTGAGTTTTAGTCTCATTTCATGCCTGCTGGTTGTTTTAATTGTTTCTTCTAAAGATTTATTTTCCATGTTTTTCCTGAAATGTCACTAAACGTATGATTGCTTAAACCCTTATTTTTCATTTTGTTTATTTATCGCCTCTGAATTGATGCAAATTGTGGCAATTTAGATAGATGCACATTTTGTATTAAATGTTGATCAATTTATAACTGACTGGCTGTCTAGCTTAGACAGTCAAAGTGAAGAGAACTTAACAATACGTGAGGCTTTCTAACTTTTGATTCTGGTTTGTTGCAAGTTTTTACATAGAAAAGATTACATTCGTGGTAGTCATATTGCATACAAATAGCCACTTTCACTGATGTGCCTAATTTCTCTAAGTGTTACCTAATTATGATTGTAATATGTTAGTATTTTCTTGAAGCGCTTAGGCGATATATAATGCATTCGATCTGAGTAACTCACTTTACTTACTATTTACTCTTAGTACTTGGATTTAGTGCTGTCATCATTTTAACTGCATAACTATCGTCCTGTAAATCTCCCTAAATCATCTATTTTTCAATACACATTAAAAAGTAGTAGTAATCTTAACTATTCAAGATTGTATGATTATAGGCTTATAAACATGTCATATCACTGTATTTTATGCTGGTTTTTGAATGCCATGTAAGAATGATAGATTTTTTTATCGACTATGAATAGAGATACTGTTGTTGTTATCATATATTGTCAACAATATGTGCTTAAGAATGTTTTCACTGGCTAATAAAATATCTAGAACAAGCGCGTGATTTATATTGTTATATATGTAGTAATTTGACACATTATTACGTGATTTAATCCAACTAAATCGTTTTATAGATTATAATTTGTATTTAGCAACAGATCATCAGTTGTTTTTCTAGTTAAGATATTTTTGTGCATGTGTAAGTCTATTAACATTAAAATAGCAGAATATATCTAGTCAACTGACGTAACAATTCGGAAGTCGCGTTTCCTATATTCTGATACTGAGAGAATCTTATTTTGACCTGAATCATTGTTGAAGCATACAAAAACTAACCCTACTACAACGAGCGTGGTCTTGATGTAATCGATATTAATGAAAGTAAAATTAAAATCACATAATGCTGCATCAGTTATTCTTAAGGCATTCTAATCAAATGTGTAGTTTTTTGAGTCACGTAGTACGTAGTTATCAATCAGTAGTTAACTGTTATGTGATTGTTATCATAGTGTTCAGAGAATGTAAGGAATATTTTACCTATAAGATGATAAGTTTAAAGAACCTGTTCAGCCCTGTTTCTGTTGATAAGTCTATATATATTTTTTAAAGCTTTCATTTATATCCTCTATAAACAATAATTTGGTATGCATGGTTGCTATTTGGATAAACCATTAACTTGGTGATTTAACTGAAATATAGCTTATTGTTTGACACTTTATGTTATTCATTATCTTTCGTATTTAGATAACTTTATTAAGGCTCACCAAGTCGCTCATTCTCTCGTCAGTTACTCAAGGTTTATTAATGTCTTAATTTTACGGAATTCAAAACTATAAAAAAGGATGAGAAACGAAATTAAAATTAACGTAACATTATTAAGTAGCTAACTGTGAAATAAGTGAAGTCAAAGGGCAATTAAATGGACAGAAAAATAAGATATTTGATGTGTCGTGTTCTCAACAGAGAATTTATTCTTAAATTCATATATTAGCAAGCGGAATTTGTGGATAAGTTATGAATGCACATTTGTTTTTACTTAATTGGGCAGACACTAAAGTAGAACTAATGTCGTCCTGCAATTACAAGTGGATAAGTGTTAAGATATGGAAATATCAATTAAATTATACGTCCCTTATCTGCTCTGAAAGTTCCGTCAGCTCTTAAGACAAAACAGTTTATGATTGATTAATGATCAGTGACTATTTTTAAAACCAGACTAGTCTTAACGAGTAAATTTTGTTCTCGAATTCCTGATTGTCGATTGAGTAACGGACGTTTGGGTTACTAAAAAGCAACCCCATTTTATTCCTTGGTATTGAGATTTCAGACTCAGTTTAATAACAAACATAACATTTGGTTTTATAGGTTTCTGCTAACTACCTCTAAAATTTGAACAACTTTTCTACTATTAGCTATAGTTTTTGTCAAGGTATTTTCCTTGAGCGTTTTGTTTCCAATAATTCTTCTCTTGCTTGTACACTTCACCTTAGTTAATTCGGATGGTGAAGTCACATGTAGTTAATTTTATATTCAGTGGTCTAGTTTACCGAATATCTACAGAAAAATACAATCTCTCGGATAGTTTTTCTCAACTATTTTTAAAAATGAAATGGTTCACTTAATTATCTTTGATTTAAAATTCATTGTCTTGAGTAAGTGTTTAAATTACTGAATGGTTAAGAAGTTTTATATCGGCCGACTGATTAAATTTTAAGTTGATTTATTGAGTTCCATAATTTGACAGCTACAACATCAACGATTGCTTTATTTACAAAGTTGAAAATTCCATAGTCATGTTACACAGGTAGTAGTTTTCACCCTTCAGTTTTAGCTCAAATTTGTGATTTACCTGTTACATGATATAAACAGAATGATTTCGAACATAAATAAGTCTTTAAAATAAGTAGAACGATGATTGAGACTTACACGAGCGTTGGTAATTTTATTCTGTAAGTAATATGGTTTCTAAATAAATGTCAAGTTCGATTCCCATGAAACACGGGAAAATGACAGGTTTTTCCCACCTTTTTCCCAAGATGAATACTGATTAATATGATATCTGCGTTGGTTTGCTCATTATTGGAACTTTTTGTGAAACCTGACAGTTTACTGTGTATGATAACACGTATTTGTTATAACTTGTGACTGTGGATTAGACGGCAGCAAATTATCGATCGGACCAAAGACGCGTAAACACGTAAAAACGGCCTAGAGTTCTAATTGGTCCCAGCTCCCTGTCTAGCCCAGCCAGTTGAGTCCAGAACGCAAGTCTCAGCCTCTGAGATATGAATCACTATATTTCAAGCATACTGAGTTTATATGCCAAACAAACCGATCATAACGAACCAATAAAATATGAAACAACATTTGTACAAGAGTTAGCCAGATGTTGCTGTGCATGAGGGAGGTAGCGATTAACAGACAGGGAATAATTCATGAATAGTAAATCGTATAATAATAATTCATAGGTCAAAATATAGCTCACAATAAGAGGGACATGAATATGAGCAGTTCAGTTACATAACAATTATACGATAAAAATATACTAATAATATTGGTCCATAAATGGATCCCAAAAATTAACGTTCATTATTCTTATCGGGATGCAGCAGTAATTATCCAAATGCAGTTATGAAAGATAGTTTTGTATCAACGTGTAGAAAATGATCGTGATGACACAAATTGGTTTGATTCAGTATTTTTGAGAGTCTTAAGTGCAGTTATAATTCTAAGCTTGTGTTTGTCTGAATCGAAAACTTAGAATTGCGATATTTCAAGTAGATTGGTCTACATTCGGTTTGAAGATCATAATTTTAGGTCTGTAAGCTACCTAATGCGATTTTAAAGTGTTCTTAGTTTATGTTTGAAATATTTGTAGAATGTTTTGGGTTATACCGATAGAGAACTGATTGCTCTTCTTAACCTGGTCACTACTTAGACTTGGTTGCTAGAAAAACTATGCAAATAGCATTAAGCTTACAAAATTGACGATTTCCTAAGAATGAAACCCAGCCATGAAAGTAAAATTCAATATTTTATTGTGATATATTGTATTATTGAATTAAAATGACAAGTGACATATCCAGAATTCTCTTAACCTCTCTATCACTTATAAATGTAATTAGCTGATTAAGTAAAATTGACAAATTAATTAATGCAGTTGGGATATTTGATATTTGACAAAAATAATCAAACATTATGCGTAGTGAAATGACAGTAGGTTTTAGAAAGGCTAAGGGTAATTAGACCGGATGTTAATGATTGGTGAACACATTTACTGTTAGTTAGCATAGTTTCAGAATGTGTCAACTGACTATTTGAGGTCCATGAAGTAATTTCTTGATGAAGACTGACCGCACCAATGAAGATATATTAATTCTTTGTTTTTCCTTTGAAAACAGTATAATTGTCCATTGTTCGCTATTCATTTTGCGTCATTTACATGTTTCTAGATTTCAACCACTGCCGGTGTTATCATTTTTTCTTCCATCCTTTTCCTCTTGTTATTGTCTTCTCCTTATGCTAATGTGAAGTGTGGGAAGTTCAACTATTGAGAACTTTTATAAAGTCCTACTTTACTTTTATTTTTCTTTATCCAATTTTGTTTGAATGTACATTGTCCTCTGAATATGTTGTGTTCTAAAATTTCGATGTTAGTTGTCTTTCAGTATATGTGTACCATACGTTATGATGATTTTTAATATGCATGCAGTTATCTTACAATTATTATTGTTGTATCTCACAGGTTGTGTCTGTTTGACAGTTTCATCAAATGGGAAAGTATCCGTCATTGATCTACCTTACGTTTCCGGAGAATGGTATTGGAAACTGCGTTTCTTTTATCCAGTCAGTGAAAGCGTGAGCATCTGTTTTTTTAAAATGATACCGTCAAAATTATTTTATTATAAATGTAGGTGGATGGAAATGTTGATGAACTACAGAACTATACGTTTATTCCGAAAACAACCTCATCTTATGTACATACAAATGAAACTATAAAATCAGATAACCAACTAATTAGTATTAATTTGGTTATGTCCACAGAAGGTTCCAAACTACAGAAATGTGTTTTGTTGTTAACAGTAGAGCAGGATGAGGAATACTTTGCATGGACAAATATGACATTAATATATCAGTTCGCTGAGCCTTTATCCACTTTATCACAATCTGAATTACCTACTTCTGAAGCCAAAAGTATGTATCGAACAGTTAAATTGAACATAAGGTCTACTTAACCGATTCCTTTATTTTTCACAAATATAGTTTCCACTACGTCTGATCAAAAATTTTTAACTCGTACTGATGAAGTGTATGTGTGTGATACAGAAATACCAATTAAATTTGGTCACAATGTTGAGATTGTCTTTAATTCAATGACATTTCAAGCATTCAAAGCTGAAGAAACAATTAGACCAGATCGTAAGGATACTGTTATTCTTGTTATACGTCATTCAATTCTATTCTAATCTTTTCTAGGCTTACGAGAAGTTTGTCCACGTGACTTCAAGAGTAATATACCAATTACAGCGTTGACTGGAGTTTCATTGCTTGTTGTGGTAGTACTTATTGTTTCAGTATTTGGAATAAATGCTTATTTAGCTCATCGTAAACGGAAGCAGCACTAAACGAATTTGTTTTATTTATTGTACATGAGTAACTTATCTAAGTAAATATAGGCTTATTGTATCATCTACAGAATCCTTATCAGGTTCACTGCTTTTCAAACATTGAACTTTTATGCACGTTGTCTACAGTTATGCTGTTGAGCTTCACTGTTGTTAATAAATTTATTGTATGCAATGCTCTTTATTTGTGATTAGCAGTTTTAGTTCTTAATTTAAAAAAAAATTTAATTATATATTCATTATTTGTTAATTTTTCTTGCCTTGGTGCATGTACATGATCTTCAATATTTATTGCACATTAATTTGTTGTAACAGGAGTGAAATATCTTTAGTGTTCCCTTATTTTTACTCTCTCTTCATATATATATGTGTATAATTTAAAAATAAAAGATATGAGATGAAGTAAATGAATGACTATGAAGAGAATCAAATATTTTTATGGATTAATACTTTTGATTTTTTTTATTTATTTTGTTCAACTACGAAAAATCAAACTTCTGTCATGTTTCATATTTATATCCATGTGAATTATTATTGTTAAAGTTGTTAGTATCTTTGTGATTGTAAAGTTGTAATAAACTTGTTAAATTAATTATATTACAGTAATATTATTTATGAAAATAATAATTCAATAAATATTCGATTTTTTTAAAAAAAAAAGTTGTATAGTCTACTAAATGTTCAGTGGTTGTGCTTCGAATTGGTATCAAAGAGCATTGTATTACACTGGTCAATATAAACTAACATTTATAGACCTTTAAACGAATGCACATAAATATTATTGTTTTTTTATAATTTTGTTAGTTTTAGTATTCTTTTTTGTTATTTTTGCTTATCAATGATTACAGAATGATACTTCGTCGTTATTAACTTCCTTTCTTCTAACATAATGTCTATTCCAGCCTAATACTGCACAGATGGCTTATGGGCTAAAATAGTTCAATTTTACCCAATAATTCGCAAGTTCGAACCCTACTCCTTCTTTTTTAACTTAAACAAGCGAGTAATGTCACAGGCGGTCATAAAAGTGGTATGGTTCAAAAGGGATTACATATTCTCGGTAGAAAAATTACTTTTCAGTGCATTATTCTCATGGAGTGTAGGACTTTTGAGGCTATCTGTTTTCATTTCACTTGAATATATTGCAGTACGCGGACTATCATTTAACGAAAAAGACTCTTACTCTGTTGAGTATTAAGAAATAAAAAATATTTTCTTGGAAAATATCGCCGACCAATTATCAGTGTCTTTATGGGCTACAAAGTTTGTTCACCATTGAGAATAATATTTCGATATTTGGTTTAACCTATGTATTGGTAGAAATACGAAATCTTATATTTGATTAATGTGAAATTTCGGATAGTTTCATTTCATATAACAAATTTCCTTGAAGATATCAATGAGCATAACTAAAACAATTGCTGTTTCATTGTCATCTAGACGAGATTAATTTGCAAAGGGAATCTAGTCAAATTTATATATTTTACAAATCTTTGATCAAGTTACTGATTATATGATATATGTGTGATTAACAAAAGAACTTGACAGATTATAATGCTCTGTCTACACATGTGTCAGTGATAGACTTATGAAATTGGATCCAAATTTGAATGCAAATGTTGTTTTCGACTGTTATTTTCAGCACGCAAAAAAAAATTCAAAGTTTAAGAGTTTTAGTTTTACCATATTATTATAAACTGAGTTAGTATAAAATTACTGGCATAATGCGCATTTCTATCTTGAATTTTCTCGTTTTAATAATTTATTGTCATATCTGAAAGTAGTCTTTTTAATTAAAAAAAAAACTAGATATAAGATGGTAAGTATATTTGGAACTTTAAGATAATAAGCAGTTGTGGTGTGTAGTGTATCATTATTACCATAATATAGTTATGAATGTTAAAATGTGGCTGATTAAATCAGTGATTTCTAATTTTCATTGAAAAGTCGTTAAAATAAAATGGTTTCACTTTATTTTTTTGTTATGGTTTTTTGTTAATGTTCGTTTACAAAGTTAATAACCTAAATAATAAAGGGTTTTGATGATAGTTCCGTATTTATTTTAAACCATTTTAGGTGATGTTTACCGTCTACTGCTTTAGTCTAACTGTTCAAATGAAAAAATCAGCATCTTGAATTCATGTATCATTTAGCCAGGTCCTAAATAGTTTTTTTGTTTATCGTTATGTCACTTTATTGAAAATTAAATTTGGACAAAAAATTTTCTACAACAAAAGTTTTTGCTTGATCAACTTTTTAACAAACAGTGCTTCCAAGTTTTCCATGGTGGTCTAGCTTTAATTGACTCATGAACTCAACTATTAAGTAGTTTTCTCACTATACTGAAGTGAACTATGTATCAGTTAAGGTAATTCATTAACGGATTCGATTAGATAACATAATTTCCGATTTGTTTCAACTATAGTATGAAATGAATAACTAGCGTTACTCATAGTTATTTACGACTTATTGAGATTAAGCTGAAGTTTTCGGATGTTAATTGTTAGTGAATATGTGAGAAATCAGTTGGATTTGTATATTTTTGGTCACCGACTGATATTATTTGCGTTATCATAATAAACATTACAATCACCATAATTTATTAAGAACTAATTGGAGTCGGATATATGGAATATCATATCTGACTTCTTAGTGTAAAGATGATCCACTCGTCTTAAGATCTGAATGTTCTTAGGTTCGTTAGCATACACTGTGGTGATTCGTCTGTCTAGAGGTGCCTCCTTTTCTTTATTTTCCTGGTGGATACCAATTCATGACAAATTCATCTTCGAGATAATTTTTAGCCTAAATATCCATACTTGCTTTAACTGTATATAAAAATCCTCAGTGTAACAGACTGAACTTTATGTATTATAATATTTGGTATTTTGGCATTATTTATGAGATAAATCAGCTAATAAATGAGGTATAATTATTCTTTAATCAAAATTAAGTATTTTTAGCCATTGCAGTAATTTGGATGTTTATAGATGAATCTTGTTATTTTCATTTGATGAAGACTAACTTTTGTCTTATTTGTATTTACTTAACATTTTATGGTGGGTATTTTTGGATAAGAATCTAATGAGAACTTTTTATATGTTGTATCCAGAAGAGTTTTTTTACTCTTAATTGACTTTTGAGTAGTCTGTAATTTTCTGTGGCTAAAAACATAACTGATGATATCAATATTTAGTGTTTGTAATCGGTCTACTGCAATTAAACCACACTGTTATGTTATAACACTTATCTTCGACTTAATATGAATTTGTCACTTACTTGATATTTAAACAAGAGTTACTTATTCTGATTGAGGTTGAGTTTCATTAAGCACGTAGACTATTCTGAAAACGTTCGATATTAGGTTGGAAAAGTGCTTCAATCAAATTTGCCAATTCGAAAATTTGCTTGTCTATGGATAGTAGATATTTCAAATTTACTTCCCTTCACTTAGAGTTAGCTTTGGAATGCTCGTTCGAAGAGTAATTAGCCTTTAGTGCATATATTGATTTCCTCACGCGGACAATTTCTTGGGATTTTATCACACTGGGTCACATAATCTAGAAGGTATTCATGGAGAAGAATTGTTTCTATCACCATATTTTGATGAATACACGCACAATGATTAGTGTCACGTTAGTAATGTTCAGTCGTAATCGAGAGAAAGCCTAATGGCAATGAATTCGAAGAATAAGCAATATATTGTTTAATCTTTTTATAAATAGTTTATTTTTTACTTACTCAGTTAAATCAACACTTCAGTATCAACAAGAGTTGAAGAATAATCAACAAAATACTGCAAAAGACTCAGACTCTTTTAATTCAGTTAATGTAACTGAGTGTATTGAATTGAAGGATGCTAATTTGAACATCAATAATCAACAAAGTGGAACAATGAATTCAAGTTCAAGAAATTCACGTTTACCACCATTAAATAGAATTACCGTTATCTCTCAAGATGACTTTCATCAGTTATGTGCTCTTCTGGAGTTTCGCGGTTATTTTCTTATTACATATACAAACAATCGTTCGAAAGAGGTAAGTTTTATTTTTTATAGCTTAACTGAAAATTATTTAAAGTATAGTTTCATGCGTATTTAGTTTTACCGTGTTCAAGGTTTCTGTTATTCTGTACTTCTTTGTTTATTCTGAAAATATGGCGCTTGTAATTTAAAAATCATATTTCATTTCCACTTACGAATCATGACCATTAACTTCAAATTTAAAGAAGGTATATATGTGATATATGGTAACGAATTTAAGATGTGATTGGTCACTGAACGTGAACACATAAGCTCAAAAGGAAATAAGACGAAGCATAGTGACGTTAACTTGATAGAAGAAAGAAAACACTCAACTGACATCAGAAGAAGAAAAAGCCGCAAAGAAAATAAAAACTAGAAATATTGTCATAGTTCCAGCGGACAAACGACTCACTACAGTAATTATGGACAAAGAAGAACGTATCAGTAAAGCCGGGGGTTTGTTTGAGGATGAAACGTGTATAAATTAATGAATACAAATCCAATCAAAAGGTTAGACAACCAAATTTCAAGGACTTAAACAAGCTTATAAAAAGATGACAAATATCAATTCAAGATCAATGGAAAATAAAATCCAGTAAAGCAGTACTCCCTCGATTCTACGGTAGTTCGAAAATACACATCCAAAAATTTTACTATGTTCAACTGTATCACTCCCATACAACATACAATTTATCGAGAGAAATTTAAAGAATATTGAAGCATTTAGTGGATTCATTCAATCAATCCATCAAATCTATCATGCAGTTCTTGTATAAGGTTAAGGAGATTCAAATCAACAACGATGATTTTATGATATCCCTCAATGTAATAGTCCTATTCATTTCAATTAAACCAAACATAGGAAAAGAAATTTGATCCCTGCTCCTTAACAAAGACACATGTCTTCCAAAGTACACAAAGCTTCAAAGTCAAAGTTTACTAGATTTCATCGATTTATGCCTAACAACATACTATCAATTCAACAACAAAATCTACGAACAAACGAAAGGAACACCGATGGAATCATCAATATCAGGAATTATTGCGGGAGCAGCAATGCAGAGACTTAAAGCCTCGATCTAACCAGTGATCAAGCCGAAAATGTCGATTCTTTATGTGGTCGAAGCATCATCATCGAAAAGACGAAATGTAAAACACTAAAAATCTGATCTGAGCAACAACCCAAGAACTCACAAAATGGTTTGTGTACAACACTTATTCAGGAGGTTGGAAATACACTGCAGCACACCTGCAGTGCGGGAAAATAAAGAAAAGTATCTAGTGACTATCTTTCAAAAGACCACCTACCCATTCGAATTCACCAAAAAGTATCAACTCAACTCATCATCAGAAACAAAGTCAAGTACAGAAAACAACCAATGGATCATCCTATCATATATAAAAGGTATGTCAGAAATTAAGAGATAATTAAAGCCGTTAGGAATAGGTGTAGCAAACAAACCAGCGAAATCACTTCAAACAATTCTATGTAAAACAAAGGATGGTATGATAAAAGAAGAAAAACCAAACATCACCTATAAAATAAACTGTTACGACTAAGAAAAATACTATATTGGATAAATTGGGCGCCCACTTCATCTTCTCCTGCACTAACATTGTTTAGCGGTCAAAAGCCGTGACATATCTTCCCTCATATCAATGCGTGTGAGCAACAACGGACACGCTTTTGACTGGAAAAATGTTGAGATATTAGATAGTGGGAATACCGAAAGCATCAGGGGATTTTTAGAAGCTTGGTACTTAGGTGAATCAACAAACACATTGAAACCGACCCAATCTATCAATCAATCAAATAACATGCACAGATATAGTACTAAGAATCAAATCAAAGGGAGATACAATCAAAATAATGTTAGGCAATGATAGGTTAAAGGTCAACAATAACCAATGAACATCGAGGTTGACAGGACAAGCTGTGAGTCAGATGTGGAGAAATTCAAACACTTTACTTTTACTTGATGTTTGTGCTGATGATATTGTTCAGAAGAGCAATGAAAGCTCACCAACCAAACCATCCAGCTCCGATAACAAAACTACCTAACGCACATCCTACGGACTATTAAATATGTGATTTCCTTTCCTCTCATTAGTTTATACTCTGGACTTACTGGGTGTAACTGTTTGTGATTTTGTTGGATAAAGTATTACCTTGTGTTAATCTGGTCCTCTATTCTGGGCCATGAATCATGGATCTAATATAGCGTGAATAGTCTCTCTATAACCGGAGTCAGATAAGGCTGTCTACTCTTCCCCTTCCTCTTTCTTTTGGTGGTTGACTGGATTATGAAGACCTCCACATCTGAGGGAAAGCACGGAATAAAATGGACAGTTCAGAACCAATTAGATGATTTGGACTTCGCAGATGAACTAGCCCTCCCATCCCATACATACGAACAAAGTCAGATAAAGACAATTAGTGTAGCAGCAGCCTCTGCATCAATAGGCCTCAAAATACACAAAGGAAAAAGTAAGATACTCAAATAAAACACAGGGAACACCAACTTAATCACACTTAATGGCGAAACTCTGGAAGATGTGAAGTCCTTCACATACCTGGGAAGCATCATCGATGAACGTGGAGGATGCGATACAGACGTAAAAGCGAGGATTGGCAAAGCAAGAGCCGCATTCCTACAATTAAAGAACATATGGGACTCAAAAAAAACTTTAAACCAATAAAAAATCAAAATCTTCAATACGAACGTCAAGACAATTCGAGTGTACTGAGCTGAAACTTTGAGAACTACCACAACCATCATCAAGACGGTACAAGTATTTATATATAATTGTCTACGCAAGATACTCAACATTCATTGGGCGGATATCGTCAGCAACAGCCCTCTGTGTTAAATAACAAATCAGCTGAAGAGGAAATTCGGAAAAAACGTTGAAAGTAGATAGGACAAACATTGAGGAAACCACCAAACTGCATCAAGAGACAAGCAGTAACTTGGAATCCTGAAGGGAAGTGGAAAAGAGGAAGGCCGAAAAACACATTACGTCGGGAAATAGAAGTAGATATGTAAAGGATGAATAACAACCGGCAAGAGTTGGAAATGATTGCTCAGGGCAGGGTTCGATGGAGAGTGCTGGTGGGCGGCCCATGCTCCTCCACGAGGAGTAACAGGCGTAAGTAAGTAAGTTTCACTATCATATTAACATATTATCGCTGTATACCTATGTTCCGGCGATCCAGAAAATTCCTTGAAAAAAGTCAGAAAGGTTCTGAAGACTCTGAGAAACATCTTATCAAGTCAATATCCAATAGAAGTTTTGCCAGAAACATCTAGAAAGTGACAAGTCACATTTCGCGTTTGTGATTTGATTATCAGCTATGCTGTTACTATGTTTAGTAGTGTTCCAGAAATTTCCGAAAGCCCAAGACCATTTAACATACTATAGATACCCTGAATTTTCCGTACACTTACGAATTTCGGAGTGAAACGTTCTTTCTATATTTCGCGCCTTTTCTCTCGTGTTCAAGTTGCTATGTAGATTAGCCTGAGGGGGATACTAGAGAGCTTAGGAAACAGAATCTGGAGTTCAGTTAGAAGAATTACCAACCTGAGAGAGAAAAATATATTTCAAACCATCCGTTATGTAAACATTAATTTCACCTTTACATAATATAAAGATCCATTATTATGTTTATTAGTCAACATTTCTTCTATGATTTCAGAACCACTTAATAATTCTTATGGTGATGATTATTGTTACATTTGCCACTTATTGTGTCTGAGATATGTTATGGACAATTATCCGCAAATAATTTCACACCGCATTCACGCTCCAATCATTGCTCGCTATGCCAGTTATATGACTGAATAAATATTTCCACAGTAGAAATCACAAGTTGATCTACGCTAGAACACCACCCTGAACAGAGGACTTGAACCCAGGGCCTTCGGTTCCGCGTGCGGATACCAATGAGCTGGCATCTAACGGTGTTAATATCTAACTTCAATTGATGAATGATCTTGTGCAACCCGTCATCCATTGTGCGAGATCGTGGGAATTCACCGCTGACGAGTTTCATACTAGAACGAAATGGTCGTTCAGTGTTTCCAGATTTTCAGTAGTGATTTAGCTTAGACAGACTCATGAATTCTACTTTGATCCACAATAATCTCCACAAATCTCCCTTACTGGGAATAAATATTTAACAGTGAAATGTTTTTTCCACCTTTAACGATGACCTAATTGATTTCTCCTGCTAGATTCTGTAACTGGAGGAAATAAAGTTTGCTGCTCAACGATTTGTAGTAGTTAATTATCTAACGGAGGCAGTAAAGTTACCAGTATTATAATTCCCTGTTATTTCACGTACTAGTTGCTACACTTATAATGAATATGAAAAGTTTCATATCGCCTTCTATGTATCCACTTTTGAGGGAAACGTAGAGGTTGTTTATTTAATTTGATACTATCTAATTACTGTAAAGTTGTAGTAAAATAGAAACAAGTGATTGATTGTAGGTTATGTTAGAGTTATGAATTTTGATAAGTGAAAAGTTTAGCCTGGATGTGAAGCCAAGGGCGGAAGATTTCATTTGTTCATGGTAATGTTTTGGTCTAACTTCATTAAAACAATATTCATCTTACTGATTTACCAGAATCATTTCAAATTTTACACTGAACAGTAAGCATTGAATAGTTGAAATAAAATGTCAACTATATTTATACTTTATTTGAAAAACAGTTTTTATTGACCTGGCTTTTTACATTGACTTTAGTACATAATTTTTATGAACTGAACAACGTAGCTAATGGTGGTTTTTATTCAGTTTCATGCTAAAAAATATCAGTATTTCACACTGGATGCACTTTTTGTTTGGCACTAATATGCATTCTCTTTTTTAAAAACTAATTATAGTATTACCACGAAATATTTGACTTTTGATTGAAAATGTTTTAGACAACCTGTTATCGAATTCCTATCGATTTGACAGAGAAATATTCTTCGAAAGATGAGATTTCTTACATTCTGGATAAATCTTTTTTGATGAATCATAACAACACAACAAACAGCAATATATCGGATAATAACAGTAATAACAAGTCAAAAATACCATTTGTTGAGCCAGATAATATGATCATAGTAACAACGAATTCATCATGCTGTGACAATTTTCTTCGATGTTTCTCTCTTCCACTGAATTCTAGTGGAAATGAGAACAGTTTGATAAGAGATTGGACAATTGATTTTTACTGGAACCGTACACCAGAAATGTACGAGTTTGGTGAAGAGGGTTGGAGTAGTGTTGGTTCACCTGTTGGCGCATTATCAGGTGTTTATGATCTGGTTGATGTGAAACTAAAGTATCGTATTGATAGAAATTCTGGATTTGACTTTCTAATAAGTGGAAATGGTATGTTTACAGGTTACTTCATTTTATTAAACTATACTATTCCCTGCAATGAAAAGGTTTACGTTTTGTTTTGCTTAAATTCACCTTAAGAAAACAGTCGTCAAATATACGCCTTTTAGTTGTGAGTGGTTGTTAGTTATTGGAAGAGTCTTGAGGCTCGAATTCCTTCTTCTTGGTCATCATTAGCAAGTCATATCAACGATCTTTTGCTCCCTTAGTGGATACAAGCCTACATCACATAGTATTGCAGTAACAAATCGCATGATCAGTCTGCTTGAAACATGTTACAACTCCGGTAAAACTAACCGATATACGCTAATCGGTTGTTGATCGGCAACCGATCCAGCGATATCTGGTCTATAACTGCTCTAGAATGGTACATTGATAATTAACGATTATTAGAACTATTGGTGATTAGCAGTTAGTATGTTATTTCTCTCAAATGCATCTGATTTGTTGGAAGAGAGCCAATTTCTTCGAACCAGATCCTTGAAATTCTGTGATGCTGAAATCTAAGGTGAAAATATCTGTTGTTCCATCGCGTCTATACTAACTTACATAATTAATAATTTGAATTTTATATAAGATAATCGATAATTACATTTTTTTTATTAAACAGTTTCTGGTTCTCTATTGTAGCTGAATTTATTTTGTAGGTCCTACCATGTGATCACGTTTTGTAAATAAGATAATAATAATTTATTGACTTATTTTCATTCTGCATGCTTTTGTTGTTGTTTTTTCACCTCTATGTGTATAAAAATACCGTTTCTACACTAAAAAAATATTTTTGAAGTAGAAGTACCATTGATAATGATGATAACGAAACAAAATAAAATCGACTTAAAGATTCCATGAAGTAATTATTTATGTTTCGTCTTAACGTTTATTTAATTTCTGCCAAGGTTTCGAAACCAAATAACTAACTTATTACTCTGAGGCATGAAATTAAAGTTTTATCGTTGTTGTTAAATAGCAAAAGCAACTGATAAGAGCAAATAAAAGGAGGAAATTTCATTCCAGTCACTATTAAATAGGACTTAATAAGTAGACATTGTTATATGCATATTGTACTTCGAAATTGCTTGAGGTGACTAACTCTTTGACATTTGTAAATAGACGAGTCCAAGTTTAATGATTCTCTTAATTGAATAACTGGATGTATTTTGCAGACAAACACTATATAGAATGGACAGACCTTAGTTTTGAAAACAGTATTTTCAAACTACATTTTTTCATATCAGCGGTTAAAAATGAAATTTCTCTATCATTTATAGATGGTCCAGGTGAACAAAAGAATGTTTTGTCAAATTAAAAAAACAATGATATTTATACAACAATATCACTAATTCTGAATTTTCAGATAAATCTTCTAATGAGCAAAATGGAATGTCTTAAACGAAATCCACTATATAAAAATAACAACCAGAAAGTTTAACAAAAAAATATTCAGTTTCTTTCAACTTTATAAAAATCACAATTGTCTTAGTTTCAATTTTGTGTCTTAAATAATTTGATTATAATAATCGGAATGAATAGAGATTGAAGATGGTTAGTAGTAGTATTCAGGACGCTCGTTAGATTCTACCTAGAACTTTTCGGTTGAATGTGCCTGCATTCGAGTTCAATCACTTTAACTACCATCACACTACCTACTTAGCTACTGGAATCAGTAGCCGGTTCGAGTCCCAGAGTGTACATCAACTTTGAGATTCAGGTAGGCACAGTTGACGAGTCTGAATAGAACGAAACATCCATTCTGAATTCCATTGCTTAAAATTGCTTATGACTTAATGGTAATATTGAGGTAGTATGCATACATGCCATAAGGAACTGATCAATCATAGTCGTAAATATCAATGAGAAGATTTAACCAACCATTAGATATAAATTAAATAATATCTAGTTTTTTTTTAAATATTCAATTACATTTTCGTATATCAAAATGAAGAGTTTGTCTAATAAAGATTTACTTTAGCCTTAAATTATAATGAAAAGCTTACAGATCATGTTCACAAATCATTAATAATTTTGATTATCCATCAGAGAATTGAGTAAATTAATCAGTATATATAGTTGTGTGAAGAGATTTATTTTATTTAAAAATGATCGGTCAATTCAAATGTTGTGTAATAAGGGGATCCATAAACTGATTTATATTTTTCATTGTTTATCATTAAAACTATTTTATAATAACCTACACATAATTAAATATCACAGATTGAAATCATGAGTCAGTTGAAGCTAGACCACCATTGAAAACCTGGAAGCACTGGACGGCCATTTTGTCCTAGTATGGGACTCCTCAGCAGTGCGCATTCCACGATCCCGCACCACGCGGGGCTCGAACCCAGGACCTACTGGCTTCGCGCGCGAGCACTTAACCATTAGACCACTGAGCCTGCATCCAGGTTTTCAGTGGTGGTCCAGCTTCAACTGACTCATGATTTCAATCTGTGAAATTTCTAAAATCTCCACGGAACCTATTCTGACATAATTAAATAGTTGGTTTAATTGAATGAATATTCATTAAAAAAACCCAGTATGAATGAAAAAAAAATAATTAAAAATTAAACAATTTCTGATTCATAGTCCATATCTATCAAATGTATTTTATGATAATGATTCGTAAATCATGCAAAAATTAAATGATTAAAACTAAAACTAATAATTATCATTATTATTATTTAATTAAATAGTGGAAAAATGAAATAGGGAGTTATGGAAATTTAAAATTCCTGTGACAGTCATAAAACTTGAAGCTCTCCTTCTTAACGTACACGTATCAGGCTTGTATCTGTCGATAATGAGGCCTCTGACAAAATGCATTGGTTATTACGAACCGTCTAACAATGTCAATAGTATATGTTCAGTAGTTAATAATCTGAAATAAGTTACTAGCAAAAGTGCAATAGTTATTTACTTATGTTGTTAGAAGCTTTGATCTCCTAGATATTGATTTATTAGTATGGAATAAAACATGGTATTCCAAATTAGGATGAAGTTTCAATCATTTAATTCCGTTTTTTGGTTAAAGTTTATCATTTGAAACTCGAATAAAAAAATTAGTCTTCAAACTACAGTAAGCTTCTATAGAACATTAAAATGACAAAACATTTGTTAGGACTTTCAAAATTTTTCTAAAAAGTGGTGTTTTTTGATAACTCACAAGTGTACATAAATTTTGATAGATACTACTCCAACTAAATGGGCAACGAATTCTTAAATTTCAAAGATTTGGATTTATTCCAAACTCATTGTGTCTTCCACTTTTTTCTTGAACATTTGATTCACCAAGAGACATCAGTTATATGGATCTACTGTTCGTTTCATGGTGTTATATCATAAACCAGCATCATTTGGTTTTTATAATTACTTTGAGCATCACTAAATATTATTGAGTATGAAAACCACAGAACAACCATATCTAAAACGACTTAAAGTCATGTGCAGTTCAAACGGGATTTCAGTATTTATGATTGTATAGTAATCAAATCTCTAAGGTGCTTACAAAAGCAAGTATTTCCAATCGCGGTCTCTGTGGTAATTGAATTTTGCTGAAAATAAATCCATGCTCAGCATTTGGTCGCTGAGTGATAATCAGCGTCGTGTTTATTTACTGCACAGTGTTGATCGATTCTCATCAATATAAAGACTAATTTATTCAGTTCGGCATCGGAGCTATTGTTTCAACCAAGAAACTGGAAGACATGAGTTCAGATCTTATTTGGTAACATTAGTTTTCCGAAGACTGACGATAGTTGATAGTAGAAAACACTACCCAGCACAAAACTTAGGTTCAAAGGTTTTGTAGATCATCTTTGAGAATTTAATGTATCTTGATGTTGCATAGCTAATAGTTTCTTTCCACAAAATGAAAACCATGTAATACCATAGCATACAGCAACAATGAGGGTATTCCTATGTTGATAGCTTTTTTGTAAATGAAACTACATCACTGGTTTTCAAGTCGTCAAGTAGAAGTTTCTGCTGTAATGTATCTTCGTTATTTTTAATCAGTATGAAATGTTCAATTATATTTCTCATAAACAAAACAGAATTAATGAATTCTGTTTTGTGCTATAAACCAACAAAATGTCTTAGTAAACCTTCAGAACAAAATGTATGTCAACTATTTTTTTTTAAAGAAAAAATAATTTAATAGAAATTATTTGTCTTAATTAAACATTCAAATGAATTGCATGAAAACAAATTTATGCAAATATGTTAGTCTGTTAAGTTTTGATTAATACGATGTTGTTAAATATTTCGTTATAACACATTTCCAGAAAAAAAATATTTTTGCTTATAAATGTGAAGTAAAATTCATGAAATGTGATAATTCTCTAATTTTCTATTGATATAAAAGAAAACAAGAACATTCATAATTCGTCGTAGATAGAAACGTCCTAGTTATGGATATTTTAATTAAAAGCGACTTAGAACTATTTTCAAATTATTTGCATACAATGAAGTGTTCTGGATATTTATATTAAAATTCAGAACTGGTTGGACTAGTCAGCTGCTTTGTCCTCATTTTTGGACGTTCGAATGCAGTGTACATTTGACTATAAGGTGAGACATCGAATTTAGGACTTTAGGCTATTGGACAAGCATCAAACCATTTAGTTACTGGGTCAGGATAAAGTGGTCACCATAACCAACTTTAGACAATCGGGTATGTAGCACGGTTGTCATCAAGAGTCCTGGGAGAGTAAATTACTCGCTGCTGATTGGAAAACGCCACTGACCACGGTTTCCTACTAGAACGTTTGGAAACCAATGTCGAAACAAGTCAATGAAAAAGCATAAAATTTCATTGAAATCATAAATTCGGATGCTGATTCACTGGTCTAGATTTCAAGCGTTCATGTATTAAACTGAAGGTCTTGAGTTCGATTCCTAAGGGTGGGATGGTGAATGCACATTCCTGCGAAGTTCCATAATAGGACGAAATGTCCGTCCACTGCTTCCAGGTTTTAAATAGTGGGTCTAAGATTGATTGATGATTTAAATAAAATTCGACAATCTATACAACCCTTTAATGATTGGCATCAAATTGTTTTTGTGATAGGTAGTATATGAAGATTTGATGCTTTATAATGATGATTCTCGTCACGTTCTGAAATTATGCTTGATGATGGCCTCAGTAACCTTTGGCCTCACATACAGGCTAAACTTTTCACTTATCAAAATTCATAACTCTAACATAACCTACAATCAATCACTTGTTTCTATTTTACTACAACTTTACAGTAATTAGATAGTATCAAATTAAATAAACAACCTCTACGTTTCCCTCAAAAGTGTATACATAGAAGGCGATATGAAACTTTTCATATTCATTATAAGTGTAGCAACTAGTACGTGATTTCTGATGCAATATTTCTGTTGAAATGAAGTTGAGTGATGAATTTGAAAAAGTGGATAAGATTTAACCTCGGTGCATGGATTTTTATCACTTGGTGGCCAAAACCTGACATCGTACAATGTTTTAGTTAGGCACGTTCGATTACTTATGTAGTTGATATCTTACATGTTAAAAACGAAACGACTTGTTTTCTAGGTTTTTAAAGGCTGTGTAGACTCAATATATTACTAGATAAGTTGAGATTTGAAGCGAAAGGCACTGAATTCAAGTCGCGGTGTTGACTTACTTACTTACGTCTGTTACTCCCAATGAAGCATAGGCCGCCGACCAGCATTCTCCAACCCACTCTGTCCTAAGCCTTCCAATCTAGTTCTATCCTATTTTTGTTCATTTTTCTCATGTCTGTCTCCATTTCTCGAAGTAATGTGTTCTTTGGTCTTCCTCTTTTCCTTTCGCCTTGAGGATTCCATGCAAAGGATTGTCTTGTGACTTAATTGGGTGCTTTCCTCAACGTGTGTCCTATCCACTTCCAGAGCTTCTTCCTGATTTCTTCCTTCACTGGGATCTGGGTTGTTCTCTCCCACAGTAGGTTGCTGCTGATAGTGTCTGGCTAACGGATCCAAAGTATTTTGTGTAGACAACTGTCAGTAAACCCTTATATCCTCTGGATGATGGCTTCCGTAGTTCTCCAGGTTTCCGCCCCATACAGTAGAACGACTTTGACATTTGTATTGAAAATTTTGACCTTGGTGTTGGTTGACAGTTGTTTTGAGTTCCAGATGTTATTCAGTTGTAAATATGTTGCTTTTGCTTTGCCGATCCGCGTTTTCACTTCTCCATTAGATTCACTGTGTTCATTAATGATACTTCCCAGACATGTTTAGGTTTTTACATCTCCCGAATCTTCGTCAAGTGTTATTCGACTATTGCATGCTGTGTTGTATCGGAGAATCTTGCTTTTCCCTTTGTGTATGTTGTGACGTACTACTGCTGAGGCTGCTGTCAAACTGGTCGTCTTCTGCAGTTGTTGTTGTGTGTGTTGACACTAACACTAAAATACAGATATGTCCAGATGATATGCTCTGAATGAAACGAAATGGTTGTCCTTCATTCTACTACCAGCTAATATTTAACCGTAGATTAGCAACAATCCTAAAGTAAAATACCTCCACACTTATAACAGGATATCGATTTTTAACTAACTTTGCTTCTGGTCATATTCACAGCATATTCAGTATAATTGGAATTCATCTTCATCTTCATAATGTTCTTTTATATTTAACGAGAAAGTAAGAGAATTAAACATTCATTTTATTGAGGAATTTCATTGGTGTTTTTTGTTTGATATATTTTCTGTTGTGACTATTTTTGCTTACTAATTTGTAAACGTTCAATAATCTCTTATAATTGTAAATGATAGTAAATAATAGACGGTTTTTTTAAAAAAAAGTTATCTGTTGTTCTATGAACATTATTTCAAAGTTCAAGATTGTTGGCATAAAATTCTTTAGTTCTATGGAAAACTAACCAAATATTTTGTTTGTCTAAAGGTCTATTTATTTAGGTTGACAAAATATTGCTTTAATCATATGGTGACGTGTACTGCAATAACGATTTTTTAAAATAGAAAATGATCCTTTATTGTGATTCTGTTGATCAGTTCCTGATAGACCAATGATTATTTTTAATTTGAACGTTTTAAGTTATATAAGTTATAATAAGTTCTTAGAGCAACGTTACATGTATTACAGTTTACCTAAAGAGAGTTTGTAAATTAACAGTGTAACTTTCTGTTTTTTAACTAAATTAAAATTCGAAACCTTTTCATTGGGATAGCTCTGTTATTCTTATGTGTTAGCGGGACATAGACTGGATTGAAGCATGCTCAATGCATGATTGCTTTGATGCACGCTGATTGGCTAATTCTTAACCAATCAGCACTATTCGATAGTTGGAGAACACTCTAGAACCTTCTCAAGTAAAAACTATAAATATACTAACGTTTTCTCTATTATACTTCTTACTTGCTTGTTACTTCCATCTAACCTTGTTATTTTGAATATAATCTCTTTCCTGTTCATCCGTGTTCTGATTTGGGGACTTGTCGAGTGAATCGGTGTCCGAGAATACTAAGCAATAGGAATAGCTGGGTCATAACCGTAAGAAAGAGATTATAACATTATGTTTCTCAGTTTTCATAAATGTTTCGACTGAAATGACAGATGTACAAACCATATTGTTTTGTTTAACTTGAATTTGTAGTAGTTCACTTAATTGAAAATGTATCGTTTCTTGACTTGTTACTTTCTGTCTTTCTCAGTTTTCCTACCGTTTGGAAATGAGATTGAAGAATATTTTCGATTGATGAGTAATATTTTAAATAACATACTCCTAGGATCTTAGCGCTTACAAATTGACGTGAATATAACCTTAATTATGGATCAATGAGTTGTTTATTTATAATAATAAGTTGAAAACCATATTTCTATCTTTAATTTTACCTCAATCGTCGCGTTTATTATTTTTGTGAAGGTGGTTAATACAAAGTAGTGCAAAGTTGGCAATGTAATTTTGTAGCTTGTTTTAACGCATTGAAATACTTTGTTAACAAAGGCTTATGAAATCGATGCTTTTTTCTTAACGTTTATCTGAAATAAACATGTTTAGGAAGTAAATTATACTTATATTTTATATATTCCAAACTAATTGGCTTTAAATATTTTTTTTCGAGCAAAAAACTTATGCAAGATTGATTACTTTTCCTTAAAATTCATTTTTATTCTTTAATCTGAAGATAGGGATACTTTATAGTTCAACGAAAGATTGATTTATGTCACTCGGTGTCTAAAAGAATTTGACGTTTTATCAAACAACAGCCTGTTTTAATGAACGCTGAACATTTGAGCAAATACTTGTTTTAAATAACTTCGTTAGCTGACTATTGAGTTGTAAATCCACGGTTATTTTATTACAGTGGCCAAAACTAGGCATCAACAAAGCATTTAAATTAAAAAAACTTTATACGTCAGTATAGTTAGCTTACTACAGCTATTAGTGACATGGGTGTGGTTTTTGCAGTTATAGGGCAGTAGGAAACATTGTCTAGAACTATTGTGAGGTAAATTCCATGTATTTAAAAGACGAATATTGGATTTATTAGTATCTCAAATGGAATTTACTGCATTTGAGAGACTAAAAACTCGGAAATTAAAACGTTGTTTACTGTCAGATAATCAAACCTTAAAGACCATAAGGGGATTGTTGTGTTTTTAAGCCCAGTCAATTATCACATGATTTATTTGCCAATCAAAATCCAACTTATACAATCCTAGTACTGTGCCAAACCAATGACTTTCGACCTGTATCAGCAACCCAGCATTCTTATTGATCCTTTGTACTCCTATCACCTCCAGTTGAGTCGAGAACGCTAACAACAGTTTTCATTATGGGAATCATTTATTTCAAACATACTTGATTTATATATCAGCCAAATAGATCACATAATATCATAAAATAGGAAATAACATTTATGAAAGATCTGACCAAGAGGTGACTGTGGACGTGGGAGACTGTAATTAATAAAGTGAGCATAATTTAAGAATAGTAAGTCGTAAAATAATATTAATCTGTAGGTCAAAATGAAGCTTATAATATGAGGAATATATATAATAGTTACTGAATAGTTATACAATAAGAATATATATATATAATATTAGTCTATTATCAGTCCTCAGAAGTTACGTGTAATTTGATTCTCACTAGGATATAGTAGGGATACTAAGCAAAGACTGATAGTGGCTAGCAGTGGAATCTTGGATGCGCGTTTCATCCTATTCATGACTCGTCATGTGGATTTACCTGCATCCCAGAGTTGCTGTTCACTCCGGAACTCGGACCCAGCGCCATTCCCTTCGCAAGCCATCACGTCGTCCACTTAGCTACTGGGCACACATAACTTGTGCAATAGGGTGGTTTAGTTTATATATATGCTCATGACTTAGGGCGATATCGAGGCAATCCTCACAAGATGCACATATGCCAATAAGAGACTGATTAATTGCAGTCCCAAACACCAATGGTAAGATTCGAAAACTCAATATAAAAATGATATAAGGGAAATTATTTAAGTGATTGGGATGGATTTCTCTATATTTATATTTGTCACACTACACTTTGTGTTTGTGTTTCTTTCATTTGTTCTGTATATAGAGTTCAAAAATATTTTAATATAACTTTTTTAATTTTCGGATCCTATTTATTTTTATTTTTATTTCTAGATACTGAGGAATTTATTGTACATAGTTTAGCTGAAAAGCGTTTACAAGCTAGAGTTGGTGATTATTATGAATGTGTTTCAGAGACTCAATTTGTTTTTGATACAGAAAATAGTACAGTAGTTAATTCGAATGATAATTACATTAAATCACATAACGACAAATGGAATATTATAATGAGTTTACAAAGTGTACGCTCTCAAGCATTTGCTGACGTCAATGTACCAGAATTTACTGGAGCAAGTAAGTACGCTTTCTTAGTCACATCCTGTATATGTAAATATAACTGACAATACCTCCTACTGTCAGCATGAATTACATTCAAAATAGCATGATTTCATTCCATTAATACAGTTTAGCAGCAAAGCGTTGTACGATTTATCACACGTCAATATTGAGATTATATATATTTCAAAAACAGATGCAAACAACAAAGAAACATTTCAATAAACCATATATATATTGGTGCTGTTCAAAGAAGAACTATAAACACCCATAAAATGCGAATATCATGAATCCGCAATCGTCAAATGATTCATCAAAACAAAGAAGGAGGGAACCGAAATGAATATTATCATATGCTATGAACCCACCATTGATAGCAGTGACGAGGATAAACATCAGTTTTACGAGAGGCTGCAGTCGATCACAGAGAAGTGCCCAGAAGAGAACCTGACCATCCTCATAGGATACCTAAATATGAAAGTCGAAATGTACAACAAGATATAATGAGACGAAATGATGGACTAACTGAGAGAAAGGAACGAGAATTGCGAGAGATTCGCAAATTTATGTACATTCAGCAAAATGGTTGTAGGTGGAACTATATTCCCACATAAACACATACACAAGGCTACATAGGTCTCATTCGACCACATCACAGAGAACCAGATTGATCATATTTGTATTACTAGTAAATTCAGAAGGTCAATGGAAGGCGGGAGGACCGAGAGAGGAACTGACATAACTTCAGATCACAACCTAGTGGTTTCAAAGATGAAACTGGAGCTTAAGAAGCACTGAACAACTGAACAAACAGCATTACAAAGTTTCAATACAGCCTTTCTACGAGATACTGACAAACTTTACGAATTCAAGTTAGCTCTCAGTGACAGGTTCCAAGCCTTACAAGATCTACTGAAAGAAGAAGAAACTCTTATGGAGGACAACAGGAAAGGGATCAAAGAAGCACTAACTTCAACGTGTCAGGAGGTGCTGTGGCGCGAGAAGTATCATCATAAGCCATGGATCTCTATTGAAAACCTAAACAAGATTCAAGAAAGGAAGAAGAAGACAGCAATTAACAACAGCTGAACATGAAAGAGAAATTAAAGGAACACGCTGAATACAAACAAGTAAACATGACAATGAAGAGGAGTATCCGAGCCGACAAGCAGAAATACATGAGAGACCTAACACCGACGGCGGAGAAGGTTGCCAGAGAAGGAAATATGAGACGACTATATGGTGCAACGAAATAACTGGCAGAGAAATCTTGTAAACTAGAGAGACCGGTCAAGGAAAAAGAAGGCAAGCCAACCACTAAGAGACATCACACTACTATCTATACTGGGGGACGTTTTAAGCAAAGTGTTGTTGAACCGGATGAAGGATTTAGTAGACGCTCAATTTCGGTATCAACAGGCTGTATTTCATGAGTATCGGTCGTGCATAGATCAAATCACGACATCACTAATCATTGTTGAGTGGAATTCGTCACGACACGTCAACTTTCTTGACATTGAGAAAGCGTTTGACATTGTGGATAGGAGAACCTTGTGGAACCTCCTTCGACAATATGGTGTACCTGAGAAGATCGTCAACATTATTCGCAATTCATACAACTGACTTTACTACAAAATGGTGTGTGTAGTAGTACAGTTGACAGACGCATTCCGAATGAGGACCTGAGTCAGACATAGCTGTCTACTTTCCCCCTCTCTCTTTCTTCTGGTGGTTGACTGGATTATGAAGACTTCCAAATCTGAGGGAAGGTACGGATACATTCAGACAATTTGGACATCACAGATGATCCAGCTCTTCTGTCTCATACACATTAACAAATACAAGTGAAGTTCGCCATTTTAGCAGCAACCTCTGCAGCAATGGGCTTCAACGTACACAAGGGAAAAAGCATGATCCTCAAATGCAACACAAGACACCGACTGAATCTCACTTGATGGAGAAGTTCTGGAAGAGGTGAAAACTTTCACTTTTCTTGACAGCATGATTGATAAACAAGGAGGATCTGATGCAGATATGAAGGCATGGATTGGAAAAGCAAGGTCCACATTCCTATAGTTGTAGAACATGTTAGACTCAAAACAACCGTCAACCAACACCAAAATCACAATCTTCAATACGAACGTCAAGACAGTTCTATCACACGGAGCTGAAATGTGGAGAACTACTACAACCGTTATCAAAAAGTTACAGTTATTTATTAACATTAGCCGTTTCGCCGGATAACAAGCAACAGCCTACTGCACTGTTTATCCAATCAACCGAAAATTTGACCTTATTTATTTTCCATACAATTTAAAAACACAAAATTTCAACCCTAGCACTTCATGATACAACTACATACAATTTTTATCCACCTTCTACGGCACAAGTTAATGCAGTGGCAGGTCGTACAAATTCATCTTGACCAAGAATAACACCACACTGACATATTCAAACCTACATTGACTTTGATTGTACTAAAAATATTCTGCCTTGTTTTGTTATATTAT